>CM076570.1:1048600592-1049140647 GCA_034641835.2 Pinus albicaulis | reverse complement strand
CATATATGCTACATTCACTCATTAATCACATAACTGGGAAGACCTTTCTTCTATAATCAACACCAAATAGTTGCAAACCTCAAACATTCCTCCCATCCATAAACCACACTACTCTAGGACTCTCAGTAGTGGGTCACCCCTGTGCTTGGACCATAACTCCATAAGAGTAAAGACCCACCTAGAGCCAACTATATCATGCAATAAATATTGTTCAAGCATTAAGCCAAGTGTAGACTTCAACAAAATCCCTAACCATAGTGCCACATCCTCCACCTTGCACACCCAAGATAGTGCACCCTTTCACAACTTTTGTAGTCCATTAGGCTATGCCACTACTCCTCTTGGGATTCAAGTGCAAAATGGTTAGGAAGTCTAAAAAAATTGTGGCTCTAGGAGTTGCAGTTTCCATTTGAAGTCTCCCAAGCTCTCCTATGGCCTTATGCTAGGCAATTCTACCCACCAACTTCTCTTCTAGCTCCATCCCTACCCCAAGTGAGTAGGGTAATTTTTCCATGGAATTATATCATGGTTTCCATGTTCAATTATCAAGCTATAGTAATGGGTTAATTCAAACTCTTACGTTCATGTCTATAACCTAATCTTGTAGCACCAACCTCAAATTCCTTAATGTGCCCTTTCTTCCTTAGGTAAATAACTCCATGCACAAAATAGTATGTTGAATTTTGGGTAGCATCGGATGTGCTCTAGCTCCAAAACTTTTTGGAGGGGCTAGAACACATGAGATCTCCAAGACCCATAAATTGTTTGGAGAAATTCCACCCGAATCCTAAGTTATTCAAATAATTAATTATTTTAATGGAGACCCTAATTCTAAATTAGGGAAATTAAATAATTAAAGTGAATTAATTTAGACATGTGGCTAAGAATGTTCTAAGTGACGAGGATCAAGTCTTTCTAATCTTAGCCATCAAATATTAGAGATTAGATCACGGTCGTTGATTCACCAACTGGAAAAGTATTAAAGGAAGGCTTGGGGTCAGTTGGAGAACACACACAAAGTGGAAGCACTTGAGCTAAGTTTAAATTATGGGGCGTGGTTTGCTGAGAATTTTCGAATGAGCTTACAGTGCAACAAGGGGCAGTTCGACAGTGGGATTTCTGAGTCCAAGGCTCAGAATACAATAACAGAGAGGAAGATCCATACCACAAATCAACGCAGGCCCATGAGGGGTGACGTTGAGCTAGCGTAGTCCCATGAGGGGTTACGCAGAGGCAGCGTAAGCCCAGTAGGGGTGACGCAGAACCAAAAGGGCTCACGCAGAGGGACGCAGAGCCGAAAGAGGGTGACGCAGTCACTAAGAGAGTTGCGCTGGGGTTTTGGTGGACCAGATCAGGCTCATATTTAGCAGATCAAACATAGTGACACAACCACACTAAAGGGTGACTGAGTGACTGCGTAGGCGCCTGTGGGGTTCTTCATTCTCAGCTGACTCAACCATAATATCTGTCTCCGGAAATAGAGGTACTTCTGTCGGGATTTTCTCTGTTGGGTAAACCACTACTGGTACCCTAGTTTGTATTCATAAATATGCATAATAATAAAACCCTCAAGAGTTGTTCCACCGGTTTTCCCGCATTGGGTTTTTCCGGGGACATTTGTCCAAAAAATATTGTGTGTCCTTTTTCGAATGTGCTTAATTCTTCAGTACTTGATCTGTATATTTGTGGAGGTAGCTATGTATTTACTTTGATGTTTTCCTTGTACTATTCAGAAAAATAACTTGATAAGTTAATAAAACAAGTAGGAGAAGTAAATCAGATTACTGTTGTAGGATTTTTGTTTAGTAAATTCAGAAATTTTCACATAGTATGGGTCACTCCTAGACAATTCAACTTACTTACAGATAATGTAATTTGAATGAGATAGGGTTCCATCATCGAGGCAATGGAAGGAAAAAAAATTGTGTGCATGTATGAAACCATCCAAGTGTCAAATGGAAAAACCCCCTCCCATACCAGTTGGAGACTTCAACTTATATTTTATTTGCCTAAAATAGGTTTTATATTACTAAGTCACTTTTTTGAATGTCATCGTGTGAATATCTAGTCTTGGGTTCCATCTCACCCATTTCCTTCCTCTTTTGGAGTTCTAGCTCCTTGTTTGTCGTGTTTAACTTAGTTTACAGTAATAGTATTTTTTATTACTGCTAAAATTAGTTACAACATGTCCTTAAGCTCAAGGGCCTTAACTTTACTTGCACTATAGCCTTTAAACACATAAAAAAAGTCACGCAAGGCCAACAAAACCTAGTTCACTAGCTATAATAGCCCTGGTGAATTCCCTGTTATTGTAAAATATTATCTCTATTTTGTCAAATTAAAAATCACTGAGAAATTGGGACACAAATTCCATAGTTTGGGGAAGGATATTTTCTTGAGGAGACCAGGTTGATATTAATGTCAGATTATGTGCTTCAATGAACTAGTTGCACAATAAATTCGACTGAAAAAGGAGTGGTTGGCAACCATACGAACTCTTTGGAAAAATTTGCAAGAGAGAGAATAAAAATTAACTAGAAGTATGGATGTGTTGGCAGACTAATAGCGGCGACGAAGAGGGTGCACCCACACAACCAAAAATGTTGGTTGGAGAATTTAGTGGGAGGAATTAATGTGAAAAGAATGGCCTCTCTGCACAATGGAAGAGGAAATCATCTCTACATACCTAATAAAGGCGAGCATCGAAATTGGAATACACGAGAAGATAATTTTTTAAGAGACACTCAGGTACTTGTGGGGCTGATGAAACACCAAGTGTGGCCCTAGGCTGGAAACAATGATGCTTACACTCATTGAAGAACTACCTAGAAGGGTGATATCCATACTCCCATGGTAGCTTGTCTGTTGATGAACCTTCCCATGCTTTAAAGTAACTCTTCTCTTGGTGTTGAGTTGTGACTCATTGTGCTCTAAAGGACCTTTGAATTGATATTGACTGAAATAAAAAATCGAAAATATAAAAACTAGAAGCTATTGAGAAGGCCTAAGGGAAGTGGTTCCCTGATCATTGTATTTGACTCCTGAAGAACTGGTGGGTAAAAGGTGGTGTAGCCTTTGAAGACCCTGCTCTAGCTAAGATGTTAACTTTACCCCTGTAAGCTCTCCTCCTTAAGCTCTGGAATCTGGCTCGAGGGTGAAAACTGTAAGAAAGGCTTGGCTTCAACTTGTCTCGGGTTGGGTGGGGAGTTGAAGTCCCAATATTAGTTGCCAGACATATTTCATAAGATAAGTGTTTGCTTAAACCCCTGTACTTTTTAATTTCATGCATTTTGTAACAACCACAGGTTAAAAATCCATGTAATAAAGTTAATAAAGGAAAAATATGACCAAGGTCATGGGACACGTATTCCAAGCTAAATGTTGGGAAAAACATACTAGCGGGTGTTCATTTGGTTTATTATAGCAAAGGGGAAATTTGCAAAGGCAATGACAAAGGCATTGAAAAGGTAGAGAGACATTAATTGGAAATTTATTTATGAAAATAAAGGAAATTAGGAGAAAAGGAAGGTGAAAGGTCACAGGTTGCATATGAGGAGGAAATTGAAGGAAAAATAATGGAAATTGAAGAAAATAGAGGCCTCATTGATAAAAAGGCTTATGAGGATCAATTCATAACCTTTTTTTAGTTTTATCTTGGAGCTCTCTCTATTCTCTCATACTCTTGCACACTTAGAGCATTCTTGGAGAACTCTAGCATTGGAGAAAGGAAAGAAAAGGAAGGCAAAAGAAAGCAAATATCAAGCAAGGAAGAGTTGGATCAAGCAACCACAACAAGATTACTTGTAGGTATCGAGTTGCATGTATGATTTCCTTGCCATTTTTGGCATGCATGGTATATGCATGTGTGTATTTGGTTCTCTTGTTTTCATTGGTATGGTTTTTGACAGGTGTGACAGTGGTTTTCATCCTTGCCTTGCCATTTCTGGATAGCCATGGTGTGATCAGGTTCTTTCATTTGGTTGAGATGGATTTTCATGTTTTTGAAACTAAGTGAGGTGGTCTTGGAAAAATTCCCAAAGGCCTAGAAATCCATGGATCAGTAAAGGTGGGATATGTGGTAAATCCTGAGGGCGGAGACGGGAAAATTCCTCAAGGTTAAGGTGGAGAGATACGAAGTAATCCATGCTTGTTTAGGGCTTAGTGATCCCTGGAACGATAATGGTGGGATTGTGGTAAAGCCCGGTAGTGTATGTTTATTGTTTTGCCTAGGAATCCTTGATCAGTAATGGCGGGATTGCAGTAAAGCCTGGGTGTATAGATGATGGTTTGGGCCTAGGAATCCTTGATTAGTATATGGAAGGATTGCAATAAAGGTTGAGGAATCCCTAGTAATTTTTTTTTTAGTCCCACATTCATGCTTGGAATATGGCACGAGGGTGATTGGATGAAAGAAAGATTTGGTTCAGCCCAATATATGGTCGAGTGGTACGTGGAAGTCATTGACTTGGTTGGATTTTTCATATGTTAATAAGAGCTCCTTTCCCTTGTATTTCATGAGTAAATGTATTTGTTATTATGTGGATTTTATGGTTGTTCTATCATTGTTATTATTCTAGTTATATGCTATTTATAAGCATGGTTTAATGATAGATTTCAGTTATGGCTCTCATCATGTTTTGATTTAGTAAATGAAATTTTAATGAATGAATGACATAATAGATGATATTGCGGATATGGTGAGAAGGCATCAAATCTTCTTGACAATTCTTAGATAAGTATGAGACCCCTATGCTCAAATGTGTATTTATGACCTATACATTACATGTTCAAGATGTGTTTGACGAAATATCAGCCATGGATAGTTCTAGTTAGGTCAAGTTCTTGTCTAACTTTTGTGTGAAAGGATTTTCCTTGCATCATTTATCATTCCTGAGATTTTTATGAAGTTTTTTGCAGTGGTCTGGAGACTAGCTTGGTAAGGTGGCTTAAATCTCACAATCGCTTGGACAGAACTGCGTGAAAAAGTCTGCAATCACATGGAGGCCTTGTTGTGGGAGCGAATGGGGGATTACAATCACATGGATGGCTTGTCATGGGAGCGATTGGGGGTTTATTTCAGTTAAAAAGCATGTTAACTTGGGGGTTGAGCACTTGGAGTGGTTGGTTAGCCCCTGAGGGTCCTATAGCTCCTGACGAAGGTCAGTTTGGTTTTGGTTTGTTGATGTCACTTCCTTAACTGTACTTTGGAATTTGAATCATATCATAATAACTATTCGTCACATGTTTACCCTGGTAGGCAGGCTAGCTTGGGTAAATGTGGGAGGGGGGGAAGTTACAAAGTGGTATCAGAGCATGGTTTAACCCTTGGAATGGATGGGCAGAATGTGTTTGCCATGCATGCATGTAAGTTGTATATGTGTTGTTATGTATGCATGGTGGTGGTCAATGTTACAGTTGTGTTGTCATGTGGAAGTTGATGATGATTTTTTTGGAATGTGGTTGCCATGAATGCATGTTGATTGAATATGAATTTGTTGTGTATGTCTATTTTCTATGTGGATATATTCATTCATTGTCATGGCTATAGTTTTCATGCATGAGGTCATGGTATGTAGTTGGTATTGTCATGCATGATAACTGGATAATGATGGAGATGATGTTGGTATATTGTTATGATTATGATTATACATGTATCTTGCTAATGTGGTTGATCTTGCAGACGAGATATCCTCCCTTAACTATACTAAGGTATGTTGATTATGTTTATATTTTGGATTATCTGAAATGTTATGCTTGTAGGAAGAAGAAGAAGATCAAATATTACTAGCAAGATGGTGGATTATAGTTCACGAGATTCTCCCTATGGATTAGATGAGTAGCATGGTGATGGGTACTCTCCTGACATAACAGACGCTTTGAGAAGTTTGAAGGCAGAAATTGGAAGTTTCAAATCAGATAATGAGTGACAGAATCATTCGGGCACGGGAGAAACACACAGATGTCAATGCAATTATCCTTCATAGTTTGTCAGACTTGTAGTGATAGGGAATGCTTAGAATCAATCATGGAGAAGAGGATAGGAATAATGGGGCGTATGGCAGTAGGTCTCATGGTGGGCACATGTCAGATAGGGATGACACACTCATGATGCCATGTTCTTGGATACGTCAGATAATAGAGGTGATGGACACAGGTTCTAATCTAGTTCAAGTTTTGAAAGGTACCATAGTCATCACCACTATCATCCTTACAGGAGGAGTGACAGGGGATATTTTCCATATGAATTTAAGAAATCCAAGACACCTACATTTGATGGATATTTGAATGATTTGAAAGATGCAGAGGAATGGTTACTCGATATGAAGATTACACAGAGAATATGAAGGCCAAAATAGCTATCTTCAACCTCAAAGGGAAAACAAACATCTGGCGGGAAGATGTGAAGCGGGTTAGAGACATTAGGACAGAGGAGTTGAGTTGGAATGAATTCAAGAGACTTTTCAGGAAGAAGTATTTGTCAGAAAGGTAATATGACAATAAAGCCAAGGAATTCAATGAGCTAAATATGGGATCGATGACAGATGAGGAGTATACAACCAAATTCCTGGAATTGTTGAGGTATGTACGATATCAAGGATGAGACAAATAAAGTTTAGAGATTTGTTAGTGGATTGCCATTAGCATTTAGAGATTGGATTGAGTATGATGAGCCTCGGTCACTTGAAGAAGTCATTAGAAATTTGAAACATAGTTATGGGCAATCAAGGCCTAAGACAAAATCTTAGCAAGGTTGGAAAGGGAAAGACAAGACTAAAGGTAAATGGCATTCAAAAAGAACAAGACCCCGAGATGCAGGTAAAAAAGAGAATGTTGTACCTTACAAGAAATTTAATGGACCTTAGCCTGGAGAAAAACATAACAAAGGTGATGGTAGGAGACAATTGCAGTGTTGGACATGTGGTAAGGAGCATCTTAAGAAATATTGTCTGCACAATGCTCAGGAGGCACAAACAATTGGGGATGATGGGCATAGCATTCCTCGGATCTATGCATCATTGGATAAAAGGAAGGTATACCACCATGCATCTATTATCGAGATGGACTGTAAAATTTGTGATCAATTTGTTTCTATTTTGATTGACCTTGGTGTTGAAATTGGCAATAAGAAGGGCTTCTAATTTAATTTCCCCTTAATTAAATTAGAAGGAAATTGTAATTCCACATCACATGACAACTTGTACGAGTGAAATAAGTTAGGAAGACTTAGTTAGCTGAGTCAATTCGAGTTGAGGGTCAAACTGGAGTCATGTAGAGTTCACTCTAAGTTTTAGAGGGTCGAGTTACAGTTTATTTAGAGTTGTAATTAGTTAAATCAATTATTTGAGTTAAAATCAGTTTAACTAGTTCTAATTGAGAGATAAGCTAGTGATAGGTCCAGTGAATTAAATATGATTGAATTCACATGCAGTGATCAATTAGATAACTGATAATTCAATATAAATAGTTGTTTCATGTAAGTTCTAAGAGTGACCCAGTTGAGATTGGAGTTAAAGGGAAGAGAACTATTGTATAATTAGAAAATTGTACAAGTCATGCATGAGTTCAGCAGGTAGCCTTAGATGAATTTCACAATCAATTATTGGGAATTTCCTAATCAATATGGGTTCAATTCCTCCAAGAATGCGTAAGCAAGGCTGAGAAACCCAGAGGAAGGAAATTGGTTAAGTATCAGACCATTCTTGTTGGGATCAGAATGAGACAATCATAGATAGTGCAGAGGTTTCTTAGGAAGGGAAATAACATTGTATTGTTTCATACTCTTGACTTAATGCAATATATAGATAGAAGGGTTTTTAGCTGAGGCTTTCCCTAGGTACATCTTTGTGTTGTGCGATTGAAATTCTTTCTCTTTCTTGTTCATGTGATTGTGCGATCGTAATTGGTTTCCACAATTTGTAGAATTGATTCAGTATTTTGTTTTAGCATATTACAAGACCAGTTGAATCTATTTAGATATTTATACATGGTATCAGATAAGGAATCACTATATAAGAGAAGAACCAGAGTTTTTTTTGAACAAGTGAATCAAATTTGTAGATTTATTCTTCAGGACCAGCAACAGATCAAGATGTATTTCTCTGGATTGAGACTCAAATATGCCCTTGATGGTAATTTAAATTAGATAGCTTGGAAGGATAGGATGGAGGTAGTGTTGTAGGATAAAAGACTAAAGGAATTCATATACATTGATATTCCCAGGTCCGCAACAATAGATGCTCAACTTCTTTATGCATGGAAGAAGAATGTAGCAAAGGCGAGAAGGATTCTGTTAGAAGGAGTTCGAGATTGTATTGTCTCGAACCTCCATGGAAATACAACTCCATATGATATGTGGAAGACCTTAACAAATATTTTATAGAATAGCAGCGACCACAGAAAGTTGGCGATGAAGGAAAAGCTCATAAAGATCAAGATGGAAAAGGGCGACAGGATACAAAAATACTTGACGAAGTTCACTCAATGTCGAGATGAGCTTGGAAGCGTTGGTGTGATAGTTTCATCGGATGATTTGGTGAGCCTAGAAATTCTAGGCCTTCCCAAGAGCTGGCACAACTACCAGGATTTGATGAATGGGAGGGGAAGCTACCAGAGTGGGAGCGATTGTGGTCTGACTTGGTACAAGAAGAGATTCGACAGAACATCAGAGATGGATCCTCATCAAAGATTGATGATGAGGATAACTATGCCTTGGATGGAAAGGCAAATAAAGGGAAATGGAAGGCATCCCATTCCAAATCGGATTCTGGTTAGGAAGGCAAGAAGTGAAACTTGTCAAAGGAAAAAAAAATTCACTGTCATGAGCTTGGACACTATGCTACAAAGTGTATGCACAAGAATATCGACAAGAATCCCTCAGGAGGAGCAACAGGTGAAGCACTTCCTTCAAAGTTCGAGTTGGATTTCACCCACATCACATGCATGTTTTCAACGGTGATGGTGTGGTACTTGGATAGTGGAGCTTCATTTCATATGACCAAAAACAAAGAATTCTTTAGTAGCCTGGAGGATAAGGATCTCCATATGCACATCGAGATGGGAGATGAAGGGAGGTATAGCGCTACTAGCATAGGTACAGTTACCTTTCAAAGGGAGTCAGGTACTCCTCTCACATTAAAATATGTCATGTATGTTAGCTTAAGGGGGCCTAACTTAGGTTCAGAGTGTGTTGCGCAACCAAAAAAACCCTCCAACTAATGTCCCTTTCGATAGTGATCTATTTGTACAGACCAAAGTCTCACCCGAAGCAGTATGGGGGGTGCTGGAACCAAGTTTCCACACCCTGAGGGAGGAATATGATGTGGATCTAACCCTTCTGATTTAATATAATCACTATTGTGTTGCGCGATCTCTTTCTTAACCCGTATCAGATCTCAATGCAACAAAAACCTTAACATAGATATATTTTTTGCATAAACACAAAGGTCTATTCTTATCCATATTTAACTTAATAGAAACCCTTAAAATGATATAATTTTTTGAAATTACAGATATCTACGATTATACAATTAACTCAGACAAATACACATCAAATAACATAAATTGTAGCAGATCTATAAGAAAATCAACACATTAACACAAAAGATAGAGATCATGCAAGTAACGAGTAATTTTTCCAAAAATGATCTTTATTAAGAAGATATTAAATGAATACAAGAATTTCTATTGCGCACACATTTGTAGAGTCCTCGCACACAACCCAGGACTTAGGTCTCCGTGCACACAACCGCAGGAGCCTATCTCTACTTTGAATTATCACAAAAACTTGTCCAAAATCAAATTCACAAAGATAAGATGATCTATGATGTTATGAATGACTGAATCTCGACTTGAATCATACATGTCTTTTTATATAACTTAGACATGAAAAAAACATGGACTCAAACCATGGTTTGAGTCCCATGTTTTACCCTTTTTTCCCGTTACAAAAAGAAGGAGCTTTGACTCGCCCCAAAGCCCATTGACCTGTGCATTGTGCTTTAACAAAATTGACAAAATGACTCAAAAAATGACCTAAGGGACCTTAGCCCAACAATGTATGTTCCTGGTTTAAAGAAGAATTTGGTTTTTGTTGCTATGTTGGAAGACCGTGGCTATGATGTGATATTTAGAAAAAGAAATATGTTCCTTCATCACAAAGCCACAGGAAAAGTGAAGAAGATTGGGGTTTGAGTAAAGAACCTCTACAAATTGGATGTAGAAGACTGTGTTGCCTTGAGCACGAAAGCAGAGAAGGTGGAGAGCCAAGACATCGGTGAGTTATGGAATAAAAGTTTGGGCCATCTACACCATGGTGCTTTGAAGATCATGCAACATATTTTTACAGGACTTCCAAATGGTGCACTTGAGCATCGAGATACATGCAAAGGGTCTACATTGGGGAAGTATACCAAAGAAACCTTTCACGATAAGGAAATTCAATCAAAGGAGATCCTTGAGAGAGTTCACTCAAACATGTGGGGACTGTTGAGAAATTGAAGGGCTATAGGTTAATACAAAATTCTCTTCTTGATAATTACTTGTGAACTTCTCTAGATTACTTATGATTTTTCTTCGTTATCTTGTATAGTCTTTCATCAAGTCAATTATCAAATAAACATGACACAAACTTATTTTTTAGCAATTGTGAGAGGGAAGGTAAATCCTAGAACTACCTTCCTCTCTTTTCTTATCCAACAGTGACATCCAAAATTCTTTCTCCTTTCATCCATTTACAAAATAGTCTGCAAATTGATTCAGGCTTATCCGCAATTATTTCACATGTGATATACACATTTTCTTCATTCAAATAATCTGCACTGTATTTTGTATTATCCGCACTTGTGATTATAGAGATCATTGTTTTATATTCATAGAAGTATCTGCGTTGTGCCCACGGTGATCCACATTTTCTTTGATGTATCATTTCAAATAGATTCTCAATTCCTCGCTATGCGCTTTTTAAAGGGATCAGAAATTCCTGTAGAGATGACTGCACTACCACTTTGGAGATGGCTGCATTACTGTTTTGAAGATGGCCGCATTACCATTTTGGAGATGACTATAATACCGCTTTTGGAGATGACCATATTACTGTTTTGAAGATGGCCACATTACCCATTTGGATATGACCGTATTACCGCTTTTGGAGATGACAGTAAATCATGCCTTCCCTTATCCGCAGATCAATGGTATATATACAGACAATATTGTTGTCTTTAGGGCCGACCACTAATAATGTTGGTAGGCCGAATTATCATTCGACTTATCATTCGATTGGAGGTCGACTTCATAGTTTAACTTGTAGTATGTTGGAGGACTGAATGAGACCACTCATTTACGATTTCAAGAACTAGGTCTTGGAGCATTTTGATGCTTCATATACATATGATAAATATTACATAGTCAACGCGAAGACTGACCTAGTTACACTTTTCAACACTCCCTCTTAACTAGGGAGGTATTCATATAGGTACATGGTTACTTTCAAACTGAAGAATATCATAACAAAAATTGTATTGGTAATTGCATCTATATAGCATCATATCGACCAGCATTTTACTCGTGCAAGGCCTTGACTAACAGCCCCATCTCTTCAACGAGACAATGGGCTTCAATGCTGGCAAGACACATGACTTATAGACGCCTTCTTCATTGTCTCTCCAAGGTACATACTCCACTCAAGTGTTCCCAAAGTATGACCTTCCTGGACTATTCTTCTCTTGGGTAGCTAACCCTCAAAGAATATCGGTCCCCGACTACTCTTATATTGAATGCCCGATCACATTATCAAAGAGTATCGAATGCCAGATGATTACCCGTTCCTCCATTTTGTCTTCCCAAGACTCGAATGATGTGTCTATCTCTCCCTCCCAGGGAGGACCTATTCCACAAGGGAATGTACTCATTCTTATACAAAGAATGTACCTAAGCTCATCCTTAGGAATTACCAGGTTTCTTCCAAGTAAGAAACTTACCGTCAGGCTCCCTCTTAATCAAGGACCTCCAAAAAAAATGGTGAGACACCCAGCTGCTCATGAATAATTCTTGTCCTTGATGTCATGGATTTCGATATTGACGAATCTCCATCTTTTAGCTTCATAGGGCACAGATCATTCATCACTTCCATCCTGAGTCTTGTCAACTATCAGAGTGATTCACCATAATTCCTTATCTAGTCCACTATTGTGCCATGCTGCTTTCCTTCGAATCATCTTCCAGGATCATACATCCTTTCTCATGATTAGCAGCTCTACACAAATTCATCCAGATAAACATTTATATATGAACCTTTTAGAACGAAAGTTACCTCAGTGATGATCTTGCACCATGACATCTTCCTGTAAGCATAGGAATCCTTCATACAGATTGAAAAATCTCCTAATGATATGTTTTCCAAGGGTCTTCTTCTTTACCAAACTTTCGTCAGAGTCTACATATCTTTCCAGGAGATCTCCTAGTCACATCTTATTGGCCTCCGGATGATAACTGCCTCTTGACATAGTTTCATTTCATGAGCTTTTCCTCTCTGCACATTATTTATTTCTAGGAACGTATAACTTTCCTAATTTTTTGTTTATATACAACCACTTCATATTCCATGAGGACATATTATGTTGATTTCATCTGTCTGTGCATTGAGAGATACTCCTCCATAGATCATACTTCTAAGTACAGAAGTCCATTACCTGCAACCACATGAAATGACTTCAAAACATTCAATGTCAGCATATAAATATATACATACCTCATACCTTTTTCCCTTGAGTCATTCTGTAGCAATTTCTCAAGAATGAATAGCTTCTTGGCGTGCTTCATCAATATGTCATCACATCCAGAAATATGTTTCCATGATGACCCTTGCTCTTGATGATTGCTTTACATTAGTAATGTTTGTCAGAGAGGTTTTCCTGGAGCTGATTCACCGGGAGCTCCTGCCATGCTTAGATCAGGATGCTACATTACTTCCTATCATATAACCAACAAAATCAATTTCGTATTCATAAGTTTGCGTGATTTTCCTTGAACTTCTTTTCTTTAGCTTCTTTTCTTCCTCTTATTGGGATTGTTTCTTTAGAACCAACTTTCCTGTAATGTCCATAAATCTTCCACTTTTCCTCAAATTTCCTTTTTCCTGCTTGTCCATCTTATCATCTCTTCCAGATCTCTCAGTTGAGATCTTATGAAGACATCCCTTCATTCTTTGATACCTTCAATTTTGTGTAAATCAGTTCTAAGTTTCATGACCTTCTATATTGCATTGAATGGTTCTTTCAACTTATTATATATTATCTTGATGTCTCCAATCCTGCTATATAAGGATGCAAGGACTTTGACTGATTTCAGAAAAATCCTTGAGTCCTTCTATCCTTTTTCCATGTATTTAGATGAATCTTAACCTTTAGAGAATTTTCTTGACTTTACTTTCTTCAAGGATTGCGGCTATCCTTCTCATGCAAGGAATCTTGGTAACCCAACCAGCTTATAGATCTCCCTGCAAAAACAAAGTCATCTTACCAAATTTGATTATAGAATGAAAAATACTTACTTGACAAGTGAAGATAAAGTATTCAGCTTGATCGCTTCGATGGTGGTTGAGAAAAGATGTATTAATGCTCTCTTTGGATGATCTTCTTCTAAATGAAAAGTATTTTCTTCAATAAATGAGATTGTTGCCTTTTATGATGACAACATATTTAGATCTAGTTTCCTTTGCTGATTTTGATTGACACATCTTCAGATGATCTTCTTCAATGTGTAAGGATGGGATCTTTGCTGCAATAATAGAGAGTGTTAGAGTCAGTATCTTCATCCCGCCATCAGAGATCAAATTTCTCTTGTTGCATTTCATTTTAGGTGTCTCACTCAGTTCAGTCAGCTGCATTCCATTAGGAGCATGGATCATCTGACGGAAGGGTCTTTTCACTCATATCCCTCATGTCATGTACTTTCTGGCCTAGGTCTGTTCATCAAAATCATTTACAGTCATGTTTGGTCTCCTGTTTGGCAAAGAGTCATTTTAGGGTTTTTAGGTTCATTAGGTCTAGGGTTTCATTAATTTAGTCTTCAGAATGTCTAATAATGCCAGCAGGCACATGAGGAAGCCTCAAATAAGGTTTCAGTGCAAAAAATTTCAACATCATAATGCTTGATAATGATTTTTCTTCAAAACTCTGTTTTGAAGAAAAATCATCTATTTCATCTTTTGTAATAAATGCAATGTAATTTTCAAATTTTTTTCAATTGTAAAGTACTTCAAGCGCAACCCTCGTTGCCTTTGCCGAATCTCCATGCCAACCACTCCCTGCAAAAGAGACAGAAGCTCATCATCAGTCCAAAAAATCAAAAGGAAGCAAAACAGAGTTTATTTAAAAAGTGTCAAAGTTCAAACATTACAAAAGTGGGTTTTCAAGAAGAAAAAATTAAAATCTTTTCCATAAAAGATATTTTCATTGTTTCAACAATCCATTTCCATGCCAAGAGATAGCAAGGAGCTAAGGAAAATCATGGAGGAGCAAAGAAATCGTGGAGGAGCGAAGACTGTGTGTCATTGGTAGAGCGCGGTGCATAGAGTCGTTCCCCTGTGTCTTAAATTGTTCCAGTGCGGCGCATAAGAAAGGCACGGCGCACTGGGTTTACTGCGCGGCGCACTGGGCTGAAACACAAAAATTTTCGCCATCTATCTCAATCATCAAAACGATTTGGTCTCCTTACTCCAAGTAAGTTCAAGTGATCTTGTAATTGCCATTAACCAATGTTTGGCGTTGTTTGAGTTTGAATATGACAGTTTGAATGCCAAAACTTAAACCCTATCATCTTATTGAGAATTAGTTCCTTAGGGTTTTGAAGTTGGTGTTATAAAAAATAATTTTGTGCCAAATTACTCAATTCCCCACCTTGTTTTTCCCATCTCCCATCACTGTTATCTCATCACTACACCATCCTCTTACATCTCTAAAAGTCATTCACTCCTAAGCCCCATTTCCCTATCCCAAGTCATTTCATCTCACTCTCATTCTCCCTTTCCCATCTCACTTGTAAAAAATTCCCAAACCCCAAGTTTCCCAAACAGTCAATTGGTTGTCCCTACATTTATGAAATTTTCAAAAGTCAAATTATCACTTGATTAAACCCCATTATCCCCACTGCCCTATTTCCCCATAGTCCCTCCCATGCTACCAGACATTTGGCACTAAAACAAAAGCACCAAATTCTCATTTTCATCTCATACAAACCAACATACACCTTGCATCAACCTTGAACATCATGGAGACAGACACTGATACATCATATGACTGAGATAGTGATTCTACCACCGAGCTACATGCACCTAGAAGGCCTCGTAAAGGTGGCAGACATGTGAGAGAGGAGCCCACCTCATTGACTCAATTGTAGGCTTTCCCACTTTCCATGGCATGTTTTCGAGAACAATCATGCTATCATTTTTGTGAAATTATTGCTAGGATCTATCATCATTAGGAGTTGGCTCGTTTTCTTGTATTGCATTTACATGATGGTCAGGTAACTCTTGCTGGTGTAAATTTCACTTTGACACTGGAAACTATTTCTCAAGCAACTAGAATACCGAATGTGGGTGAACAGTGGAACAAAAGACAGCAGGTGGACAGAGTGCATTATGAACCATACATCAGGCCTAGCTTTGTGAGGCAACTCAGCAGGGTGTTCCCATTTCGGTTCCTAAATGAATCTTATGCGCCTTTGATGAAACTCATTATCAGATATTTCAGTTGTGAGGGCCGGTTTTCGCGCCTCTATGCCTACCACATCAGGTTATTGATGCATTTCACCAGAATGAGGATGATGAAAATACCTTATTTAATGTGTCGGAACATCGATAGAATGACCACTCTTGTGCAGAAGAAAACTCCCGAGCAGCATTACAACAGTATTTATCACTATGCACTCATCAAGATCGTTGTTGTACATCAGCTTGGATTACAGGGTATTTCATGGGAGGATTTCATTTCCCATGATTTCTTCACAGCTCCTCAGGTTCCTCCAGAGGTTTTCCATGATGCAGGTGAACCTTCACATCAAAATGGAGGTCAGAAGGCAGAGACTACTAGTGTGCCGACATATGTCACTTATCAGAGAGGCACTAGAGGATTATTTGCAGCAGCCCGGCGAGTACTATCTCCACCTGGGGTGGAAGGGGTCTCGTTGTCGTCATCAGCAGTACAGGTACAGGTACAAGACAGAGGTAAGAGGCCTATGCAGGATGAGGGCCCTTCAGGAGGCCAAGACACAGGTTTCATACTGATTGATGAGGATCTGAGCTCCCCAAGCTCAAAGTTGAGAGAGACTATTCAGGAGCAGAAGGTGGAGATAGATACCTTGACCATCAAGTTGCAGAGAGCCCAATGGAATATAAACTACTTGGAGCATTGAAACAAATAGTTGGAGGATCATCATACAATCATGGAGTTGCAAAACATCCGTGAGAACCGGCAAGCTACCCAAAGAAGCCAAACCTAGATGACATCCATTGAGCGGGAGATTGAGGATGATCGAAAGACTTGGCTCGAAAGGGTCAATATTAATTTGGAGAAGCTATTGGAAAAGGCAAACAAGGAAAATAACATGCTCAGGCACATGAAGAACCATTATTGGGCACGAAATCATGTTTGCAAAGCGAGGATCAAGATCCTGAAAGCAAGACTAAAGAAGGTACTAAAGCGTCGTAAAAGGCATGATAGACTCCAAATTTTGGCCGAAGCTTCTTTGGCCCAGTATAGCACTTTATGGTGGACATTCAGCCCAAATTTCAAGAAATTTTGGCCTTAAAACAGATTTTCCTGCCCGACGCGTAGCGCCACTTGGCGCGCGCTTATAATTGGCAGCTCCTTTTGAGGAAAAATTTGTGTTTCTAGATTTTTAATCAAAATTTATGCATGCCTACCCATTACCTAAGGATTTTGACAAGTTTTGGGTTGCTTGAAAGGTCAAAAACACCTCAAAAATGGCCTTTCTACCACTTTTTGGACACATAGGAAGTAGTGTTGGGAGGTTTGATTTTTGGAGGGGAATATGGAAACGAGATTCAGAAATTCCACTTGGGTTGGAAAGTATACGGGTAGAGCGTTCCAACTAGCTATCTTGTGCTCAATTTGAACTTTGGTAAGGCCCTCAAAGTCAGCCTCAAAGTGGCGTTATGCATAGAGATTTCAGGTGCGGCGCATTGGGAAATTTGGCCTATTTTTCACTCAGCAGTTCAGATTTTCGCCTAGTTTTGGCTAGTTTGATTTTTCATGTAAATATTGATGTAAATTGATGTAATATCATGAATTTGATGTAATTTTGGCACATTTTTACTCATCCTAGTAGATTCATTCACCAAAAAGTGAAATGTAAGTGAATGAATCAATTTCCTATCTTATAGAGGCAAGTTGTTTCATTGCCTATTTTCCAGTTCTTAGTTTAGATATGGTTGAAACAGCTCCTAGAATGGTGAGCTCGACCCCTAGAGGCATGGGGATGAGTTAGGCTTGTCTATATCATGTAATTCATCAGTCATTTTCAGCGTTGGACACTTGGGATTGCTTGACACATCATTGTACATTTCATCTCTGTAATTTTGACAAAGGAATAGACCAGGGTTTGCAGCACTCTTTGGGATCCATGTGGCCCTATGTTTTGATAGTGTGTTTCTCTATGTGATTGTAAGTTCACTGATGTTTTATGTGTATAATTTCCCTTCTCCTTTCTTCTTAAATTAAACAAATGAGTGATAAAGGTGGAATTCATTAGATTGTTTTGCTCTGCCTTCAGTTTTGTTTAATTTTCCATGTTTTCATCTGTTTGAAGAGGATTCTTGAAAGCCTCTTGCCCTCTTCAGCTCCTCACCGGTCTGAGCTATTCATTCATTCAATCCAAAGCATCAAAACAATTGCCTTCCTTGCCCCATTCAGAACTCTGCAAAAACTAGGCCTCATCCCCGAACCCAAAACTGCCTTTCCCTTTGATTCCAACAAAACCCCCAAAATCAAAATCAAACTCCTTTACTTATATACCTAGCCTAAAATTAGCCTTTATTTCAATTCATCTGAAGCCTTATTGATTATCGTTGTTGAGATTGACCCGGAGAGAGCCCTCTCCTGATCTGGTAGGGCTAGCTACCAGACTGAGCGTGGTTTGATGTTACCCTGAACTCTGCCTTCTTTCAGCCTAAGGTAGATTTAGGCAATAACATAGTGGCGACTCCACTGGGGAAGAAAATGGTTTTCTTGTTAGTGTTATTTGTTTTATAAGCTACAGACGAAGCCTGAAGTTATGCCAGGTAGCCTTCGAAATGCTCTTGCTTTGCATTAGCAAAAGTAGATAAACGATGCTTCAGTCAATCTCCGGTCTAGTTTGTAAACGTGACACTTGACTTGTAAATTTCCCCCAGTACATCAGATAATTCTAGACTTTGGATGATGAGTTTAGAATTTGTTAGGCTGAACAAGTTGGTTTTTTCCCTTTGATTTTTGAAAATAATTCAAAACACTCGCTTCCAAAAGACATACTAGAGAAAATTCGGATCCCGATCCACCTCTTGTGTATGAAAATCCCAATCTGATTTCAAGAATTATTCGTTGAGAAAGTCCTGTGATTCCTATATTCAAATCTCATTCATGTCCCGCTGTGTTTGAGTACCTTGAAGATCTTGAATTTGATGAACAATTTGAGTTGTCGTTGTTTGAGATGAAGTCTGAAAGTGCTATTGGTTCTACTGTCATAAATCCAAAGTTTATCAAATATCTTGAAATTGAACAGGCTAATAGATCCATTGACAATTATATTTTTAATATTCAGAATTCTATTGTGGCAACAAATATTCCTGAGTTTATAGAGTCTACATCTGAAACTCTTGGGCCATCAGCAGTTGCATCCAGTTCACAAGTTCATACCAAGCCTCCTTTTATTCCTACCATTCCTGTGCAACCATCTATTTCTGATAAAAAATCTGCAGTAGTTTCACCTCCATCCACACCTCATACATCAACTGCTCCGACTCCTCCCATATTTCCAAATCCAATTGTAAATCCACCAAGAGCAATGGCTGCCCGATTTGCACCCCTTGTGTTGCCTCAAAACTTGGATGACATGCCCGTTGATTATCAAATAAAAATTCCATTGTTTGATGGCACTCCTCAAAGTGTTCCTGCTCAGCAACATGTTGATAGAATGGCAGATTTTTTTGACCTTCATGAAATTGATGCAGAAAATGTGACCATGAGATTATTTGTGCAAACTTTTGGAGGTGAAGTAAGAAAGTGGTTCAGAGCTTTGCAGCTTAGAAGTATTGCTACATTGGCTGAGCTTCCGAGACAATTCTTGGATCGATGGGAAGTAAAGAAAGATCCTCTTCAGATCACTTCTGAATATACCAAGGTCAAGCAGAATGTTGGTGAGTTTGTCCAAGATTATTGTATTAGATTCAATGCGGTTTACAATGCAATTCCTGATGATTTAAGGCCATCTAGGAGGTCGGATTTGCTTAATTTTCTAGATGGTTTCAATCCAGACATGGCCTATAAATTAATAGAAAGAGATCCAGCCACTTTGGAAGACATGAAGAAAATTGCAGTGAGTGTTGAAGCTAATTTGAATGACAAGACAGCTAGATTGAAAGCTGAAAAGAAATTCACAATAAAGGAAGAGGCTTCTACTTCAGATCAAGTACTTCGTAAGATGGAAAAGATGATTGAAATATTGACACTTGATAAGCCTAAACCGCAGATCAGAAATCCTAACTTCCGTGGTCAGCAGCAACCACAATTCAGGATCAAACAACGAGAGCAGCGAGCACAAGAACCAGCAGTACAACAACAGGTAAAGACATCTTTACAGTATAATTTTGTTGGTCCGAAATCAGATGATGAAGAGAATGTAATAGGGGAAGAGAATCACTTATTTACACCTGATGATTTGCCAACTTTTATCACTGAAGATGAGGAGTATGCAGAAAACTCAGCTGTACAAAAAGATGAGGATTTCATCTTGGCAAATGAGACAGCTCTTGAAGAAGAGTCAGATGAATATCATAGAGGTTATATGAATGCTTTGTCCACCCAGTGGCGTCAATATTCACTTAGAAAAAAATATGTGCCTATCAATCCAATCCAAAAGAGAAAGGAAGTTTCAACACCAAAGAATGATGCACCCGTTGCACAAAAGAAGGGAAAAGAGATAGTTGATCCCACTACTAGAAAATCCCCATCAACAAATGAAAGATCCAATCAGCCAATTGTATCGAGGGAGAAATCTGAAAAGAAGGATGTTCCAGTCAAGGAGGTAGAGAAATTTTCAGTTTTTAGCATAGAGAATGAAATTGCTAAGTTAAAAGTTTCCATTCCTTTGACTGAATTGATGAAGAATAGCAGCTATAAGGGTCAGGTGTCTAAAATTTTGAATTTAGATCCGATTTCTGATATGGTGAATGTGGAAGATGATCAACCTGAGTTGATATTTGGACCAACATTGGATGGTGAGTCTCCAGATAGTGATGTGCCTCCTTTTTATATCAGCCTTAGATTGCATGATTTTGTGTTACATAATGCCATGTTTGATTCCGGAGCATCTCATAATCTCATGCCAAGAGCAATCATGGAGAAATTGGGATTGGACATCACTAGGAAGTATCATGATATTTATTCTTTTGATTCTAGTAGAGTAATATGCATTGGGATTATCAAAGATTTGGTGGTTAGTTTAGATCAGATTCCGACTAAGAATTTTTTGATGGATGTGGTTGTGGCAGATATTCCTCCTAGATTTGGCATGCTTCTTTCCAGATCTTGGGGAGCGAAACTAAAGGGAACATTGCAGCTTGATTTCTCCTATGCTATCATTCATGTTTTTTGTCAGATGAGAATATTGTATCGGGAGCAAAAGATGAAGTATATGATTACTAGCAAGGAGAAACCGGTAAATCATCCAATTAATTATGTACATACAAATTTAGAGTCGTTTGTTTTGTATTCAGATAGTTTCAATGATGTAAATAGTCAGTTAGTTGAAGCAGAGGACATTCCGGAAATCACCAAAAATTTCAGAGAGGTTTTGAAGAAAGAAAGACAAGAACTTGAAAGTTCCACTGAGTAATCAGCCTTCCGACAGCAGCAAAAAGTTGATGGACAGCAAGCAGAAATAACAAAGCAAACAGAATTTCAGCACTTGGAAGAAGATGAAGATGGTTTTTGGACCATGGATTTTGATGGTGCAGTAGGAAGTGATGGTGCTGGAATTTGCATTTGGGTACGCAGCCCTTTTTCCACCCCAAACAAGGTACCGAGTAATGTAAGGGTCTGCTCTTATAAATTAGATTTTGATTGTTCAAATAATGAGGCAGAATACGAAGCTTTGATTGCTGGTCTGAAAATTCTTAGAAAGTTGAATGCTAAGAGGATTGCAGTGTATGGCGACTCTGAGTTGGTAATTAAGCAAGTGAAAGGTGAATACCAAGCTAAGCATCCTCGAATGCGGGCTTACCGAAATGCAGTTCTTGATATCTTGAAATTGTTTTCAGACTATACTTTGACTTGTGTTCCTCGTATTCAGAATGGTATTGCAGATGCACTTGCAAAGGCAGCAAGTAATTTGAAAATTTTGATGAACTCAAGTAACAAATTTGAAATTCATGTGAAGCACCGTCCGACTGTCCCGAACAATCAAAGCTATTGGCAAGTGTTTCAAGATGACGAAGAAATTGATGAATATCTGCAAAACAAAGGTAAATTCAAAGACACTTCTATTGATGTAGAGCATGATGATGGTGAGGCTGATGTACAAATCAATCAGATGGAAGTTTTGCAGCTAAAGGATAATGTCATTCCTAAAAGTTTGATACCTTTAGAGGAGCTTTTTGATCAAGATGACGTAGCTCGAAAACCAACCTTGCGGCCAACCGAAAAGGGATTTGAAGATGTGAACATTGGATCAGCTGAAAATCCAAAGATGGTGAATTTGTCTAAAGAATTATCCCCACAGGTAAAAGCAAAGTATATTATTTTGTTGTCATCTTTTGCTGATGTATTTGCTTGGGAATATTCAGATTTGAAGACATATGATACAAACATAATTCAACACACCATTCCAATCAAGCCAAATCAAAAGCCCTTTTGGAAAAAATTGAGAAGAATAAATCCAAAGTTGCTACCTTCAATAGAAAAGGAAGTCAATCGGTTGTACAAGGCTGGTATCATCATTCCCATAAGGTTTTCAGATTGGATTTCTAATTTGGTGCCCGTACGCAAGAAGACAGGTGAGATTCGCTTATGCATTGATTTTAGGAATCTGAATAAGGTTTCTTTGAAAGATAATTATCCATTGCCCAAAATGGATCACATACTTCAGCGAGTAGTTGGAGCATCTTGTATGTCGCTACTCGATGGTTATTCTGGTTATAACCAAATTCTGGTCCATGAGGATGATAGAGACAAAACAACGTTCACCACTCCGTGGGGAACTTTCCATTATGCTAAAATGCCTTTCGGTTTGAAGAATGCTGGTGCAACATTTCAGCGCGCAATGGATATGGCATTTGCAAATGAGAAAGATGTTTTTCTAGTTGTGTATCTTGATGATCTGACAGTCTTTTCCAATTCTGATGAAGAGCACCTTTACCATTTGAAGATTGTTTTTCAGCAATGTAGAAAGTATGGTGTGTCACTCAATCCGAAGAAGAGTTTGTTTGCCATGGATGAGGGAAAACTTCTTGGTCACATAATATCAAAGGATGGCATCCGCATTGACCCAGCTCGAGTAGAAGCTATTCAGAAAATTGATCTTCCGTGAAACAAAAAGGAGATTCAATCATTCAATGGTAAGATGAATTTCTTACGCCACTTTGTGCCTAATCTTGCAGAACATCTAAGGGAGATTACAAACATGCTTAAGAAAGATAGCGTAGTAAAGTGGACTGAGGAGGCTATAAAGCCTTTCAATTTAGTAAAATTGGCTCTTTCTTCAGTACCGGTTTTGATCAGCCCGGATTATACTCAGGATTTTATTTTGTTTTCATTTGCTTCGGAGCATACTATGGCAGCAGTATTGATGCAGAAAAGAGATCAGCATGAAAAACCAATTGCTTTTTTCAGCCGAACCGTAAGAGATGCACTCTTAAAATATAACATCATTGAAAAGCAAGTTCTTTCTTTAGTGAAAGCGTTGAAATATTTTTGAGTATATATTCTGCATTCTCATATTCTTGGTTATGTTCCTAATGCTACTGTTAAGGATGTTTTAGTGCAAACAGATCCGGAAGGGATACGAGGCAAATGGATTGCTGCCTTGTTGGAGTATGATGTGGAGATAAAGCCTACAAAGCTTATCAAAGGACAAGGGCTGGCTAAGCTAATGGCTGAGTCGAATTTGCATGCCTTGGACATTAATCTTATTGCTGCTATGTCCGAGGAAAATGAGGAAAGTTCATCAGTTTAGGTATCAAAAATCTTTGTGCTTTCTCCTTGGTATTCAGATATTGTATATGTGCTCCAAAATTTGTCACCACTGCCCGAAATGGATAGAAACAAAAGTAGAACTCTGAAATTGAAGGCTGCTAAGTTTTGTATTTTGAACAATGCACTCTATTGGAAAGATCCTAGTGGTGTTTTGCTGAATTGTTTGGTTGAAGAAGAAGAAAAGTAGGTTATGGAGGATTTTCATAAGGGAGATTACGAGGCTCACCTTTTTTGGAAAACAACGGCCAACAAGATTTTGAGAGCAGGATATTATTGGTCGACTCTTTTTGCTGATTTGTATAAGACTGTCAAAAGTTGTCATGAATGTCAGATTTTTGAAGGGAGGAAGAAATTGCAGCCTTTGCCGCTTAAGCCCATTGAAGTAAGTGCTCCTTTTCAGCAGTGGGGTTTGGATTTCATTGGCAAAATCCATCCTGCTTCTTCAGCTTAGGATAGGTGGATCCTCACAGCGACAGATTATTTCACGAAATGGATTGAAGCGATTCCCACCAGGAAGGCCACAGATTCGGTAATAATTTTGTTCCTTTAGAATAATATTTTGTCTCATTTTGGTTTCCCGAATAAGTTAATCACTAATAACGCAACAGCTTTCAAATAAAAAAGAATGGTTGAGTTTTGTGACAAGTATAAAATCACTTTGGGACACTCAATCGCTTATCATCCACAAGGCAACGGATTGGCTAAGTCTTCGAACAAATCTTTGGTCAACATTATTAAAAAGCTATTGGAAATAAACAAGAAAAGTTGGCATAAGAAGTTGGTCAATTCACTTTGGGCAGACTGAGTGAGTCAGAAGAAATCCATTGGTATGTCCCCTTTGGAGCTAGTATATGGAGTGGACACGGTATTTCCTACCTCTCTCGCAGTTCCAGTGGTCAAACTTCTGCAGGAAGCTGGCAGTGAATATGATCATATGCAAAGGAGAATAAATCAAATGATCCATTTGCAGTAGACTAGAGAATAATTTTTCCAAAACACGTTCAAGCTGCAAGAGAGAGTTAAGAAAATATATGACAAAAAAGCCAAAGCGGACAAGTTTCAAATGGAAGAAGTGGTGCTGAAATGGGATGCAAGAAACGAGGAAAAGGGTAAGCATGGTAAGTTCAAAAATCTCTGGAAAAGACCCTTTAAAATTGCTGAATATTGGGGTCAAAATGCTTTTATTTTGAAAGAGATGAACGAGGAAGATTGTCCAGGAGGGCCGGTCAATGGTCGGTTTCTCAAGCGGTATCATTTCTGAAATGTTTTCTATGGTTTTACATTATCATTGTACATACCAGTTTATTTCAGTTTCATTGCAAGTGTGTGTTGTCGTCTTTTCTTCAGTTTTGGGCCCGAGGTGAAGGCTATAACTCTGAATATTGATTTCTGCTTTGGTTTTAGTTTTTCGAGTCACATCTATCAGTCATTTTTGGTTTCGAAATTGAGTCCGTTTGAGTTGATTTTCAGTGAATAAAATGAGTCAAAATTCTTGTTTTGTTTGTCAAAATTATTGACTCCATAGCCCAATGGACGAAGGAACTGACTACTCTCCCAGAAATCTATAGTTCTTGGCACCTCCAAGGAGCTACCATCCCCATTGGAGCCAATGTTAGAGTCGGTATCTTCATCCCTCCGTCAGAGATCAATTTTCTCTTCCTGCATTTCATTCTAGGTGTCTCGTTCAATTCAGTCATCTCCATTCCATTAGGAGCATGGATCTCCTGACGGTAGGGGGCTTTTCACTCATGTTCCTCATGTCTTGTACCTGTTGGCCTAGGTCTGTTCATCAAAATCATTTACAGTCACGTTTGGTCTCAATATTGGCGAAGAGTCATTTTAGGGTTTTTAGTCTCATTAGGTCTAGGGTTTGGTCTTCAGAATGTCTAATAATGCCAGCAGGCACATGGGGATGCCTCAAATAAGGTCTCAGTGCAAAAAATTTCATCATCATAATGCTTGATAATGATTTTTCTTCAAAACTCTATTTTGAAGAAAAATCGTCTATTTCATCTTTTGTAATAAATGCAATGTAATTTTCAAATTTTTTTCAGTTGTAAAGTACTTCAGGCGCAACCCTGGTCGCCTTTGCCAAATTTCCATGCCAACCACTCCCTGCAAAAGAGACAGAAGCTCATCATCAGTCCAAAAAATCAAAAGGAAGCAAAACAGAGTTTATTTAAAAAGTGTCAAAGTTCAAACATTACAAAAGTGGGTTTTCAAGAAGCAAAAATTAAAATATTTTCCATAAAAGATATTTTCATTGTTTCAACAATCCATTTTCATGCCAAGAGATAGCAAGGAGCTAAGGAAAATCGTGGAGGAGCAAAGAAATCGTGGAGGAGCGAAGACTGTGTGTCATTTGCAGAGCGCGGCGCATAAAGTCATGCCCCTGTGTGTTAAATTGTTCCAGCGCGGCGCATAAGAAGGGCGTGATGCACTGGGTTTGCTGCGCGGTGCACTGGGCCGAAACACAAAAATTTTCGCCATCTCTCTCAATCATCAAAACGATTCGGTCTCCTCGCTCCAAGTAAGTTCAAGTGATCTTGTAATTGCCATTAACCAATGTTTGGTGTTGTTTGAGTTTGAATATGAGAGTTTGAATGCCAAAAATTAAACCCTATCATCTTATTGAGAATTAATTCCTTAGGGTTTTGAAGTTGGTGTTATAAAAAATAATTTTGTGCCAAATTACTCAATTCCCCACCTTGTTTTTCCCATCTCCCATCACTGTTATCTTATCACTACACCATCCTCTTACATCTCTAAAATTCATTCACTCCTAAGCCCCATTTCCCTATCCCACGTCATTTCATCTCACTCTCATTCTCCCTTTCCCATCTCACTTGTAAAAAATTACCAAACCCCAAGTTTCCCAAACAGTCAATTGGTTGTCCCTACATTTATGAAATTTTCGAAAGGCAAATTATCACTTGATTAAACCCCATTATCCCCACTGCCCTATTTCCCCACAGTCCCTCCCATGCTACGATACATTTGGCACTAAAACAAAAGCACCAAATTCTCATTTTCATATCATACAAACCAACATACACCTTGCATCAACCTTGAACATCATGGAGACAAACACTGATACATCATATGACCGAGATAGTGATTCTACCACCGAGCTACATGCACCTAGAAGGCCTCGTAAAGGTGGCAGACATGTGAGAGAGGAGCCCACCTCATTGACTCAATTGCAGGCTTGCCCACTTTCCATGGCATGTTTTCGAGAATAGTCATGCTATCAGTTTTGTGAAATGATTGCTAGGATCCATCATCATAAGGAGTTGGCTCGTTTTTTTGTATTGCATTTACATGATGGTCAGGTAACTCTTGCTGGTGTAAATTTCACTTTGACACCGGAAACTATTTCTCAAGCAATCGGAATACCGAATGTGGGTGAACAGTGGAACAAAAGACAACATGTGGACAGAGTGCATTATGAACCATATATTAGGCCTAGCTTTGTGAGGCAACTCAACAGGATGTTCCCATTCCGGTTCCTAAAGGAATCCTATGCGCCTCTGATGAAACTCATTATCAGATATTTCAGTTGTGAGGGCCGGTTTTCATGCCTCTATGCATACCACATCAGGTTATTGATGCATTTCACCAGAGTGAGGATGATGAACATACCTTATTTCATGTGCCAGAACATCGAGATAATGACCACTCTTGTGCAGAAGAAAACTCCTGAGCAATTGTACAATAGTATTTATCACTATGCACTCATCAAGATCATGGTTGTACATCAGCTAAGATTATAGGGTATTTCATGGGAGGATTTCATTTCCCATGATTTCTTCACAGCTCCTCAGGTTCCTCTGGAGGTTTTCCATGATGCAGGTGAACCTTCACATCAGTATGGAGGTCAGAAGGCAGAGACTACTAGTGTGTCGACATATGTCACTTATCAGAGAGGAACTAGAGGATTATTTGCAGCAGCCTTACGAGTACTATCTCCACCTGGGGTGGAAGCGGTCTCATTGCCATCATCAGTAGTACAGGTATAGGTACAGCACAGAGGTAAGAGGCCTATGCAGGATGATGGCCCTTTAGGAGGCCAAGACACAGGTTTCATACTGATTGATGAGGATCTGAGCTCTCCAAGCTCAAAGTTGAGAGAGACTATTCAGGAGCAGAAGGCAGATATAGATACCTTGACCGTTAAGTTGCAGAGATCCCAATGGATTATAAACTACTTGGAGCAGTGAAACAAATAGTTGGAGGATCATCAGACAATCATGGAGTTGCAAAACATCCGTGAGAACTGGAAAGTTGCCTAAAGAAGCCAAACCGAGATGACATTCATTGAGCGGGAGATTGAGGCTGATCGAGAGACTTGGCTCAAAAGGGTCAATATTCATTTGGAGAAGCTGTTGGAAATGGAAAATAACATGCTCAGGCACATGAAGAACCATTATTGGGCGCGAAATCATGTTTGCAAAGCGAGGATCGAGATCCTGAAAACAAGACTAAAGAAGGCACTAAAGCGTCGTAAAAGGCATGATAGACTCCAAATTTTGGCCAAAGCTTATTTGGCCCAGCATAGCACTTGATGTTGGAAATTCAGCCCAAATTTCAAGAAATTTGGGAAACTTTTTGTCAATTTTGAAATTTTTGGCCTTAAAACAGATTTTCCTGCTCGACGCGTAGCGCCACTTGGCGCGCGCTTATAATTGGAAACTTCTTTTGAGGAAAACTTTGTATTTCTAGATTTTTCATCACAATTTATGCATGCCTACCCATTACCTAAGGATTTTGACAATTTTTTGGTTGCTTGAAAGGTCAAAAACAACTCAAAAATGGTCTTTCTGCCACTTTTTGGACACACAAGAAGCAGTTTTGGGCGGTTTGATTTTTGGAGGGGAAAATGGCAACCAAATTCAGAAATTCTACTTGGATTGGAAATTAGGCAAGGATATATTTCCAACGAGCTATCTTGCGCTCAATTTGGACTTCGGGAAGGCCCTCAAAATCAGCCTCAAAGTGGCACTATGCATAGAGATTTCAGGCACGGTGCATTGGGAAATTTGGCCTATTTTTCACTCAGCAGTTCAGATTTTCGCCTAGTTTTGGCTAGTTTGACTTTTTCATGTAACTCTTGATGTAAATTGATGTAATCTCATGAATTTGATGTAATTTTGGCACATTTTTACTCATCCTAGTAGATTCATTCACCAAAAAGTGAAATGCAAGTGAATGAAACAATTTCCTATCTTATAGAGGCAAGTTGTTTCATTGTCTATTTTCCAGTTCTTAGTTTAGATATGGTTGAAATAGCTCCTAGAATGGTGAGCTCGACCCCTAGAGGCATGGGGATGAGTTAGGCTTGTCTATAACTGTAATTCATCAGTCATTTTCAGGGTTGGACACTTGGGATTGCTTGGCACTTCATTGTACATTTCATCCTTGCAATTTTGGCAAAGGAATAGACCAGGGTTTGCAGCACTCTTTGGGATCCATGTGGCTCTATGTTTTGATGGTGTTCTTCTCTTTGTGATTGTAATTTTACTAATGTTTCATGTGTACCATTTCCCTTCCTATTTTCTTCTTAAATTAAACAAATGAGTGATAAAGGTGGAATTCATTAGATTGCTTTGCTCTGCCTTCAGTTTTGTTTAATTTTCCATGTTTTCATCTGTTTGAAGAGGATTCTTGAAAAAATCTTGCCCTCTTCATCTCCTCACCGGTCTGAGGCATCCATTAATTCAATCCAAAGCATCAAAACAATTTCCTTCATTTCCCCATTCAGAACTCTGCAAAAACTAGGCCTCATCCCCGGACCCAAAACTGCCTTTCCCTTTGATTCCAACAAAAACCCCCAAAATCAAAATCAAACTCCTTTACTTATATACCTAGCCTAAAATCAACTTTTATTTCATGTCATATCAAGCCCTATTGATTATATTTGTTGAGATTGACCTGGAGAGAGCCCTCTCCTGATCTGGTAGGGCTAGCTACCAGACTGAGCGTGGTTTGATGTTACCCTGAACTCTGCCTTCATTCAGCCTGAGGTAGATTTAGGCAATAACAAGATGAAAATGCAGACTTATAATGTGTAGAATACTGGAAAGGGATTTTAATGGCCTTTTCTGTAATTCAAATGGATTTTAAATGCAGAAATAGCTTTTGGATGGTCAAGAATTCCTTAAAACTGAATTAGGCAGAGGTGGCAAATTCTGAGAAAATTTTGATTGGGTTCCCCCTGTTTCTTCAAGGTTCAGGTATTTTCAGTCTAGGAAATTTATATTTCACCAAGTAACTGGTTTGAATTTTCTTAAATTTGTGAAATGACGGCTTGAAATTCAGGGAAATACCTTTTTAGTGGTATTATGGCGATCGAGGAGGCTTTCAAATTGTACCAGTCTTCAAACTGGTCCTAACTGTTTGGTAGAAAGCGTAGAGAGTCTTTGGAAGTGAATTTGAGAGGGGAAATTGGCTTTAGGACGAAAAATGGTTCGAAAATGGCTCTGCAATGGTGTCTGTGAGTGATTTCTCAGAGGGCAAATGCGCAAAGGTATGCAAACAATGAAAAACTAAGGTTAAAACCTTAGGTTTTATCGATATGTGAAGTATTAATTACAGGTCAAGTTGAAATGACGAGAGTGGTTTTCGCATTGAAGGCGAAACCATTAGTGGTTATCGCATTGCTCCTGGGCAGTATATGGTTTTTCACTTTTGGAATGTGATCTAGTAGAAATGAGACACGTAGCAGATAGTGGTTTAACGAAACATATTTTCTCGCATTATTTTTTACAAACTTTGTCCGATCACTTTTGTTATGCAATATTGAATATGCGCCATCAGATTTGATCACACGATGCGAACGGTCGAGATTTCTTGGGAAGATGCAGGGTAAAGAAAGGTGGGACCCGAGTTAAATGTTAGTCGTTGATTCGATAGGTATGATCAATAGTTGATTTTTAATGCGATGAGGAGTGTTGGGGCAAGGGAATGTTTTATCACATTAGATTTGGACCGTAGGATCAAGGCGAGCATTGGTGAACGGGTGGCTGGGGATGAATCGTGAAAATGTTGGGTTTAATTCAATGGATTAATAGGTTTACGTATATATAAACTAGGTTTATATATAGGGTAAAAATGCATGGGGGTGGGTTAACGGAGATTTTAACCAAGGTTTGATACTTATATGAAACAAGAGGTTCCATATATCAAAAAAGGAAAAAGTTTGAGGTTCTTAACCTTGGGTTAAGGGTAATCGGGAAAGGGAATAATGATGTAATTATTTTTTGTGCGCTATTTTAATTACACGGAATGTGAATAAAATGTGCCATTTGTATTATTTAACTTTATTATATAGCTTTAGACTACGGATGGGTCTAAAAACCATAGGGGAAAGGGGTATATTTTTATAGGTAGCTTTATGTCAAAGGGGTAATTTCGAGATGTTATTTCAACATGTGATTAATATCTTTGACACTAAAGCATATAATAAGGAGGTTTTTGGGATATTAAATAAAAAGAAAGTTATATCAATAGGACTAGGATATTTGATAGGGAGTTAGTAAAATAGGTTAAGTGTTAATATGAAAAGGGGCAATGAATACTCAAAATTTCATAAATAAAACTAAGGAAAGTGAAAATTGGAGTAAAGCTTCATTTTCATAATTCATTCACTTTTACTTAGTATATCACGTTTTTTGAGGGTTTTATGCTTTGTAAAATGGGGGAAGTTAATTAAATGGGCCTTTATGTAACATTTAAGTAAGAAAATAGTTCTTACTTATGAAGTAAAATGGTGATGAGTGCATGGAGGAGTAAATGATGAAAATTTCCGGGATTAATATAGAAACTTAACATTTTCAACTAGTTAGTCATTGAGCCTTGCGTCTGGTCCCAACATATGTCAAGGAAATTCCTTGAGCCTCTTTGACTGATAGTTTAGAATATCAAATTGCTATGGGAAGGGGAAATTAGTTATTTATGGCTTAGTGAAATATATCTACAATGATGTTTCCCACCTTCTTCTACCTACCCAGTCATATCTTCTAACATTTTTTCCTTCTATTTTAATCAGGTGCATTTGAACTAGAAACCTTACCACCTTTTATTTTTTTTTGAAAGCAGTAAACTATATTATTATACACTTATTGCATCCAAGAATCCAGATTAAATTGTGGGATTCTTTTATTATCTACCTAACTACTGAATTGTCATGATTAAAATGTATGACAATTCTTTATTCACTATCTACAACATTTGAAATTGAAAGATGATAATTCAAGATTAAATAGTTCAACTCATCACAGATTATAGCATTCATTGACACTCTGCCATAATCAACTGCAAAATGTAAAAGTAGTGGCACTTAGACTTGAACACTTTCATGTTTTATTCATCTTTTTTCTTTTGGCGTGTATTATTTTTCTAAGTCCTTTGATTTTTCTTTTAGGACTTTTACCCTCTTTTTTATTTTTTTATTTTTTTTCACAAAATATGGGAAAATAACTTGGAGAAAGAAAAGTCTGTACATATTTACAAGACTACCATCAGTCAAGTCAAAATTATGAATCCTATATTTATAGGTTACTAACATCGGCTTCACTTGGGGATGGCATTTCCCGATGGAATATCAAGAACTCTAAGATCAGTAGCCTTCAACTTTAACCTTGGTGATCCTGTAATTGCCTTTTGATTTCTGTAACAATTCATATTTATGATATTTTGTACTGCAAAGCTTAGGGCCTTCTCTTCTGGCTTCAACTTTGTAGATAAAATATCCAATCCAATCTACACACTTGCAATGAATATTAACAATGATAAAAATAAATGAATCTAACTGATCACTGACTTAGAAGAATAGTAGTGTTTCAGCATCCTACCATTCACTGGTCCTTCTTGTAGTTCAGTTCCATCCAAATTCTTGATGAAAAAAGAATTGTTACCTTTGTAACCATATATCACATAAGGTACTTGCCATAGAAATTCAAACTTTCCATGTTTGCCTTTATCCTCTCTCCGTGAATCCCATTTCAAAACTTGATCTCCTATGAAAAAATCATCTTCTCTAATCCTTTTGTCAAAAATCCTTTTAATTTTATCCTGTAAAACTTGTGATCTTTCATAAACTTCTTCCCTGGTTTGATGGAGATGTATAGTTTCATTAATTCTTCGTTGAATATCATTTGTTTCCACCTGTGATTCCTGAATGATCTTCATGACTGGAACACCCAAGGAAGAGGGGAAAACTGCATCCATTCCATAGACAATCTGATAAGGTGAAGTTCCAATAGACTTCTTTGTGGTAAGTCTATCAGCCCATAAGGCATAGACTAGATTTTTGTTCTAGGTATTTTTGTTTTCTTGAAGTAATTTTTTGATGGTATTGATTAAGATTTTGTTTGATGATTAGGCTAAACCATTACCTTGGGGATAATATGTAGTGGAATGACGTAAGGTAATATGGTATTTATGATAGAAAGAAATCATTTTCTTGGATTTGAATGTAGCTGCATTGTCGGTAATAAGTTTATGTGGACATCCAAATCTTGACAAAATATTACTTTCTATAAATGATATTATAACTGAATCAGTGGCTTGCCTAGTAAGAATGGCTTCTATCCACTTGGTAAAATAATCTGTAGCAGTTAAAACCTATTTATGTTTGCCTGAGGATGGAGGCTGGATTTCACCAAGGAAGTCTAACCCCCATTGTTGAAATGGCTTTTCAGTAGATATATGCTTAAGAGGTAAGGGCAATAGTTTCTTTTTACCTTCAAAAATTTGGCATTTGTGACAGGAGGTAACAAATTTTTTGATATCAGAAAATAAAGTTGGCCAGTAGAAACCAGCTCTCAGTATTTTGTCTACTGTACTCTTCCAATATAGGTGGCCTCCACAGTCACCTGCGTGAAATTCCTCGATAATTTTTTCAGCCTCTGATTTTCATAAACAATTTAGTAAAATCCCACTATTTTCTTTCCAGTAAAGTGCATTGTTTAAGATACTGAACCTCATTGCTTTGTATTTGATGAATCTTGCTTTGGTTTTAGCTAACCTAGGAGGATCTTGTGAATGTGTGAGTACAAAGATAATATCAGACTACCATGGTGAGTCTAGATAGGCCTCACTGATCAATGGAGTCGCCATGTCCTCCTGGTCATCTATTTGTGCAATGAAATTTATATCTAAAGAATTACAATTGGATTCAGCCATCAATCTAGCTAAACCCTGTCCTTTAATGAGCTTTCTTGGTTTTATTTCCAAATCATACTCAATGATAGTGGCAATCCACTTTCCTCTCCTACTATGAGTTCCATCTTGTGTCATAATATCTTTGATTACAACATTGGGAACATATGCATTAATGATGTGGGAATGGAGTATGTAAACTCTGAAGTCCTTTATGGCTTTAACTAGGGCTAAAGCCTTCTTTTCAATTATATTGTATTTCAGAGGTGCATCTCTAAGGGCTTTACTAAAAAATGAAATTGGTTGTTCAAAACCTTGATTGTTTTTTTACAGAAGAACTACAGCTATGGTATGTTCAGATGCAAAGGAAAAGAATATGAAATCCTTTGTATAATCTGGGCTGATGAGGACTAGTGCTTTTTTCAAGGCCTGTTTTATGGATTCAAAAGATTGTTTGGCTTTTACAGTCCACTTTATTGTAGAGTCCATTTTAAGCATATTGTTGAGTTCTTTTATGATTTCAGCCAGATTAGAGATAAATCTTCTTAAAAAAATTGATTTTACCCAAGAACACTTGAAGTTATTTTATGTTTCTTGGTGGTTGAATGTTCAAAATAGCTTCAATTCTTGCAGGGTCTATTCTAATGCCTTCCTTGGAGATTATGTGACCTAACAATTTTCCTTCTTCTAGTCTGAAAAGAGTCTTTTTAGGATTTAGGGATATACCATATTTTCTACACTTGATAAAGACTTGTCTGAGGTGATCTAGGTGTTCATCATTTGTTTTTGAAAAGACAGTAATATCATCAATATGGATAACTAAAAATTCATGGATCTCCTTAGCAAAGGAAATATCCATGGCCCTCTGGAAAGTGGCTCCTACATTTTTCAATCCAAAAGGCATTTTCACATACATGAAAGTGCCCCAAGGAGTGGTAAATGAAGTTTTAGTTTGATCATCTTTATGAACTAGAATTTGATTATAACCAGAGAAACCATCTAGTAAAGAAATTCTTGAAAAACCTGCCACCCTCTCCAAAATATGATCCATTTTAGGCAAGGGGTAATTGTCTTTCAAGGAATCTTTATTGAGATTTCTAAAGTCTATACACAATCGAATTTCTCGTGTTTTCTTTCTGGTGGGCACTAAATTAGAAACCCAATCAAAATACTTGACTGGTGCAATTATTTGTGCATCAAACATCCTTTTTACCTCTTTTTCAATTAAAGGTAACAAAATTGGATTAATCCTTCTTAATTTTTGTTGAAAAGGTTTTTGATTTTCTTTCAAAGGAATCTTATGTTGAATTATGTCTTTGTTGTAAGTTTTTAGATCTTTGTAACCCCATGCAAAAATATCCTGGTATTCTTTCAAAAGTTCTATATATTTAACCTTTTCTTCTAATGATAAGGACTTTGATAATTTGATCATTTTTGGTTTTTCATTTGTTCCTATGTTACACTCTTCTCTATCATATTTGACTGGTTCCATTTTTGGCCTTTTGGGCACATCATTGGAATCAAACAAGTCTTCTAAGGGAGTTAAACCTCTGGGTAAAATGTTATGTTTTAAATCTATCAAATCTGGTTCATCTTCCATCATTTCCTCTATATCTACTTTTTCCAAGTCATCTATGTCACTCTGAGTAAATATAGTAGGTCTATCAAAATTATGTTCATCTAAATCATCTATTTGACAAAAATTTGAATCCATGTTACAAGATGAATCTATATTACAATCATTATCAATTTGGAAATTCTGAAACTCTCTCTCATTGTTCAAAAAATGATAGATTTTTTGATCTTCTGAAAAAATTTTCCAGTATTTTAAATTATCCGTAACAATAGGTCTGTGTTTGATTTCAGCAGTGTATTTTTGTATTGGTGAAAATGTAAGTTTGCAAGTGCTGGAAAAGGTTTCTAAACAATGGGCTTGTAAATTATGTTTCCGAGGAATAATAACAAAATTGCATTCTAACAAATCTTCAACCAAATTTGTTATTGTGTCCCTGTATCTGGCTAATCTGGGATTGTGGACAGAGTATTCTACGTTTATTAGCTTGATAACTAACTCTGAATATCCCATGATCAATATTCTTTAACCTCCCAATTTTCTAATGATTTGAAGACCTAAGATTAAAGCCTCATATTCAGCCATGTTATTGGTACATTTGAAATTCAATCTAAAGGCATGCCCTTGGGAATGGCTAGTTTCAATGTTGGTGATCCATATACTAGCTCCAGCTCCTGATTTATTCACTGATCCATCAAAATCCAAATGCCATAAAGCTTCATGACCAATGTAATCCTCCATTATTTTAGGCTTTATATCAGTGAGTTCAATTTGGATATTATTATGATTAGTGTTACATAGAATAAAGGAATCAAGATCAGTAGGAGTTGAATAGATTGGGTAATTGGTAGGTCTTTCGGCACTACTGATCATAAACTTCATTAAGGTTTCTCTGTAAAGCTTTTTGGGCTGTCCAAATATCGAGATAGTGGCATAGATCATGTCAAGTTGTAGAGATCCCTGCAATTTTTCTCCCCATGAGCGAGGAATAAGCATGCCATATTTTGGCGGGATATCAGCTACCACAACATCCATGATCATGCTTTTACCAGGATATTGGACCAAGTTTACACACAAATATTTAATAAATCATATGCATTGTACTTTAGATGAATCAAATGAGAATAAATCTTTATATGTCCGGGTTATGTCTAGATCCAGGGTTTCCATTATTGCTTTGGGCATTGGATTATGGGAAGCTCCAGTATCTAGCATTGCATATGTAATATTTGATCATTGATAGTAATACTTAAGTAAAATGGAGGTACTGACCCATCTGAATGCTTACCATCTACATTTGGACCAAAGATTAATTTATCTCTATCATCACTCATATTAACTGTATCCTCGTTTTCATTTACATTCAATGTTTCAATAATAATATATCTATACAATTCATTTTTAGCCAATTCAATTAAGGGAATGACTATCTTCAACTTAGATATTTCAGATTGAATGTTAAATGTTGACTAAGATTTGATAGCTTGAATTATTTCATCTTTTTGAACTGTTGTTTGGGATGATTTTTCTTGGGTTTCAGTAGTTTTACCTTTAGCTTGAGATTTTATCTTATCTTCTGTTTGAGTTTCCTGATTTCTGCTATCTTTGATTATTTTTTAGGGAACAATTTGAGTGTTAGCAGATGCTTTGTCAAATCTGGAATTTTCAGCAAAAGATTTAGGATTTGATGATTTTGAGTCAGTTGGAATCTTTTTTGGATCAGTAACTGTTGTTGAATTAGTGGCCTTTGTGGTATTAGCCTTTTGGGCATCTTTGGAGGATTGAGCCACTTCATCAGTGATATCTACAATCTTAGGACTAAGCTTCTTTTTAGGACTGGGTGGGTTCACATTTTGTTTATTTTCTCTGGGAAGAATCTGCAAAAAATTCGTTTTGGGAGTCTCTATATTCTTTTTGTTTTGATTTTGTTGAGTTGGAGAATTTTTTTTTGTAGTAGGCTCATTTGTTTTCTTGCTCCTAAGGTTATACTGGCTATGAATTTCATTGATTGCAAAGTCATAACCTTGCTTATAGTCAAAGGATTCACCAGATTCCACTTTGAACTATTGTAGCTCAAAGAGTTCCTAATCCTCTTGAGTGAGGAAAATTGTATTGCTTTCATCTATCCCCATTACTATGTTGATATCTTCCTCATCCTCAAAATTGTTTTGAGAACTTTCAGCAAAGTTCTCTTGGAATGGGGTTCTAATGTTTTGATCTGGGGAGGGTTTTTTACCTTTCCCAGGATTGTTGTTTTTTTTGTAGTTGGGATTTCTGATTTGGGATTGATTATCCCATTGTGGTTTCCTCCCAATGTGGTCTAATCTCTCAACTACTTTTTCTAAAGTTTTGTTAATAAAATCAAATTTACCATCTAAGCTTGAAGTCTCTTCTTTGATGGTGACCCTCCTCTCATTTCTAAGTCTGGCTTTTTCGGCAAGGATATTGATTTCTACACCAACAACATTTATTTGCATTTGTTATAGGGTTTCTGCATCCCTTTCTCTAAGTTGGTAGGCCATGTATACATCAAAACAATCAGGGAATTTGAGTAGCACGGAATATGGAGTGGGTTTAAGGTCTGCACGAATAGAATTGTAGATACTGTTGTATCTAGTGCAAAAGTCTTGGACAGACTCAGTAGGAGTTCTTTTAACAACATCAAACTCAGATAATATTTGTAGGGGATTCTTTTTCTTTTCCCACTTATTTAGGAAAGCTCTATGAAAGGCAGCTAAGTCTACTATACTACCAGCACCTAAATTTCTAAACCATGCTTTTACTTCTCCGTTTAAGCTTTGTGCAAACAACCTCATTCGGACATCAGATTCATCTATCTCATAAATTTCCCAAAAATTATTCATTCTAGTGATATGTTGTTGTGCAGTAATTTGTGAACCATTATCAAATAATGGTATATCCTTTTGGTAATTTTGGGGCATGTCATGGAGGTTTTGAGGTAAGACTAGGGGAGCATATCTGGCTGCCATGGCTTGGACTTTTGCTAAACTGGGAGGTACAGTAGTAGTGACAGGGATAGTGTTGGTTATAACAGTAGATGTGTTAAATGTTGTACTTGAAGAGTTTGGAAAAGGGGATGAAAAATAAGTGGTATGGATAGTGCTTATAAAGCTAATGGGTGCAGTGGTAGTGGATGTAGTGGATTGAGTAAATGATGGAAATACTACTTTAGGCTGCAAAGGCAGCTCAGGGATGAATAATTCTGTGGATGAACTGGCGGTGGATTGAGGGTATGATGAATATATGATCCTAGGCTGCAAAGGCAGCTCTGGACTGACAGGGTTTGTGGGTGAACTGACAGTGGAATCTGTAAATGAAGTGGCAGCATACAGATTATAATCTGCTGCTGGAAAGATGGTGGTGGATAATTGAGAAAATGAAGGTTTAAATTGAGACAAAAAAATGGCTAATTTGGTAGATTCATCAATGTCTTTAATTCGTGTAACACTTACCCTTTCTATTGGACTTTGAATTTCAATTTTGTCTGATTTTATAGGTGCTGAAATAAATTTATGTTTCTCTTTCACAAAAGAAGTAAAAATAGGATCTATAACAGTTTCCTTTAAATCAGTTTCAAATTTATTTCTAAATAATGATTTTTCAAACTTGAAATCAAATTCAATATTTGATAAGCTTACTAATTCTTTGGGTAAATAATCAGCCTTTCTCAGGGGCACTTCAGTTTCTAAACTAACAGTTTGTTTTCTCTTTTTTCCTATCTGGTTCAGATTGTCTACTATATCTGCAGGATTGGGATCAGGGTTGGATATAGTATAATAGAATTTCTTTGGAGCCAGAATGATTATTGTATAAATACCCACAACCTTTAAAATTAACCTTAAAGTAAAAAAGATATGTTTTAAAAACATTCCTTCAAGTTTAAACTTAAAACTGGAGAGTGGTTAGCATTCCTTAGTGGAGTCACCAGTATGTTATCACCCTAGTAATTCTTAGGTCATGGGATTTTGGTTTATAGTTAAAGAAAACCAGGGGTAACCAAGAAACTCTTTCAGATTTCAGGATCTAGCCTTCCTGAATTCCAGAGAGGGATCTCTCCTTATGATTTAACTTTCTTTTAGATTTGAATTTTAGGCTAGGTATGATTGGAAAATTGGTTTGTTTGAAAATTTTGGTGGGAAATAAGATTACTTGGAGAGAAATTAAAGAGGGATCTACTAGTCCGTTGGGCTATGCAGTCAAAATGTGGCAAGCAAGATTGAAAGGCAAGGCCAAAAGGATGCTAATGTACTCAGGGCAAGGTAGATAACCCTCAGAGATTTGAATTGTTTGATTGGATGGGATGGCTTGCTTTTCAGGATAAAGGGCAATGAAGGATCCTTTGATCAGGAAATAAGGGGAAGGAGGCAGAGTCAAACGGGACTCAAGAGCAACTAAGAATTCCTAGGTCTGGAAATCAGCAGAAAACATTGAAATTATCACTTAGTTTAGACATGGAGTTTTTACACTTATCCTGAAATAATACTCGTAATTAATCATTCAAATTTGAACACATATATGAAATTAAATGTAACTTCAGAAAAGGAAACAATGACATAAAGAAATCACTTTACTCATTAGTTTATCGCAATAATCCTGAGCTATGAAGTCCAGTTAGCTGTTGTCCAATCTGTTGCTATGCAATCAACACATGAGTCTCCAAAGCACCAGAAAAAATATCTATAATAATCTTAGCAACTTTTTTTCCAACCTTAATACTTCAAAAAGAGAAGTATTTATACAAAAATTATTACAAAATATCTGAGAGACATGTAGGAATATATCTAGGCAAAAATAAATATTATTCCATAGAAAGAGGGACAGCTGAAAAACAAACTGGCAAGTTGTCCTCTTATCAATAAAAAATAGGACTAATTATCTTAACTTATTTCTTTGTTGAAGTTGCTTGTTGGTACTTTGAAACAATATCTTGTTAGAAGATAGCTTGGAAGATACTCTTTCCAATTCACATTCTTTAACCTGTGCTTTATCTCTGATACTCTTTACGTTGTTTTCTTACTACCTTACTGCTGTAAAATAAGGAATAACCCGCAGTAAAAAAGTGTTTTGACTGATACTTTTTGACTTTGATCATTACCCTGATACACTTTAACTACAAATCTTATCCTTTAGGCAACAATATTGTTCTGCTTTTCATGTAATTTTCTACTCTTATTTGCAAACCTTTATATCAAATCAGTGAATTCCTGCCATTATTCTGCACTGGGAATTTTCATGTTCTTCAATTTCCTGTAGCTCTCATCTGTCTCTATGTACTTAGAAAAGTTGGGCTTGACAATTAAGATGTTTTTAATCTCATTTTGTAGAAAGAACAAGTTCTCAAAATATTCTAAAATAAATTTTTCAGTTGGGGAACTTTGTGGTAGAGGCTTATTTACCTGTTCTTTGGCATATGCTCTTATCTTCTTGTCATACTCTCTCTGAACCATTATTTTTTCATTGAAGCAATGAATGTTTGGAAGTCCTGCTTGTGTTAATATAGTGTATTTGGCCATGAACTTTGTTATTGACAAGTTCATGTCTTTGCATCTTTCCTCCAAAATTTTCATCATATTCCTTTTGTTCAGGACTTCCTTGATTTGTAGTATGCTCTCAGTTCTATCCTAAATTTTCAGCTCTTCAAGCTCTTCTCTATTTTTTCTTTTCAAAAATGTAATTAGTTTCAACACTTGAGAAGGTTTGTCAGCCAGTTCTTATTTTGTCTTCTGAATTTCTATTTGTGCTGCCTTGAGTAAATCCTTCTATTCATAAATTATTTGGATTGAAGGCCACTGTAGATGTATGCCTTGAATTATGTTGTTCCAAAGATAGTTCTTGATATATGATATCTGTTCACTGAGATTGACCTGTTGCTGTAGAATCTTTACCTGCTTTTGAAGTCTGTTTGCTCTCTGCTCATGTCCCTTGGATGTAATCAATGCATCTCTATTTGATGTTTCAAGATTTTGGATGGTGCCTTTCAAGTTGATTATCTCTTTATTATTTAGGGACAGGTCTTCCATAGCCTTTACTATGTCAGTTGTTTCACTTGTTTGATTTACTTGTGATGTAGATGATGAAGTGGCAGAAATATCTTTAGATGTAATTGAAACTATAGTTGCCAATACTCCTTTTGGTGCTAAATGTCCTGCTAATGTAGAAGGAACAGCAGTACTAACAGTTGGAATGACTGTGGGAATGGAGACTTCATGTGCTTTTTTCAATGTTTTATTTTCCTTCATTATAATTTCTGTCCGATTCTCCATTTATTTGATCTGAGCTGTCATCTTTAAAACTAGCTGCATTAATTCGTCTTTCTCTATTTTCTCCTGAAGAAATTATTTAGCATGTGGGTGCTCATTCTATGGAAGTTTAAGTTGTTTTCTCAAGGCAGCAATATCTTCATTCTTTTGCCTTATGAGAGTTTTAGCAACTCCAATATTGGATGGATCCACTCCAATTTCTATCACCAAGTCTTCTAAGGACTTGATCCTCAAATCCTTAACATGTAGAGATGCTTTATCTAATTTCATTTGAGTTTGTAAATTAGATACTGTCTTTTGAAGCATGGTAGAATTCATTTTTGTTAACTACCTTTGAATACAGCATTTCTGAAGCACTTCTATGAAACTTTATCTGGTCAAGTTCGTGTATGGTATCTGCATTTACTTCAAACTCTGTTTTCCTGTAATGTGTAGCTGACTTTGGGTCTGTAACCATTGGCTGGAGAAAAGACATAATCATTTTATTTGTTGAATAATCAAAAGTTGTCACAAGTCTATCTTTATCTCCTGGTTTTTCTTTAAGGAGTTTAGAATAGACCTCATTCTTAATTTCCTCATTCTTTACTCTAATCTACTTGAATTTTTTCTGGATGTCAAAATCAGTTTCTTCTGTTGCTCTAGAAGAGGAGGGAGCTTCTGTATTTATCTGTGTTTCAACCATTTCTTTGCCTTTTCCCTGTGATAGTACCTGCTCATTCTGAATTTCTTTAAGTGTTTCATTGACAATTATTGTGGCCTCATCATCTATTTGTTGATCATTGTTGTTTGCTTGATCTTCATTGTCATCTATATCTATGGCCTTTTCTTCTACTTCAGTAATCATTCTGGCCTTCTTGCTGCAAATTATCTTAAATTTATTTTCTATAATGGTTTCTGCTAAATAGCCGTCTTCTTTTCTGGGTCTTTTATTGGACACTTATGCTTGTTTGCCAACTGTAATCGCCTATGTATTATCCATCTGTTTTTCCTGCATGTTATCTGTTTGCATCTCCTGAATATCATCAATCAATGTGTTTGCAACCCATTCAATTTGATTAGCATACTTTTCAATTAGTGGCTTTGAATCATGGAGGAATGGGGTTAACTTACACTTGACCCTGAGGTTACTTATAACATCTTGAGGGTCATAATTCCAGTGAAAGCTTTCTTGGAATTTAAATTCTTATAATTTGCTGACTATGTCTCTCAAAGAATCTCTACTATTGACTATGAAGGGGCCAATTTGACTTTTTAGCTTGAACTGTGTTTTCTTTTTGGAGTTTATGAAATTCACTGCATTTGCATTCAATATCTGTCTTAAGTACTCCAAAGAAAAAATCCTGGTAGTTAGAAACTTGGGTAATTTGTAAAGAGCCAGGAGTGCACCATACACTCTAATTTCTGTGTGATTTTCGTACAAATACCAATCTCCTACCTTACAGTTTTCAGACAACTGTAAAATTCTTTTGATGTCTTCATTAATCCTTGGTGGCTCTGCTTTGTTCAGCAAACTCATGGCAGGTTTAATAAAAAAATCATTGAAGTCCTTGTAGCTATATTCACTGTTGTTTTTCCTGAGTAGAGAAGTCCAGAATATCACTGAAAGCGGTTTACCTTCCACATTCATATTTGTAATGCAATTGGGAAATTTTCGGCCTAAAAAAATAGGAAGAGATGTAATATATAGGATGAATATCTAAATACTCCTTCCTGAGGTAATTTAATCAATTGATAATTTATATTATCAGCAATGAATTTGGCAAAGTTGAAAACTTGTTTTGGATGTTGTCCTGGAGACAAGGTAGAGAGGAAACCTAGAATGGAGGCATCTGTAAACTCATCATTAGCATAGCCTAGAATGAAAGAAAGCATGGAAATGATTTGTCTAGAGCCCTCAGGGAAATAAAAAGTGTCATAAGGTGGATTTACCTTAGGAAGTTTAACATGATTAGGCATGAAGTTTTGAAGGATCGTAAACTTCCTAGGGAAATCCAAGTCTAAATACACCTGAGTTAAATCTTCAGTGGACAATGATACTGCTCATGGATCGTGGCTTAGTTGTAGCATATCATTGATGGCTTCAGCAGTTATGTAAAACATGACCTCATTATCTTTGTTCACCATGCATCTCTGGTCAGGGATATAGTGTAACTGACACAACCTAATGAAATCTTGAGCTTGATGGGTAATGGGAACCACGTATTTAGGCAAGTTGGAGTCCCATACAGGTATATCATTTTCCACTTTCTTCTCAAATTTCTCATGACACCAGCTATGTACTTCAAGTAGATCGAACTCTAAGGTAGTATCAACAATTCTATAGTCTAAATCAATCAAGGGACTGTTCTCTTCAGAGGTAACAGGTGGCTGCAAAGGTCTAACTACTTCAGTGGAATCTGTAGTTAGGGTAGGAGTAGGTTTATCAATTTTTGAAGGTTTAGGGTTTGGAAGCTTTCCGGATGCAGGCTTCTGAGGTTTGGGACCTCCAGTCCTAGGAGTGACCTGATTTTTTGTCATTTTGAATAAAACTGAGCAAGATTAGACTGTTTCTTAGTTTCTTTTAGGAAATAGAAGGCTAACTGAACTGTTTTAGGAAGAATTCAAAATCTGGGTGAGGGTTTAAGGATGAAAATGCAGACTTACAATGTGCAGAAGAATGGAAAGGGATTTTAATGGCTTTTTCTGTAATTCAAATGGATTTTAACTATAGAAATAACTTTTGGATGGTCAGGAATTCTTTAAAACTGAATTAGGCGGAGGTGGAAAATTCTGAGAAAATTTTCACAGGGTTCCCCCTGTTTCTTCAAAGTTCGGGTATTTTCAGTCTAGGAAATTTATATTTCACCAAGTAACTGGTTTGAATTTTCTTAAATTTGTGAAATGACGGCTTGAAATTCAAGGAAATACCTTTTTAGTGGTATTATGGCGGTCGAGGAGGCTTTCAGATTGTACCAGTCTTCAAACTGGTCCTAGCTGTTTGGTAGAAAGCGTAGAGAGTCTTTGGCAGTGAATTTCAGAGGGGAAATTGGCTTTAGGACGACAAACTGGTTCGAAAATGGCTCTGCAATGGTGTCTGTGAGTGATTTCTCAGGGGGCAAAGGCACAAAGGTATGTAAACAATGAAAACTAAGGTTAAAACCTTAGGTTTTATTGATATGCGAAGTGTTAATTACAGGTCAAGTTGAAATGGCAGGAGTGGTTTTCGCATTGAAGGCGAAACCATTAGTGGTTATCGCATTGCTCCTGGGTGGTAAATGGTTTTTCAATTTTGGAATGTGATCCAGTAGAAATGAGACACGTAGTGGATGGTGGTTTAATGAAACAAATTTTATCTCATTATTTTTTACAAACTTTGTCTGATCACTTTTGTTATGTGATATTAAATATTCGCCATTGGATTTGATCGCACAATGAAAACGGTTGAGATTTCTTGGGAAGATGCAGCGTAAGGAAAGGTGGGACCTAGGTTAAATTTCAGCGGTTGATTCGATAGGTATGATCAACAGTTGATTTTTAATGTGATGAGGAGTGGTGGGGCAAGGGAATGTTTTATCACATTATATTTAGACCATAGGATCAAGGCGAGCATTGGTGATCGGGTAGCTGGGGATGAATCGTGAAAATGTTGGGTTTAATTCAATGGATTAATAGCTTTACGTATATATAAACTAGGTTTATATATAGGGTTAAAATGAATGGGGGCGGGTTAACAGAGATTTTAACCAAGGTTTGATACTTATATGAAACAAGAGGTTCCATATATCAAAAAAGGAAAAACCTTGAGGCTCTTAACCTTGGGTTAAGGGTAATCAGGAAAGGGAATAATGATGTAAGTATTTTTTGTCACTGTTTTAAATACATAAAATGTGAATAAAATGCGCCTTTGTATTATATAGTTTTATACTACGGAGGGGTCTAAAAACCATAGGGGAAAGGGGTATATTTTTATAGGTAGTTTTATGTCAAAGGGGTAATTTCGGGATGTTATTTCAACATGTGATTAATATCTTTGACACAAAAGCATATAATAAGGGGGTTTTTGGGATATTAAATAAAAAGGAACTTATATTAATAGGACTAGGATATTTGATAGGGAGTTAATAAAATAGGTTAAGTGTTAATATGAAAAGGGACAATGAATACTCAAATTTTCATAAATAAAACTAAGGAAAGTGAAAATTGGAGTAAAGCTTAATTTTCATAATTCATTCACTTTTACTTAGTATATCATGTTTTTTGAGGGTTTTATGCTTTGTAAAATGGGGGAAGTTAATTAAATGGCCCTTTATGTAACATTTAAGTAAGAAAAGAGTTCTTACTTATGAATTAAAATGGTGATGAGTGCATGGAGGAGTAAATGATGAAAATTTCCGGGATTAATATAGAAACTTAACATTTTCAACTAGTCAGTCATTGAGCCTTGGGTCTGGTCCCAACAGAAGTCAAGGAAATGCCTTGAGCCTCTTTGACTGATAGTTTAGAATATCAAATTTCTATGGGAAGGGGAAATTATTTATTTATGGCCTGGTGAAATATATTTACAATGATGTTTCCCACCTTCTTCTACCTACCCAGTCATATCTTCTAACATTTTTTCCTTCTATTTTAATCAAGTGAATTTGAACTAGCAACCTTACCACCTTTTATTTTTTTTTAAAGCAGTGAACTATCTTATTCTACACTTATTGCATCCAAGAATCCAGATTAAACTGTGGGATTCTTTTATTCTCTACCTAAATACTGAATTGTCATGATTAAAATATATGACAATTCTTTATTCGCTATCTACAACATTTGAAATTGAAATATGACAAGTCAAGATTAAATTTTTCAACTCATCACAGATTATGGCATTCATTGACACTCTGCCATAATCAACTGCAAAAAGTAAAAGTAGTGGCACTTAGACTTGCACACTTTCATGTTTTATTCATCTTTTTTCTTTTGGGGTATATTATTTTTCTAAGTCCTTTGATTTTTCTTTTAGGACTTTTACCCTCTTTTTGATTTATTTATTTATTTATTTTTATTTTTTTACAAAATATGGAAAAATTGCTTGGAAAAAGAAAAGTTTGTACATATTTACAAGACTACCATCAGTCAAGTCAAAATTATGAATCCTATATTTATAGGTTATTAACAGCATGTACTCCCTCTTCCCATATAGCTTGAAATTTCCCCCTCCTAGAGGTCTGTACTTGAGTGGACTCTTCCAATCAGTCTCCTCTTCGCTTTTGCAATTGTGGTTACTCCATAATCTTCTGAGGCTGAATGTTGAGAGATAATTTCTCCCTCTCAACCACCAAGTCAGTGACCACTGATTTTCTCCTCAAAGCTTTGCATGCATCTTCAACCTCGAGATCATAAAAGCTCTCGAATCTTACATTGATTTGTTTCACCAATCCCATGGAGATGTGTCTAGGAACACCTTTCCTTTTCTAAACATGACATCATAACCACAGTCTTCCAATACCACTACAGAGACAAGATTCCTCCTTAGGCATGGAAAATACAAAACAGCTGTTAGTCGCAGTGGGGAGATAGACTCCCCCTAAAAGGTAACTGTGCCTATGTCAGTCACATTATACCTCTCGTCATCTCCAAACTCTATGTTCTACTGGATGTCCTTCTCCTCCAAGTCACTGAAGAGATTTCTATTCCCCATCATATGGAATGAGGCACCGCTATCTAGATCCGACATGCATCCCATTATAGTGCTTTCCATGCATGCAGTGAGAGTAAAATCAAGCTCAAACTATGAAGATAGCGCTTCACCCGCTGCAACTACAGGCTCCTTCTTGCTTGCCTTCTTCTGTGGGCAATTCGTGGCATAGTGCCCATGCTTGTGACAATGAAAACACTTGATCTTGGACAAGTCTCTCTTTCCCTCTTCGCCTTGAGACTTCTTTCCTTTTCCGAATAATCTGGGGTGAAAATGTGAAGTTGGGAAACCCTTTTTGCCCTTTTTTGACGTTGAAAATTGTAGTTTTCTATGTTTTTTCAACTCCAACTCCACTAAACTCATATTTTCAATGGAAATTATGCTTTGACATAAAAACAAGATTTGTAGAGAATTTTATTACCTCCATACTCATATTTAAAAAATATATATATTGACATAGAAAGGGGTAAAATTTTTGTTTACTAACTACATATACTTGAAATTTTCACGCAAACATAAATAGTCACTTTTTGAACCCTAAACTTCTTTTAGGGAAGGTTATTCATTTTTTGGAAATAAACCATATCATCATAATCTACATAGATTGCACTAGTGCACTGACTATTTTTCGGTAATTTTTAGATTAAATCACTATTTTTTATTATTTTTTGAAATGAACGAAGAAAAAAAAATGGTGATGTTTCAGTACATTTTATGAGCCCTAGATTTTCTTTTCAATGTGATCATCAATAAGAAAAATGAGAATACCCTTTGAAGAAGACAGTGAGATGAATTGCAATATTATTTTTCTAATTTTTTTTGGTGTTGCCATTTTAAAGTTATTGAAATTTAATTCAGTGCAATTTTTAGAACAATGAAATTCCACACTGACACGGTTTAGTATAAAATTAATAACAAATTGAAATTTTTAATGAAACTCCACAATTCTTACATCAGTAGAAACTAGATTCAGATATGAATCTAATGGTACTAGGTTGAAAATATAACATTTTGTTTTTGTAGGTGTTCCGCCCCTCCAAACTTGCAGGTTCCTGAAAAATGCATAATTTTCTGGGTTTTGCGTTGACCACAAACTCTTGGTCGAGATAATTTCTCGGACGAGACATTTATTAAAATCTCAACTAATAATTTTCAAACTCTCGACCGAGAGTTTAAACCACCACAGGTTACATTTAACTGTGCGGCTAAACTCCGACCAAAAGTTTAAAAAACTCTCAGACGAGAGTTTGCGCCTTAGATTTTTCCCAAGGCCGACTCTCGTCCGAGAGTTTATTAAATTTTAATTGAAAATTTTGATTTTCGGCCGACGCAATGTTTCAGACGAGAGTTTTATATAAATACTCTCGTTTGAAAGATTAATTCCACACACCATTCTAAACCAGCGGAAATTGCGAAGGTGCGAGGGTCCGAATTCTTTTTCTGCCAAGGTGGGAATATTTTCTGGGTGCAAAAAATTTTTTGGAAATTTTTTTTTTTAAGTTATTTTGGGTGCGAAATTTTTTTGGCAAATTTTTTTTTGGAAATTTTTCTGGGTGCAAAACTTTTTTTGGCGAAATTTTTTTTTGGGTACATGGATGCATAAAGTATTTTTGAAAAATGTCTCTATGAAGGCATGAAGTATTTTTGCAAAATGTCTCTATGAAAGCATGAATTATTTTTGCAAAATGTCTTTATGAATTTAATTATTTATTTAATTTTCTGTCTTATTGAAAGCATGAAGTACTTATTCTGAAGTCCTAAAATTTTTTTGGGTATTTGTTCCAAATAAAATTGGATTTTAGGTTTCCAATTTTGTGAAAGTGGGAAACCAAAGGAATTTCCTATCAAGGCACGATCGAAAAAGAACTGATTCAGCAGATAATAATGAGAGATTGCAAAAAAAAAGGTGAGACAAAAGGGAAAGATTAAGCCATGAAATAAATGTGGAGGTAGAGCATCGTGAAAGAGATGTAGAGGTGCATGAAAATGACGAGGAAATGAGAAATTTTGAGGAACTTGTCAACGAGAATATTGAAAACACAAATGTCCAGGAGAATATTGATATCAATCTCACTGGTGAGTCAATAGTTTCTTCAATTTGAATTTTGTATTTTTTTTTTTAAACATTGTAGTTCAAGATAGTTTTAAAATTAAAAATATGTATATGTCAATTTCAAATTAGAAGTTAATATTGTTTTTGATGCAGGGATAACATCATAACCACAACAAGATACTACCACACGTCGAATTTCACTGCAATTAATTGGAAGTTCCAAGAACGTTGTATACGACTACAACTTTCTAGAAAATATCGATCCAACTAAAATTGAAGAATTGGGACCACCAATGGTTGAAAGGAAAGTTCGAGATAAAATAAATTGGGGGTTGAAACATCTTTTTGAAGGTAAATCTATCATATCACAAGCTCATATGTTACGTAGATTTTTAAAGCACAAATCTCTCACAAATGTTGTGGAATTATTGGGCATTAAAAGTGAGAAAGAGGTTTTAGAAAATGAAATTGTATCAAAAAATGTGATGTCGACACTTGCCACACTAGCCAAAAAGTGATATCAAGTTGAAAAGAATGCTCGTAGAGCACTTTTAACATGTGCAGTCATGAAACAAACTTCATCAAGTTGGTTGATGTCAGCAACTTCAAAATTGTTTAAAAAATCAAGAAAATTTTTATGGAGGCATACAAAATTTAGAATTCAATTAGATGAGAATGATAAACTTGCATGTTGGGCTAATATCTGCAGGCGTCTATATCATGATAGACTTCCTGATGTTGTGAGGGATAGGGTAAAAGAGTTTTGGGATTTGAATTCTCGTGTGTCACCAAATGAAAAGGGCATTGAGCGATGTCTTATATCTAAGGGAGTCTATGAATCTCATGCCAAACATATAACACAGGTTAGTCAAGTAGAATTATTCCAGAACTTTATGGAGATTAATACTAAAGTGAAGGTTTCCCTTAGCACATTTGTGAAGATCAAACCATGGTATGTCAGGCCTATCACTGTTCGAGACACATGTTGTTATCGATACCATTTAGAGTTCCAATTATTTTATGAGACATTTATAAATTTTGGCATAAAATATTGGTCAAATGACCCCCCTCCTTCAAGTGTTCGTGAATTTTTATCAAAGATATTATGTGCACAAAAGAATAATGAATTATTTTATAAAAAATAATGTGTTGGTGGAAGAAAATGCCCAAAATTTTCTCATTTGGCACTCTATGATGCAAAGTATCCCATTGATCCTAATGGTCCCATACTGTCAAATCTCAGTATGAATTGGAAGCGATATGAAAATGTTACTTACACTCCTGTTGTAGATTCAAGCACAACATCAAAAAAGATCACTTTAATTGACGACGAAATTTCAGTGACATATCTTATGGAGAAGTTTCGGGTGCAAATATACAAATATATTAAGCACTGTCATATAGCATGATGGCAGGATTTACAGTTCAAGCAATCACGAGATGTTTTCCCAAAAGGAACAATATCATCAGTGGTTTATTTCGTTGAGAATTACACGTTTAGTCCACAAAAGGAGATACAAAGTAAGTATTATCATTCAAACCAAGTATCTATATTTGTGCATATTTTCTATAGACATATAGAGCTTGATATCGATGGTTTTGATAACGATGAAAATAATCGTGAGGTGATTAAGGAGTACCATTTCTACATTAGTGATGATCAAACACATGATACATGTTTTGTTCAACATTTTTTTAATGTTATTTATAATGAATTGTTGAAACGAAGGGTCACTTTTAAAGAACATTGGGTATGGGCAGATGGTTGTGATTTTCAATTTAAATTAGCAAGATCATTGTTTTGGTTGTCTTGTCTTCATAAGAGAACCAAAATTCGACATACATGGAATTTCTTTGAGACAGGGCATGGAAAAGGAGAGCATGATGGTGTTGGGACATGCGTAAAATATGCACTTAGGAGGCATCAATTCAATCACTCAGCTTCCCGACTTGCAAATTATTTAGATATTGTTAATTGGTGCAAAGACAATTTAAGTAATGTATCGAACCCAAGGATGGCTGATGTGCATAGGTAAGCGTACACATTTAACTAAAAATATATTATAAATGTCTAGAGATATATGTGTATACATATATATATGTGTATTTTGTTATCATAAAAATATTAAATATTGTTCAAAATTTGACTCATACATGTGTGTGTTTTTCTCAAGCAAGTAATTTTGGAATATTGCAATGGGTGATGTTGATAGATCATTGCCATTTAATTGCCATGGAATCCCTCAAACAAGAATTTTACACTCAATTAGGAGTAAGAGCATGAAAAATATACATTGCATTGAGAAACGAAAGTGCTCTTGCTTTTGTTTTGCATGTATTTATCAGACAGAGTCCATCGATGATTGTGAAAACCAAATTAAGAAATTTGTTAAACCATGGAAACACGAAGAATTGACACCATTGCCCCCATTTGGAAACGTGACTGACAAGGAAATGGACAATGAAGTGGTTGTGATTGACAATGATTATGATCGTGTTTTTGATATGGTTAGAGAAGGTGATGTCTTCACTGTCATAGCACCAGAAAATAATCAAGAAAAAGTGCATTATTATTTTACGATGCACTATGTCTAAATCCACGTTGCTGTAAGAGTATAATGATCTATCAAATTATACATATCCAATTGGTTCAATGGTGTTAATGGAACATTTCTTTGAAGAAGTAAAAAAATGTAAAGATCATATTATTTTTCAAGATTACCAGCCAGAGGTTATTTATGCCCAATATAGTCACTTGGTCATAGCAACTCAGTTGCAGTTGAAGCAAGTGAAGAGTAGAAGAAAACAGCGATAATGGAGGTTATCAATAGATGATCATGATGCCATTCTGGAAAATTTTCCACTAACATATTTCTTATGAGTGGAACACATTGTTCAAGATGAACAATGAACTTTGATTCCAGGGTTAGAACATATAATTTCTACAATGCATTGGACTTTATATAGTTTAAGACTATATTGTGGATTTCTTTCAAATAAATGGACATGTGGATGGTTAGATGTGTGTTGGTACGAACAATATATTATGATCTACTGGATAAGGGTGCTTTGCTAGATAATTAAGTTATGGTGATTTAATGTGTCCATGATGTTTACTCCTAGATGATCTTAACTCGCCCCTTTTTTTGCATGGATATGATGGTGATGAATGAATATTTAATTACATATATATATTATTGTATCGTTAGTTTAGTTTTGATATCAAATGTCATCATATTTGCATCTCTTCATTAGTTTAGATTAGTTTATATTTGATGTGGCTAATCTCTTCATTATTGTCTCTTCTCATGATGTAGGTATCCTATTTTTATTTTCTATTGACATGTTTCTATTTTCCACGTTCTTGGAAAATATTGTTCACAACATGGAATAGATCCTACAAAGGAACATTCAAGAATAAAAAACTATTCATAAAGGTGTGTTTAGCTATGAATCAATTCTTATGTTAGAAAGTTTCGCTAGTAATGGATTTCACACTTTTATATAAAGAGATAGGTATCCCACCCTTTGTAGCAATAAATCCAAAAGTGTTTAGATGAAATTATTATTTCCAAAGGAAAACAACTCAACTATCATCAATGTTTCAATATAGATGAAGAGAAATGGTTTGGTAAATTTCAAATTTAAGGAGAAACTTTATTCAAACTAGTCTATAGAGCATATTGATAGCTTCAACAAAGTGTCCTACAAATGTAAAATGTCAAATGTTTCTATGTTCATTTGACATGTTTCTATTTTCCATGTGCTTGGAAAATATTGTTCACAACATGGAATAGATCCTACAAAGGAACATTCAAGATCTTGTAATCAAGATTTAGTTATTTCTCCAAAATTCTTTCCTTGATCGTTTACATATTACACATCCCCTTGTAATCTATATTTTGTTTTCTCAATATTTTGAAAGTTTCAACATGTGGTATGGAAAACATTCTTATACACTATTTTGTAAGCCATTTCCCTTTACTTGGAAGTTGTTATTTTAATTTCTTTTGGAAACATTTTTATTACTCTTTTCAAGTATCATGAATTTTCTTATTCATAATTGTATTTCTAAATAGTATAATACATAAATCTAACATGAATAATGTATGTTATTACTTGTAATAATGGTTTCCTCATCAATCATCATGGAAGTATCAAATAGTTTAAATCTTTTTTCTCTATTATTATTATAATCCAACCTCATAGGCATGGGTGGATTAAACTAGAAAGTGTTCTCTTCAATGTGTTGTACAACTTGTCATTGTCATCCTTAAAACTCTTTTTTATTGAGATATAACCACACTATATAACCAAATTTGCATTAGTGGGTTGTTTAATGTTGATCATGGTTCTCCATATAACAATTTTAAGTGATGTGTAGGTTCTTGCACTTCCAATGGATTTCTCAAATCTTGATTGTGACCTTAACAATTTTTGCCTTCATAATTACCATTTGTAAATGGGTTTTTAGCAAATATAAACAACAACCAATTAAAAATAATTTTGTTTATGATCCTTTTCAAGTGTCATGAATTTTTATATACAATATTGTATTTTAAAATAACGTAACCTATGGATATAACACCAAGCATGCTACTAGTCATAATAATGGATTTTCAAGATATTCATAAATCATCATGTAAATCTCAAAAAGTTTTAACCTTCTTTATTTCCATTAATAATGTCAAAACTATTCATACAGGTGTGTTTAGCTATGAAAAAATTCTTATGTTAGAAAGTTTCGCTAGTAATGGATTTCACACTTTTATATTAAGAGATAGATATCCCACCCCTTCTAGCAATAAATCCAAAAAATTTTAGATGAAATTATTATTTCCAAAGGAAAACAACTCAACTCTCATCAATGTTTCAATATAGATGAAGAGAAATGGTTTGGTAAATTTCAAATTTAAGGAGAAAATTTATTCAAACTAGTTTATAGAGCATATCGATAGCTTCAACAAAGTATCCTACAAATGTAAAATGTCAAATGTTTCTATGTTCATTTCACATGTTTCTATTTTCCATGTGCTTGGAAAATATTGTTCACAACATGGAATACATCCTACAAAGGAACATTCAAGATCTTGTAAAAACAACGCTCATAACCACAGTGCTTCTTGTGAATAACATAGCCAATTATGTCTTCAGTAACATGACTGCTGTGACAAGAATGACGCTTATGATGAGGCATGTGATCACCACAACTACAACTAAAAATCTGGTAGTTTTAGGGCGTTGGGCTCCCAGCTCATTACCAACTCTTATGCTGCACATATAGATACAGCAATCATGGAACAACTTCTTAGATTAAAACCATAAAATAAACAATATGATATAATTTTATCCAAGTTGTAATCATGTTTATCAACGATTTGTAGGGAAAGAAATATATACCTTGTAGCTGTGCTAAGACCCAACATTACCATAAAGTCCCAATTGTAATAATTCATGCTACAAATAATCCAAAAGTGCTTACATTAAATATCTATTGAAAATCTAAATTTATAAATGACATAGCTGACTAGCAAGGTTTGTAGATCAATTATTTATATACTAGAATGGTTTTACCCATATACCAAACAAAAATTGAATCCAGAGAAACCTTTGAATCTAGAAGAAAACTGGATATAAGCACAAGTCCTTGAGTGTACCATATTTCCAAACTGTAATTGAAGAATAAAGAAATTAAAAACAGAACTCATCAAAACAATCTAAGCTACTATGCCAAATTCTAGAAATAATTCATATAATCTATTGTAAAACTGACATAGTTTAGATAATCTATTTGGAAAAGATATAAAATACATACGTTAGCATAAAAGAAGAAGCTACAATTAGCTTGAAATAGGCCCAGAGTCCTGTGAAGGCCTTTGTGCTGAAACCATTCCATGTCTCCTTGCAAGATGGGATGTAGAATACATATAAGGTAGTAGAAATCACCATAATCCACCAAGACAAACTCAGTACCAAGGTTGTTGATAGCAGGTCGTATCTGAGCTTGTATACTGCAGCCCAAGTCAAAAAAATGTGGAGTAGAAATGTACCAACAAAAATATAGGCCAGGGGAGCCACTATGTTCTGGGCCTGCAAAAACATTTGCATCGGACAATTGATGGCAAATGCAAATAGCTGAGGAATAAGGCCTCTTGAAAGAATAGCTCCAGCAGCAGCAATTTCTTTGCTCTGCCCTATGGCAACCAACACTGGATCTGCAAATAAGTAGAGGACTGTCAAAAGTATTGCAGCTGCTGTCATTATTATCATCAATCGTTGGTAGATGACTCCAAGCATACTGTATTGTTTAGCACCGGAAGCTTTCCCACACACAGTCTGCATGACGCTTGCTATTCCCAGCTGCATCACAAGAGACCAGGGAAAATATACTACTAAGACCAAACTATACTGAACATATATAGGTGTAAATTTTGTTGTAATTTATTAACAAAAAAATTTCATTGTATTTTTTGGGTGATCCTTTGAAACAAGAGAAGAGTAATTTTGTTTTGCCATTTTGGCATTACTCACATTTATTCCCATATAAATTTTTGGTCAACCTTTAGAACCATAAGTGTATTTTAGGATTACTCACATCTAAATTTTTGGTCAACCTTTAAAATCATCAAGTGCGGCTCATTTTTAGGACAGAGATTACTCAAATTTTCTAGCTAGCCATACAGGGTGGTTCATTTTAGGAATAGAGATATATATTGATGGATTTTTCTAACCATCAAATGTGACTCATTCTCAAATTTTGGTCAATTTTTAGAACCATGAAGAGTGGCTTATTCTAGGGACAAAGATTAGTCGACCTTTCTAGCTATCGGGAGTGATTCATTCTGGGAATAGAGATATATATTGATTCGATATTTCTTATCATCAAATGTGGCTCATTCTCAAGACAAAGATATATATAAAATCATATAAAAATTTTCAAAATTTCATGAAAAATAAAAATACTAACCATAATTCCATAGGCCAGCCCTTGAATTCCCACACTAGCTATGGATGCTACTGCGAGTTCCAACTCCCCCAAGTGACCAGCAAACATTTGAGATACTGCACTAAGCATAAAATTGAGTTCATCAGTTTAATACCCTTCCATAATGAAAAATAATATACCTCTGTGTTATTAGTTAAAAAGTAGATAACAATTTCTCTAGTGTAACATTTAATTTGTGGATTGCTTCAAGCAGTCAAATATGGCATCCAGAATCCTTCTCCCCACTCTTTTGTTTTGATGTTTTTTGGTGTTGCATGGGTTTATAAAAAAATAAGAGGAGTAATAATTAGATTATTCCCATTTTTATCTTACACAACACGATCAAATTATCCCTAGATTTACTTCTCCTTAAATAAATGACACTCTAGGAAATTATGTTGTGTTATAAGATCAATAAAATGCTTTGCTTCTATATCAACAAGAATTACTACAATCTAAAGTGATAGTTAATTTGAGAAATCTCATTGTGACACTCTTTCACAAGTGATTAATTTTGTTACAACTACAACGTTAAAATGATGACCACATGAGAAAGAGCACTGCTCCATGAAAATTTTTTAATTCTACTGTTTTATTGTATGTTTTTCAAATTTTCTCATTGGTTTGTAGTTTTTTGTGTTGTAGATGTGCAATGCTACTATTTTATTTTAATTATTTTGAGTTTATTTAATCCTTGGATGGGTTATGTTTCTACTAAACTCATCTAAGAACTATCTTTCTTGTATTGTATACTTATTGAAGTGGTGGCTTGCAGGGGTGCTTCCTAATTTTCTAGTGCATTCGGAAGAAATTAGAGACATGGAAAGTCATTGCAGTGTTGGAATTGAAATGAGGATGTATGTTGAGCTGTTTGTTCTCCTTGACACTTAGCTTTGTGTTGGAAAATAAAAAAAGAAATATTATAGATTTCTCTGTCAATGAATATGAAAATCGTATATTCAGGCTTGCTTCTCTTAAAATTACTCTCAGTCGGTCATGTTTATGGTTTAAGATTCCAATCTCTCTTGGGATTGGAAAAATATACACTCAAGGAATCCTTTAAATGCAAGGTTGTGCAGAAAAATTGTTATTAAAACTTAAGTGATTAACCCTCTTCGACTCATGCCAAATGAAGTAATGTTGTTGGTTTAAGGCCAAGGACTTGTAGAAGTCCAAGAGAAGACCAAAAATTGAAGAAAGACGATTTAGGAACCCAGAAACCACCCTACACTCATTTCTTGGATGTTGTGCATCTCTTACATTAAATAGAATATTTAATAATGTTCCAAAAATTTCCCACTAGCCCTAACATATAAAAAAAGCATTGATGGTGAAAAACCTATCACAAAATAGAGGAAAAAATTATTTCCTCAAAAAATAAAGAAGCAAACTAGCCAAATAAAGCACTTTAACAGAGCTTATTGAGTAGCTTTTCCACAACATGAGGAAAAACGTAACGCTGCCACAATTCAGGATTTCACTAATAATTCTCTTCCTTTTCTCATATACCCTCCAATAATGTGAGTGAGTGGGAAACATATCATATCCCTCCTTCAAGAATATAGAGTATCCATAACACCGAGCCATCTAGCCTATACCATCTCTTAATTTTTTGACCATTACATGGCATTAAGGACGCCATCGGGTCCCTTATCACTCAAACATTGAAGATGCAGGACCTATGAAGTATCTTAGACCTTTAAAAAGGCCAAAATTAGTGAAGTTAACACCTAAGTGTAAATGCCCTAAGTTTCACTTGCCACTAATTTCCACCAAGGTCACTGGTTTTGCTTTCAAACCAATGTATCCCACATTGGGAAAGACTCAAATTATTTCGAATACCACCATCTCACACCAAGGTCACTGGTTTTGCTTCCAGTGAAGATTGAAAATGTATCCAGCAGGCTTAGAAATTTAAAAAATAACCAAAATTAGTGGATTCAGCCTCCTGAGTGCCAATATCCCCAATTTCACTCGCCACCAAGGTCACTGTTTTTGCATCCAAAATCGTGTGGCCCACACTGGAGAAGCCTAAAAAAAATTCACCTACAACCAGATTCCACTAAGGTCAATGGTTTTTATTTCAAAATAGTGTGACCCAGTCTAGACAAGCCTCTAAACTGACAAGGTAGTGTGTAGGCAACCAAAGTAGCAAATCGCACACAACATTTCCTTTATTTCAAGATTTTTGGAAGGAGGTACCTTCAAAGTTTTCATGGAGGATGGTGTTGGAAATTTTGTGATTGATGGAAAAAGAATTGGAAAAGAAGGAGCATCTGAAACTGTAACCATGAAAAGAGGAAAAGAAAAGTAGCAGCAGAAGAAGAGTGCATAATTGAAGCAGAATTGTCCAGAGACAGAGTAGGAGAAAAAGGCCATCGAATAGAAAATAAAAAGTGAATTTTCTAGTAAATGGTAATTCACCCTGATGGAATCCGTGATAAGTAAATTGAAGGAATTAATGGTTGCGGAGATATGATGGTTTTTCTTGCAGAATCAAGAACTTGAATGTACAGTTAGAAGCGGAACTGTGACAGGATAGAACTCCGAACATGCAATGGAAGGTTGATATATTATAGCAGAATTGAAGACAGAATGACATTGAATTGTCTCGAGTTGATGTTTGTGAGGAAATCCCTTCCATTGGTTTTTTCATTCCCCTCATAGAGGAAGCCTGCATATAACTAACTCTATTCTAATGGTAGTGAAAATCCCATCGGAAGAGAACTAAATTTGTTTATTGAAAATCCTACCAAAGATAGACCAGAGTTAACTAAGTAAGAAGGATAGCGCAAACCCAGACTAACCCTTTGGAATCATGAACGGAACCTGGAAGGAAAGAGGTAGAACGTAACAAAAGGAAGTGCGATAGAACCCTGCGTGGAAGAACGGAACCGTGACCAAGTGAACAGTGAAGGCAGTTTATGGTTTTCATCGCACCACCTATGTGGAGTGAGTAGTATTTGAGGAGTTGGGAGTGATTCCATAAATCATTCGACACGTGGCAAGGAGGACCCATGGAAAACCACTTGTCACTGTGCGCCATCGCGCGTTATTGTTCGACCCAGGATGCCCAACGATATTGATACATATCGTTGATTTGGAAAGATGCAATCGGATGGTGGCTGTGTTTGAAAGGTGCGCGAAGGATAACCCAGGTACGGCGCACCATCGTGCATTATTTCCCGTGCAAGTTACCCAAGCGATATCCATCAATTTGGATGTTGCGACGTGATGGAACATGAGCCCTTCGATCGGGTCGATTGTTAGCACTAGGCCCCAATTTAATTTATATTTCTCATTGTTAAGGTCTATTTAAAAGCGTCGGTTTTTAATATAAAGTTCTATTATATATTTTAAATTGCCAAAGGTTGTGGATAATGTTTATTTATCAAATTCCACGAATTTGATAAATAAAATTCCAATAAAAGAAGGAATACCATTAGCGGTTGGATGGTTTTGACTCATGGTTTTACTAAAGGCAAAAACTATATAAGGAGAAGACGATTATTGTTCAAAGTGTGTGCATGCATAAGGGTGGTGAATGAATAAAATTTCTCTAAGGAATATCTGCATGGAAAAACTCTATTCTTAATTGATAAATCTGAATCTACGATGCACCCATGGATATAATGGTCTGACGATGATAAATATATGGTTTGATCGACTGACGACATCATGAAGAATTGGTGAGGGTGTACTGAAGAAAATGAATAAATCTGGTGGCCTGCAAAGTATGCTATGTGTAAACTGGTGGATCCAGTATGAAAATTGATGGAACATGGTCCGCAGTAGTGCTGAGGGTCGAAGCCTTCAGTGAGGGGGTTGTAGCTCCCTTCCAGTGGTAGCTGGTAAACGAGAGAAGGTTGTAGCCTTTCAGCAGGTAGGTGCCTGCGTGCTGGTATAAGTCTGCGCCAGCATAAATTGTAAGAAGTTTTCCTTATAACAAATATTGAAGACTGAGATAACAGCAGCAGTGGTTTTCTCCCAAATTGGGTTTCCACCTTAAAAACTGGTTCATATGTGTGACTTATGTTTGATGCTTTGTTCTGTTATTTCTATTCATACTTAATGCCTACTAAACATCTGATGAATGAATGATGGAATGATCTAAATAAAGACATAATAATATCTCTAGACATACACGTTGGATTCTGTAGAATAGCATATGGTTTTAAGAGAAAGAAAAAGTAAAAAGTTTTCAGCCCTAAATACTGATTCACCCCCCCCCCCTCTCAGTATTTTTCCCAACAATTGGTATTAGAGCAGGTCCTTCTGAAAAAGCTTAGCCGCTAGAAGGAAGATCGAACAAGATGAGCAATCAAGATGGAACAACATCTATCAGGCCTCCACTCTTTAACAGAAACAATTTAATCTTCTGGAAAACAAGGATGAGATCCTACCTTCAGTCTCTGGGAGCAAATGTATGGGCAATTTTTGTAGGAGGATATCAATATCTAGCTGCAATACCAACAGATTCGACAGAAAGAAAGAATTATGAAACCAATGCAAAGGTGGTCAATGCTCTATTGGGAAGTCTAACTGAATCATAATTTGTCAAAGTCATGCAGCTGAATACATCAAAGGCAATATGGGACAAAATCATTCTAAGTTATGAAGGTGATGCAAAGGTAAAAAGTGCTAAACTCCAAACTCTCAGAATTCAATATGAGAATCTAAAAATGGATAATGAAGAGAGCATTGCAAATTTCTTTTTATGTCTTGATGATATTGTAAATAGTATGAGAAATTTGGGAGAAACAATAACCGAATCTACTCTAGTTGAGAAAATTTTAAGATCACTAACCGCAAAATTTGAGTCAAAAGTTTCTGCTCTTGAAGAAAAGCAGGATCTTCAAAATCTTACTGTGGTGCAACTTCATGGCGTACTAACTACATATGAAATGAGAAGAGGAGGACCATCTGAAGTCAAAGAAACAGTTTTTAGAACCTCTACAAAAGGGAAGGAAGTACAAAAAACAGAAGGATCAGGATATATCTCAGAAGAAGATGAGATAAACTTTGTAAAGAAACTTCAACTTGGCACAGGACGGTTCAGAGGTAAGCTTCCTTTCAAATGTTTTGATTGTGGAAGAGTTGGTCATTATGCTGCTAAGTGTCCTCATAAAGAAACACATAAAAAGGGGAGGGAAGTAGCAAGAAGGAATAAGAATCATTTTAGCACTAGAAAAAGTTACTATACTCATGAAGACAGTGATGGGTTATCTGATAGTGAGGAAGAATGTGAACAAGATCTTAGACTTCTCATGGCATTTGAAAAAGAATCTAGAGAAGAAAAGGATACTTTTGTGGATGCTATAGAAGACAATGATTTTCTTGATGAAAACAATAAACTCAAAATTTTCTTAGAAGAGAGTAAAATAAGCATAGAAACTCTGAAAAATCAGTTTGAATAAAAAGAGAAACACAATGAGAAATTAGAGTGTGAAGTAGTAAGTCTAAGAAAAGAACTTGAGAAAGTAAAGACTTTGAATCTTAGATTTGCTAAAGGATCTGAAAACTTAGATGAGATTATCAAGGTACAACGTTCTCCCCTTATAAAGACAGGTCTTGGATATATCGGAGAATCTTCTCAAGCTTCAGCACCAACCTATCTAAAAGTAGCTATAGCGGGTATACAACATGTTGCCACTCAGCAAGGGAATAAAGAATCTTTATAGGTAAAGCATGATCATCTCAATTCAAATAACACTAATAGGAATGTCTTTCAAAGAAATACCAATCAACAGGTAAATTCAAGTAGAATATTTCATGATCGCAGAAATTTCTTCTTCAATGGACAATGTTTCTCATGTCACAATTTTGGTCATAAAGTTGTTCAATGTGTAGCATATAAAACCATCATGACAAGAGAAGCAATAAAGAAAAGGATTGATATTGAAACAAAAAGGAATACCTATAACAACTTTTCACCTCTTCAAAATGAATTTGAATGTGCTTATTGCAATAATTTTGGCCATGAAGAATCTGAATGCAGGAGCAAATTTCAGCCAAAAGAACATGTTCCTTCAAGCTCCAAAGTATGGAAAAAGAAGGAATTACAGGTTGAAAATTGTGGCATAGCGTTATTTGCAGAAGATGAAGAAAACCAATGGTACGATGATAGTGGATGTCAAGACAAATCACAGGTGACAAAAGCAAACTTCTTTTATATAATGCTCTAGAAAAGGAAAAGAAAGTTACATTTGGAAATGATAATCCTGCTGTAATTAAGGGAAAAGGGTCCGTGTTTCTAAAAGAAAAGGTGAAGGCTAATGATGTCATGTATGTGGATGGATTAAGGCATAACCTGTTAAGTGTAAGTCAAATGTGTGATCAAGGAACCGAAGTTGTCTTTAGTTCAAAAGAATGTGTGGTTTGTGATCTTCCCAATATTATCAATTAAAAATATCATATGAAAAGTAACTTGCCAATTGGTAAGAAAACTCATAGTACAATTTAATGTCAAGGAAGGATCATCAAGTAAGTTTCTTGAACTCATTCATACTCGACTCATGTGGACTTGAACAGTAAATTCACCACGGGCAGAACAATACTATATCCTATTTATTGATGATTTCTCTGTAATGTGTTGGATTGGGTCACAACACAAAGATGAAGCATTTGAGAAATTTAGATCTTCAAAGACTAGTTGAGTAATGAATTAGATCTAAAAATCAAGTGTCTTAGATCTGATCGAGGAGGAGAATATACATTAGATGAATTCCTTGAATTTTGTGAACAACATGGCATAAAAAGACAGTTTTCTGTAGTTGGCACTCCACAACAAAATGGTGTAGCAGAAAGAATGAATAGAATAGTTCAACAAATGGCTAGAGCTATGCTTGATGATTTCGGAACACCTGACACATTTTGGGGAGAAGCAGCACATACAGCAGTATACATTCTCAACAAGGCACATGTTTGTGTAAATAGTGATAAAAATCCATATAAACTCTGGTATGGTAATCCTCCCACTATAAAGCATTTTAGAATTTTTGGAAGCAAATGCTTTATCAAAAATAATGATGAAAAACTTGGCAAGTTTCAACCCAGAGCAGATGAAGGAATACTCCTTGGTTACTCCTCTAAGAGTAGAGCATATAAATGTTACAATAAAAGATTTCAGAAGATTGTTGAATGTATTGATGTTGTTATTGATGAGTCTCCTGCAGCTCCAAAAGAGGAAAAAGAAACAACAGATGAAGATGATGATGACATATATCCTTCTACATCAAATAAGGATGATATAGATAGTGAACCCAATGAAGAATCCGAAAATGATTTATCTAAAAAAGCTCCATCCAGATATGTTCAAAAAAATCATCTAGAATTTCAAATTTTGGGAGAAAAGGGATCAGGTGTACAAACAAGAAGGTCTCTTGTAGGATCTTCTAGCAATCTGGCATTTCTGTCCACTATTGAACCACACAATGTCGCAGCTTCCGCAAAGATGAATGTATTCCAGCCATGAACGAAGAGCTTCGATCAAATTGAGAAGAACCACACTTGGGAATTAGTACTTTTGCAAGACCTCATGAAAAATGTCATTGGAACTAAATGGATATTCAAAAACAAGTTAAATGAGAATGGGGATGTTATAAGAAATAAAGCTAGACTTGTTTGCAAAGGGTATGCTCAACAAGAAGGTATAGACTTTGAAGAAACATTTGCTCCTGTAGCTAGACTTGAAGCCATAAGAATGTTTCTTGCTTTTTCAAGCTTCCAACAAGTCAAAGTTTATCAAATGGATGTTAAATCTGCTTTTCTCAATGGAGATCTAAAAGAAGAAGTTTATATAGAACAACCAGAAGGATTCATTTTGGGAAATGATGAAAATCTTGTTTGTAGACATAAAAAGGCTCTATATGGTCTCAAACAAGCTCCAAGGACATGGTATTATCATCTTGACAAATATCTTCATCAACAAGGATTTTCAAAGGGGTCTGCTGATAGCAACTTATACACAAAAACTGAAAATAAAAAATTATTGATTGTGGTTGTTTATGCTGATGCTATCACTTTTGGAAGTAATGAAGAGTCTATGAGTCAGAAATTTTCTTCTGATATGCAACAAGAATTTTAAATGTCTTTACTTGGGGAACTAACATTCTTTCTTGGCTTGCAAGTGCAGCAAGCAACAGATGGCATATTCTTATCACAAGAAAATATCTTAAGCAAATCTTGAAGAAGTATGGCATGGAAGATTGCAAACCTGTAAGTACACCAATGATAACTGGATGTAATCTCAGTTCTAGTGATGATTCCCCCACGGTGAATCAACCAAAATACAAATCTATGATAGGAAGTCTACTTTATCTCACTGGGACAAGACCAGACATTATGCATGCAGTTGGGATTGTTGGATGATTCCAAGCTAATCCAAAAGAGTCTCACCTTTAGGCTGTGAAAAGAATATTAAAATATCTACAAGGAACTCAAGACTTTGGACTATGGTATCCAAAGAATGTTGATCTTACTCTTCATGCATACACGGATGCACATAGGCCTGGAAATGTTGATGATCGGAAAAGCACCAGTGGTGGTGCATTCTATATGGGGCCCCGGTTAGTATCTTGGTTCAGCAAGAAGCAAAGCTCTATTGCCTTATCCATAGTAGAAGCAGAATATGTGGTTGCCGCATCATGTTGCACTCAACTTCTCTGGATGATGCAAACCTTACAAGACTTTCAAATCAAATTTTCACCTCCTATATCCATTATGTGTGAACACAAGTGCCATCAGTATCTCAAAGAATCTTGTTATGCATTCCAAGACCAAGCACATTCCCATCAAATATCACTTCTTACGTGAACAAGTGCTTGAACAAAAAGTGACATTGGAGTATGTTCCCTCCAAAGAACAAGTTACTGATATATTTACCAAACCTCTACCCAGGGAAGCATTTGAATATATCAGACAGAAACTGGGAGTAGTCTCTGCCATGCAGAAGATCGGATCTACTTAAATATAGAAGATTAAATTGGTTGTGAGGTGATATTGGGCATCTCTGAATGCACAAGCTAAGGGGGAGCATTGGTCATATGAACAGAATGCATTGTTGGCATTTATAAGTCATTTTTGTTTGAAGATACATCATGATCTCAGGGGGAGCATGGTATTTTCGGTTCAAAGGATCTTGATCAACTCTTTGCCATTGATGTCAAAGGGGGAGGAAAAGAAAAAAAAGGGGTGCTTCTATAAAGAAAATCAGAGGAAGAGTATTGCCATCAATGCCAAAGGGGAGATTGTTGGAAATGTTGTCATTGATGGAAAAAGAATTGGCAAAGAAGGAGCATCTGAAACTGTAACCATGAAAAGAGGAAAAGAAAAGTAGCAGCAGAAGAAGAGTGCATAATTGAAGCAGAATTGTCCAGAGATAGAGTAGGAGAAAAAGGCCATCGAATAGAAAAGAATAAGTGAATGTTCTATTATATGGTAATTCACCCTGATGGAATCCGTGATAAGTAAATTGAAGGAATTAATGGTTGCGGAGATATGATGGTTTTGCTTGCAGAATCAAGAACTTGAATGTACAGTTAGAAGCAGAACTATGACAGGATAAAACTTCGAACATGCAATGGAAGGTTGATATATTATAGTAGAATTGAAGACAGAATGACATTGAATTGTCTCAAGTTGATGTTTGTGATGAAATCCCATCCATTGGTTTTTTCATTCCCCTCATAGAGGAAGCCTGCGTATAACTAACTCTATTCTAATGGTAGTGACAATCTCGTCAGAAGAGAACTACATTTGTTTATTGAAAATCATGTCAAAGATAGACCAGAGTTAACTAAGTAAGAAGGACAGCGCAAACACAGACTAACCCTTTGGAATCATGAACGGAACCTGGAAGGAAAGAGGTAGAACGTAACAAAAGGAAGTGCAACGGAACCCTGCGTGGAAGAGCGGAACCGTGACCAAGTGAACAGTGAAGGCCATTTATGGTTTTCATCGCACCACCTATGCGAAGTGAGCGGTATTTGAGGAGTTGGGATAAATTCCATAAATCATTCGACACGTGGCAAGGAGGACCCACAGAAAACCACTTGTCACTATGCACCATCGCGCGTTATTGTTCAACCCAGGATGCGCAGCGATATTGATACAGACCATTGATCTGGAAAGATGCCATCGGACGGTGGCTGTGTTCGGAAGGTGCGTGAAGGATAACCCAGGTACGGCGCGCCATCGCGCGTTATTTCCCGTGCAAGTTACCCAAGAGATATCCGTCGATTTGGATGTTGCGGCGCGATGGAATGTGAACCCTTCGATCGGGTCGATTGTTAGTGTTGGGCCCCAATTTAATTTATATTGCTCATTGTTAAGGTCTATTTAAAAGCACTGGTTTTTAATATAAAGTTCTATTATATATTTTCAATTTCCAAAGGTTGTGGATAATGTTTATTTATCAAATTCCACGAATTTGATAAATAAAATTCCAATAAAAGAAGGAATACCATCAGCGGTTGGATGGTTTTGACTCATGGTTTTACTAAAGGCAAAAACTATATAAGGAGAAGACGATTATTTTTCAAAGTGTGTGCATGCGTAAGGGTGGTGAATGAATAAAATTTCTCTAAGGAATATCTGCATGGACAAACTCTGTTCTTAATTGATAAATATGAATCTACGATGCACCCATGGATATAATGATCTAACGATGATAAATCTCTGGTTTGATCGACTGACAACATCATGAAAAACTGGTGTGGGTGTACTGAAGAAAATGAATAAATCTGGTGGCCTGCAAGGTATGTTGTGTGGAAACTGGTGGATCCAGTATGAAAATTGATGGAACATGGTCCGCAATAGTGCCGAGGGTCGAAGCCTTCAGTAAGGGGGTTGTATCTCCCTTCCAGTGGTAGCTGGTAAATGAGAGAAGGTTGTAGCCTTTCTGTATGTAGGTGCCTGTGTGCTGGTATAAGTCTGCACCAGCATAAATTGTAAGAAGTTTTCCTTATAATAAATATTGAAGACTGAGATAACAGTAGCGGTGGTTTTCTCCCAAATTGGGTTTCCACCTTAAAAACTGGTGTTCATATGTGTGACTTATGTTTGATAGTTTGTTCTGTTATTTCTCTTCATACTTACTGCCTACTAAACATCTGATGAATGAATGATGCAATGATCTAAGTAAAGACATAATAAGATCTCTGGACATACACGTTGGATTTTGTAAAATAGCATATGGTTTTAAGAGAAAGAAAAAGTAAAAAGTTTTCATCCCTAAATACTGATTCACCCCCCCTCTCAGTATTTTTCTCAACAGATGGAGGGGCCTTTGTGCATTGTGTTTTTCATGTGTGCTATGATAAAATTTACAGTGGTGAAAATTTTCCAAGCCCCCTCCACTTCATTGTATTATGGTGCCTATTCTCTCAACTTTTCCGTTCATAATAAAAATATTTGTGGGAGGATAGGCTAGTAGGAATTAGCAAACTTGTTGGCACAATAATGAGTAGGTGTGATTTCCACATGTATTTAAATGGCGGGGCTTCCCCTTGTGGATTTACATCTTCCTTCTCCCCACACTTTTTCTTTAATTTTCTCAGGTGTTGCTTGGGTTTAGAAAAAAATACAAGGAATATTGTTTTGAGTATTCCCATTTTGATCTTGCACAACACTTGATCAAATTTTCCTTGGAATTACTTCTCCTTAAAGAAATGACACTCTAGGAAATTATACTGTGTTATAAGATCAATAAAATGCTTTGCTTCTATATCAACAAGATTGACTGCAATCTAAAGTGATATTTAATTTGAAAAATCTCAGTGTTACACTCCTTAACAACTTATTAATGTTGTTATAGCTATAATGTTAAAATGATGACCACATGAGAAACAATGTTGCTCCATGAAAAAACTTTTAATTCTAATATTTTATTGTATGTTTTTCCACTTTTTCTCATTCATTTGTAGTTTCCTATGTATAGATGTGAAATGCAACTATTTTATTTAAAGTATTTTGAATTTATTTAATCCTTAGATGGGGTATGATGCTACTAAACTCATCTAAGAAAGTCACCTTTTTGGCCATGCTCCTAAAGTTGGATGGTTTCTCCAGTAATGCCCTTATGATGTTTTCTTTCTTTGTTGAATTTTTCTTTTGCAGGCTTCATGTAAACCTAATTATTTTTCTTTTAAAGGGTTGGGTGTTCCTCTTCTTCAGTTCATCTACCTTTAAATCTTCCAAAAACACCATTCATAAGAATTTTGTAATCAACAATATGTTTGTATTTCCTATTGTCATTACCAGATATGAAAAAATGTGGTTCTCCCCCGAGTTTGGCCTCATAAGATTCAGAGCAAGTGATAGTTTATCGTACCTTTGTTCAGACATGATATATGAGACCATTTTCAAATATTCTTCTTCCATAGTTAACTTTATCTATAATTTTATTGATTAATGTTGGTATTTTTATCAGAAATGCATGAATTACACCCTTTTGACTATGGTCCTTAAGCTGGACACTCTCCCCACTAATGTTCTTATGACACTTTCTTTCTATGTTGAATTTATCTCTTTCATGTGCCATGTAAATATTTTTTTGCGTTGTGTGTTCCTCTCCTTCAATGCCTCTACCTTTAGATATCTCAAAACAATCATTCACAAACATTCTTTACACACCAATATGCCTTTCTTTCTTGTTGTCATCAAGCCCATGAAACATCTGAAAATTATGGTTTTCTCTCAAGTCTGGCCTCATAAGATTTAGAGCAAGTGCTAGTTTATTGTGCCTTTATTGCTGGTTATAACAGTCAAGAAATTACGAGTCATCCAAGAGATGAGCTCACAAATCTGTCACATGTGGATTAAAAAATAGTGATGTAGCTGATGGTCTTTCCTGTGGGTTTACAGTCTATGATGTTTTCAAACATGTGCATGTAGTTATGCTTGATGAAAAGGGATTTTTACACATTTCCAACTTTTGGAAAGTTGGGATTAGTTGGGATCACCATGCTACTCTGAAAATGTGATGAAAATCACATGTGCAGTCCCTTTTCATTGGTGGACAACACTTGGTTCCAACTTGGGGACGTGTTCTTCTTAGAAGTGGATGAGAACCTCAGAAAAATTTCATTCACATATGAAACTAGCCTCCATGTTCAAAAATATCATCACTACATCAAAGGTTGGCCCTTATAAATCAAATCACAAGACATTAAAGCCTATGAATCTAAGAACTGAAGGTTGCTACTCAGAAGAGATTATTCTACTCTAAACTACTGCTCAATAGAGCTTATTCATTTCCTATCCTGTTGTAGCATGTGCCAAAATAAGGATGCCAGTTGAAATTAGTGAATTAATGCAACCACCTCATGGATAGAATGGTCCTTTCCTTTGTGCTTAGTCATCATGTAAAACTAGGAAACCTCGAAAAAAAAAAATTTGCAGGATGGAATATTGTCATTGCTAGGCTACAATAGAACCTGGGTACTTGCAAATGAAAAATGTCATCAATTTTGATGCAACAGTGGACATGATCTGCCACGAGATATGTGTAGCTGTCCTAAAGAGGATTGTTGTGAACTCTTTCAAACCACATACTACCCCCTTTTCTTGAAACTCCCATTTTTACATCACATGAGAGCACATACTATTGTCCAAATGATTGTTGTTAAAGGTTTGTATTGGATAGATGAAAACTTGTCACAAGGGAAGCATGATCTGCAATTCTATATTTTAAGGAATATTGATTCCATAGTCTTCCATAACCATTATTAGGCCACCACAACTGCTAGTAATCCAACCCATATGGCAGTTCTGCACCTAAGGCTTTAAGTGATAGGCCTATAAATAGTTGGGGAATGAAGTCCATTGTCATAGCTACAGAGTTTCCCCTGAGAGATCACATCCAAACTTCCCCAAACTTTTGTATTTTCGAACACAAGCATCAACCAATTAAAAAAATTAGGCTTACGATTTATCAACTGTTCTTATCTAATATTATCTACTGTCCGAGGGTAATTTTTTCCCTTAGGGTTGCTATTCTAGCTAGGGTTTCTTTAATAAATCTTTAGTAGTAGTACATATTCATAAACAATATGTATGCATAAATATAAAGAGTCTCAACAACTATATAATGTATGCATGAATATAAAATTCCCATAGCAATAATACTTCAGTTAAAGCACAACAAATTAGGGCTGACTGCCCACAGTAGCAATGAATGCATCCAATCAATAGTCAATACAGGGTTGATAAATCCATACACACTACAATTTTGTTGCACTGACCAATCCAAGCGTACTATATTAATTTAATGTCTATTGAATATTCTAAGTTTATTGCACAGGGCTCTGACTTATCTTAGACATAACCACAGGTCTGGAAATGTCTTTGCTAGTCTCAAGAAATCAGGTTGTTTGTCGAACTCTAGTAGCCTATGAAAATATCCTCCACTTTCAACAAAAATATCATCACTACATCAAAGGTTGGATTTATAAAGCAAATCATGAGACATTAAATCCTATGAATCTAAGACATCAAGACTACTGCTCAAAAGAGCTTATTCTACTCTAAACTACTGCTCAGTAGAGCTTATTCATTTCCTATCCTGCTGTAGCATGTGCCAAAATAAGGCTGCCAGTTGAAATTAGTGAATTAGTGCAGCCACCTCATGGATACAATGGTCCTTTCCTCTGCGCTTAGTCATCATGCAAAACTAGGAAACCTCGAAACCAAAATTTTTGCAGGACGGAATATTGTCATTGCTGGGCTACAATAGAACCTGGGTACTTGCAAATGAAAAATTTCATCAATTTTGATGCAACAAAGGACATGATCTGCCACGAGATATGTGTAGCTGTCTTGAAGAGGATTGTTGTGAACTCTGTCAAATCACATACTGCCCCTTTTTCTTGAAACTCCCATTTTTCCATCACATGAGAGCACATACTATTTTCGAAATGATTGTTGGATAGATGAGAACTTGTCACAAGGGAAGCATGATCTGCAATTCTGTCTTTTAAGTAATATTGATTCCATAGTCCTCCATAACCATTATTAGGCCACCACAAGTGCTCGTAATGCAACCCATCTGGCAGTTTTTCACCTAAGGCTCTAAGTGATAGGCCTATAAATAGTTGGGGAATGCAGTCCATTATCATAGCTACAGAGTTTCCCCTGAGAGATCACATCCACATTATTACAAGAAAACAGTTCTGATGTAGTAATATGTAGTGTAGAGCACTCATTGCTGGTTATTATGGAGTAGCAAGGCCACTAGACCAAATTTTTCCAACCCTAGGTCACTGACTCTACTAGTTCTTATGTTTCAGTAGGGGTAATGTCTTCCTGGTGTTTTAGGATTTCTTCTGCCCTTACTTATTTTTTTGGATTAGCAGGGGTTTGGGTGGTGGTAGGAATGTATCATGTCCTCTTCTTTCCTGGAACACAGGGGGGCCTGTTTTGATGCCCTCTCATTCTCTCAGTGGTTGGTTTTCTACTAATTATCTCAATGTCAATATCACTTTCCTTCCATGGTGTACTAAAATTTCTCTCTTCTTCCTCAATATGAATTAGTAGGTACTTTGTAGCCAAGGGATTCATGACAATATATTCTTCCTCCTTCGCAATTGCAATGGGTGGAGTCACACAACATTGGGCTCATTTAGTGAAGTTGCAACCATTGGAGTTGCAATGACTTATTTATAGGCTTTTCTTTCTTTGTTTAGAGCTTGTACCATGAGTAACCTAATAAGGCCATGGTGAGAGATGAAATATCTTGGTATGTTTTCTTTTTGTGCATGGGCTTCCTTATTTTGTAGGGACTTGAGTAGGAAGTATGACATATTTACATTGTGAAAATGTCTGAGATAGTCAAGGAAACAAATGTGCATATTCCTCTAAGCCAAATGAAGCACCTATACTGTCAGTAACCTAGTGAATTGACTATGGCTCAAAGTTTTTACTGAAAATTAAATATTAATTTTAGCATTCACTAGATACATAAAGGAACCTCTCAGCTGTTTATAAATTCACTAGATAGCATGTTTATAATATGGAAATGATACCACTGAAGAAATTTTAAGATGTTACCATGGTTTAATGTAGAATCTCTGACCCAAAGCCTACACAATCTCCTTGAGGCTCAGTTTTCATCATCTCAATATTGTCTGTAGCCTAAAAAGTAGAAACCAAAGTTAATAGAAAATTTTGCGAAAATAAATATAATAAACATTATAAATATGCTTAACGAAAAGTATCGATACCTGTGTCATGACTGGAACTTGAGAAGGAATAATATCTTCAGGCAGCCCTTGATGTGTAGTGCTAACCTAAAAATTCCATAATGTTAAGACTCATACCATATAAAATTATGTGACATAAATTCAATTTCAATTTGATGTACAAAAATATAGATAGATAGTAATTAATGTGGCACCTGTACATGATCATGTCCATGATCTAAAAAATGAGGACCAAGGGCAAGGCAAAGTGGTTCTAAGAATGTTGTAAACTGCATGAGTTAAATAAATATATTGGTGTAAGTTTTTGGAGACTAAATGTATATACACCAAAAAAACATGTTACATGCACTCTAACTCATCTTATAAATGTGTATTTTAAATTAGATTAAAACATTCTCATACATACCTTGCCATGGTGTGCATTTGTTGTCTAATGGAACACTCATAGAGGCCTCTACATGAGGATGCATACTCCATAAGCTCATCTCGCTCCATATTCCTTAACATGTCATCTGGAATACTCACAAATGAACAAATTCCTGCACTAGATGAAGGTTGGCTTGTCCCTAAGCTGACTTCCACCCCTCCTAAAGTAGCTACAATATCTTCTTGTATCTTCTCCCTCATTTGTGATGCATCACTGGAGATAAGGGCTAAATCCTCTAAAAGTGTAACTACCCTAGGTGGTCGAGGTGCTAAACGAGGTGTTGGAGGCCTAAACCCAACATCTTGCGTTGCATCAAGTCATTCATATGTACGATCTTTTCCAACTCCATAGAATTTGCACCCAATATCTGTATATTTAGGATCCATGTGCTCTTAGAATTGAGCAAAAAACATCCAAACGAGATATTGCGGCACCTCATCATTATTTGGGAACTTCTCGTATGCATTCAGGAACTTCTCATGAATATAAGGTGCAATATTGGGATCATTGAATCTTGCAATCTTTAGACATTTTTTGTCTTCAGGACGCAACTCAAATAGTGACAAGGCCATTTCTTTAGTGACCCTACTCTTAACTTCATTGTAGGAGTGGATACCAATCACTGGCACTCTCCTCCTATGCATCATGTCAAAAAAACTTGTGTTGATGGTCCAACCCCACGATAAGTCTCTATCAAACTCTCCAAATTATGCAAAACAATTTGGAGAAAATTTCGACTAGGGGCAGAGAGATTGCAACTTTGCAATTCATTGCACAATCTTGTGGAATGCTCCCTCATCCCATCAACAGTAAGTAAGGATATGGTATCTTCCCAAGGCATATGCTCAAGAATATCACCGGGATGGGTGTAAAGGGGATCATAGCTCAGATTTCGAGCAAATTCATGAACCCTACAACCTCTCCCCCTAGGAGGGTAACCACCACCACCTGTAACATGTTAAATTATTGCACATATTAAAAATTAAATAATTTATAAGGAAAATTTGTATTTAAAAAACTTGTCTGGTCATTTGAAAATACCTCGTGGAAAAACAATCTCATCCTCTTCGCTCATACTAGGATTGTTCCCTTCCGAGGAATCAACGTCTCTACTAGCCACTATACAAAACATTGAATTGTTTTATAACACAAGTACATGAGATGCACAATAAGTTTCAAATTAAAAATACATCAAACAATAAATTTTCCTTTATATTTTACCTGAACGAGAAGTATCCAAGTGTGGGATGGATGCCACAAGCTGAGACATTGTTCTCCTTTGCCCCTCACCAGCAATAGGGCCAACCCCAACTACTACAATTGCACCTATGGAGAATAATGTTTTCACATTAAACACATGTCATTTGAAAAAAAAAATTCACATGTTCAACATTGAATATAACATAAACTTGAACATTTTAACTAGCAATTTATCTAATATGTACCTATACTGTGTATAATGTACCCCTTAGAATGGGCTCTATGAAATTGGGGATGAATGGGAATAGGTCTATGGCGCTCCTCTTGTTCGATTTTGTTTTTGGGCGCACGAGTCATATGAGTGCGTCCACCTGTGCAGGACAAAAAAAATCACATTAATCAATTTTTCACAATGAACAATAAATATAACCTACTTGAAAACGTGACATAACTAAACAACCAATGTACCTAATAATCCTCCTCTCATGGAGGGGTCTCTGGAGGGATTTCCTGATGCCATTGTTGCTATAGTATCAAATCAAATTTATGCCCCTCATAAGAAAATTAGAAAAAAAATTATCAATCGACAGTCATGTCATCAACCAATGGATAACGGGTACTATAGCTCCAACATTTTGAAGCCAACAACAATATTAGTTATATGATATAAAAAGTATGGTAAGCATTTTTCAATGTCTGGAATTTTGTTAGCAATCTCATATAAAAAGTTAATGTTAATAATTTTTGATATCTATTTCCTGTATCCTAAAATTTTAGTTATTAACCTCAAAATTTCCAAATTTGATTTACAATCCCAATTAAAACCTCTCCTATTTTCCTTTGCAATAATTTGAAGTTATTTTTTTTATTACTTATGGTATTATCAAAACCTAACTTACTACTATTGCAAATAAACCTATCTTATCCTACCTATTGTATTTATCAATACCCACTAGTTTACTATCCTATCATTACATATACCTTGACTACTTCACTAAAAACCACTTCCATACAACCTATCATTACTCTATTCAACACTTTGGATATTTCATAGCACTTACTCAATTGCACTCATGAAATGACTTTATTGAAAGCCCATATGAACTCTACAAAGTCACATCTTACTCTCAAAGTTATAATATGTTTTCAAAGTTAAAAAAACCTTGTTTTGACTTATACTCTACCACCCTCATATTTCGACTTATGTTGCTATTGTTGTGTATATGTAATTTCCATCCAAACCCATTGAATTCCTCTATGTTTTTCTTGAAACGAGAGCTAGAGCTAGTTACTAGGCTGGTTGTTTCCTATGTGGAAAGGGAAAACATGCATAGCATTTACTAGTAAAAAAACAGAGCATTGTGAATGAAACAATGCATAGTTCATGTATGCCACCACTCATAATATCCAGGAAGAAAACATTATTTTTTGTCCTATATTCAACTAAGAAACGAAATGTGAATGTTGTTTAGGATGTTACTAATAATGCCTCTAACAATGTTGCTACTGGTAAGAAGTTGGAATAAAAATATCCAACCATACTATAGAACCCATGCATTGCAAGTAACTAAATTATGTATATTTGGTATCTAATTGTTTGGATTTATATTGACATGGATCTACATCCTAGCATTTACCAAATTTGAAACTTGAGGTTGAAAATTTAGAAAACTTAAAAAAAAAACATCCAAATTCAATGAAGTTCACTCAACCTCATGGTCAAAACTCAAATTCAAACCTCAAAGGTGAATTTAAAGTTGAACTTAATGGATTTGTTTTGGGTTTGTTGGTTTTGGTGTCTTCCATAGTTGAAGAGAGACCACATTGAGCGATAACAAGATCTCCTGAATGGCGGCTACTCGATCCCGTTGATGGCACACTTTAGGTCAATGATCTATCCCCTTGATGGCACACCTGACGGAAATGCTCTATCCCCTTGATGGCACATCTGAAAATAGAATCATATCTTTGATCCACTCAACAAATCCATAGGTGTCTCTATGAGGACATGGTTTGTGTCAAAGCGGAAGGTTACAAGTTTGAGGTTACAGGGAGGCAAGGACATATAGGAACACATGCTTAGGTTACGATGACAAGGGTCAAAGGTTACAATTATGCGGCATTGAGGTGGAGAAAGCTATGGAAATTAGCATATGAACATTAGCCAAGTTTACAAAAACATACATGGACACGGGTCAAGGCTACAGTGTCTGGCCAAGTTATGGGACCGAGGTTACATGCCATACAAGGATGTAGCCAACATTCCTCTGCTCAACATGGATTATCTCTAACTATGGATGATTAATATTTTCATGTATGCTCATTGATAAAAATTCTTTCTCATATGATTTTATTGATACTGATCTTATCATTTTATGTTTTCTGTGTTATAATATGTATGTGTGAACCCAATGGCAAACCTCATACAAACTTCATCATAAAATTTAAATTCAAATCAAACTTAATCATTTACGAACTCAAATTTGAACCCAAACCATGTGAAATAGATGCACATGAATATATATTTTTTTAATTAATATTTTCACATTTTATATTATTTTGGTAAATTGGTTCAAAAAAACAAGACAATGTAAGCTAGTTTTTTATTCTAGTTTCGTTAGACCCTCACCTGGTTGATTCTGGTTCTAGTTTTCAAAACAGGGTATCAACATACCAAATGTCGAAAATTCTCTTGAACCTACTAACAATGGATTAAATCCTATATTTATTAATCTTAAACTTGGCATGGATGGTTAGGGCCTAACCCCAAAGGATTAGGATGACCCACCACCCAATGCTAGGATTTTTAGTCTGGAATAACACTTAGTTAGTATTCAAGGGAAAATTAAACCATGATGAGGTTTACTATGGAGGATCTAGAAATTATAAAGAAAGCGAAAACCCTTACTGAGAAATATAAATAAGAAAAAGGTCAGCCAGAAAGAGATGAAAGCTAAGATAGAGAAAAGGAGAGAGATTGTATAGAAATGTACCCATAATTTCCAAGGTTCCTCCTCTAGCTCTATAATTGTTAGGGAACACTTTAGACATGTTTCTCCCATTCATGAAAATCATCCCACAGTTTCACTTTCAATTCCAAAAACGAGAGAGTATTGTTGGTTTTCTTCCACCTTCCTCCACCACTACTAGTTGCACTCAACCCACCATTGAAACCATTGGAATGTATGATGAAGATATCCCCTTCAATAGTTCCTACTCAGCTTATTATCAATCTACTCTAGAGTTCATAGTTGTTGTTAGTAATAGCTTCAAAGGCCATTTTTATAGATTAAAAAAAAAGAAATGTTTAATCCATAAATTACTAGTTTATAGAGATTGAAAAATCATGGGGAAAAAAGGCGATTTTCTCTCAAATGGATGGAATGATGGAAAGTCTCTTACCATGATTAATTTCATTTTTTATTTTCACACAAGGATCCTTGTTTTTGAGATCAATAAATGCATCTAACTGGGTGAAATATGCAAACTTGCTATTTCAACTATGGAATGATATTGTCATCAAGGTGGGTGTGGAGAATGTTATTTATGTTATCACTAATAATGCCTCTAACTATGTTGTTGTTGGTAAGAAGTTGGGTGGAAAAAAACCCAACCACACTACAAAATCCATGCATTGAAACTACCTAAACTTTGCATATTTGGTGTCTAATTATTTGGATTTACAACGAAGTCCATGAATATGTATTTTTTAATTATTTTTTTAATATTTTATGTTGTTTTTAGTAAATTGGTTCAAAAACTAGTCTATATGGACCAATTTCTTGTTTAAGTTTGGTAGAACCCTTAACTAGTTGATTTTGGTTGTGGTTTTCAAAAAATTGGTCTCACCATACCAAAAGCTAATAAGCCTATTGGACCTACCAATCATGGATGGGAACCAATTACTGTTATCCCTAAAATTGTTGTGGATGATTGGGGCCTAACCCCCAAGGGCCATGGTGATCCACCACCCAATGTTGCTTTATGTTTATCCCAAACCTTGAGCCATTATACTTTCACATACTATATTTTTTGAACGATTTGGTAAATATTGTTATTGTTTAAGGGGTGTTGGATAGCCACTTGTGGGAAATTTTCTTTAAGCCCAATCAATTTTGATTTTTGACAATGCTAGTGGAAATGACACACCACTTAACAAATGCATTAACACGTCAAAGGTTGAGCTCTGATATCCATGACCACAGAGTCAAGTCCACTGACAACATTAGCCCTCATTACATAAGAGTTCCCAACCTATAGACACTCTTGGAAATGTATTTCTGAAACATCGAGGATGTAATTCCCAACACACTGTAGTTGCTCATTTACTTTATGTAATTGTAAAAACATGTTTTTTCACTCTAGGTGTTATTAAAGGATTTCATTTATTTTATATATAGAAATCATTCTCCCTTGAGCACCATTTTGTATATATACTAGAAAATATCCATCTTCAACCTAGATGTAATAAGCACCAAGAGGGATCAAGAAAATCCTGAATGCAAATCTATCGATATTTGAAAGATTCAAGATTAAGATGGATCTATATTTCCAAATTTAATTAATTAATTAATTAATTAATTAATTAATTTTAACCTGGTCAATAATTTCTAGAGAATCAGTAACTTTGAAAGATCAACTACCACAATTACACCAGGTATAACTAATCTATAAATGCCACAAACATATCAGTTACAACATATTTGTAGAGGCTTAAAGCTAGAAATATGCGGAAATAAATTGTTCACCAAACCACTCGAGCTAAAATCATTTGGCCTTTTGTTTTTTACATCAACTCTTTATTCTTGTTTTTTTTACATTAGACATCGAACATCAAATTTTTTCCATTTAAGTTTATTAGTTTTATGAGTATGTATATGACACATCTCTTCCACAAAAGTAAGAGCACCTCACTTCTCTCTATACAATGAAGTCACTGATGTTGGATAATTGGGTGAGAAACGAGTAATTTTCATGTCTCTCTTTCCTATATTATACTTCTTGCATTCTTGTAGTGATTTATGACATGAGATTGATCGTATATTTCCAACGTCCCTCTAATTGATATCAAAGTAACTTACTATTATTAAGAAATGTACCTCGAACAAGAACTTCTTGCATAGGCCTCAAGAAGTAGTCCGAGACATTTCTTTGGTGGTCACTAAGAACTCTATCTTGTAATTTCACTTGAAAAATAAAAAATGAATGTGAAATTCTTGTGTTTTGAAGTCAATTATTCTTAGGAATATACATGAAATTTTCTAGAATTTCCAGAACATTAGTGACTTCGATTAAGACTTAAACATAGCCTTCCATTTCAAGATTGAGATAGATGGAAACTAAGATTGAGGAGATTAGTTATCTTCTCTCAAAGAATAAAAAGGAAAAGATAGGAGAGTTTGGTCACACCACATAAAGGAGCAAGAGAACAGGAGAAGGGAAGAGTGCATTCAAGGAGAAGATGAGCATATCATTGAAAAGACTAGCAAGCACAGTGGACTATACACTATTGTATCAATATTTTCCATGCACAGGCCATACATATTCAAATTTGCAGGGCATACTTCATCTTTTGTGATTGCTCAAGTGCATTCAATTATTAGAGAATATGAAGATGAATATACTATTTATAACAAGCAAAAAAGGGCAGGTCATATTGTTCTACCATACTATGTAGATATTTAAAAAAAATCAAGCTATCCTAAAATTTTATTTAAATCCACAATAAAAGAAAAACAAAAACAAAGAATGAAACCGTAAACATAAATTCATTATTTTGTAAACTCATTAGATTCAATACAACATTTTTATGTTTGCAAATGTGAAGTTTATCGCAATATTATTCATATCCCTGGTCTTGGAGTGAAAACACTAGCTGGTGCCACCGCTGCTAGGGTTTTTTACTGTTATAATTTGTTATAACAGACAATGGCTTCAATAGATGTAGATATGATTCCCGTGCCCTATGGCTAGGGTTCCAGCTCTCAAGCCGGACCAAGCACTTCCACCAAGAAGGCCAAACGTTTCGAAATCAAGAAGTGGAATGGTGTGGCCCTTTGGGCATGGGATATTATGGTTGACAATTGTGCAATTTTGCAGAAATCACATTATGGACCTCTGTATTAAGTGTGGCAAGCGTTCCAGCTCTCAAGCCGTACCAAGCACTTCCACCAAGAAGGCCAAACGTTTCAAAATCAAGAAGTGGAATGTTGTGGCCCTCTGGGTGTGGGATATTGTGGTTGAAAATTGTGAAATTTGCAAAAATCACATTATGGACCTCTGTATTGAGTGTCAGCAAATCAGGAAAGTGCAACAAGTGAAGAATGTACCATTGCATGGGGTGTTTGTAATCATGCCTTTCATTTTTGAAAAAAAAAATCATAAACCTTCCTTCGATATCTTCAAGGAAGAAGGTGGACTCTTGCCAAAAAGCGACTTAACTGGCTAGAAGAATCAAGATGGCTCGAATGCTCCAACAAAAACGACAGCTTTAGTCCAGAAAAATTGATATCTCCAAAATGAAAATGACAGTGCTAAATGTTGGGGGAGACAGGAATTTTGGCGTTTTTTATAAGAATAGAACTCTCGGACAAGAGTTAAAAAAACTCTATGTTGAGAGTTTACCTGAGAGTTTATGTCAATACAACTCTAAAACGAGAAAATACTTAACTCTCGTCTGAGAGTATTTTAAATCCAATCAAGCCCAATCAAACTCTCAGGCGAAACATTAAAAATCTCTCGGACTAGAGTTTTAAAAACTCTCGGTCAAGAAATTGAGTTGACTATTTTCTCGGATGAGAAATTAAAAATTTCACCCAAATTCTAGCCATCTTCCAAAAGGTGTTTCCCAACTTTAGGATTTCACCCTGCACAATATTATTCTTTGTTAGTGCTGGAGGTCTCGTCTCTAGTTCACATTATTTCTTCTATTACAAAGTCAGACCAAAAACTATCCTAATCTGGTAACTTCTCCCTCCCATTCACAGATTCTTGGTAACTATGCCAACTCTTGGGAAGGCCTAGAAGTGCTAGTCTTACCAAATCATCTTGGGCTATCATCACACCAACACTTAGAGGCTCATCTTGACATTGAGTGAACTTTTCCAAGTATTTTGGTATTGTCTCACCCTCCTCCATATTGATTTTCCTCAGCTTGTCCTTTAGTGCCAACTTTTTGTGGTCACTTCTATTATAAAACGGGTATGTCAAGGCCTTCCACATATCATATGGATTTTTCTTCTCATTGAGACTCGAGACAATATGATATCGAAGCACCTCTAACAAGATCCTTCTCACCTTTGCTACCTTCTTTTGCCATGCATCAATAATTTGGGCATCTACTACTGCGAGCTTGGGAATATTAGTATCTATGAATTCCTTCAACCCATTGTCCTCTAACACTGTCTCCATCCTATCCTTCCATTCTCTATAATTCAAATTTCCCTCAAAAATATATTTGAATCTCAATCCATTGAAGTACATCTTAATCTATTATTGGATCTTGAAGAATAAATCTGCAAATTTGAACTTGTTCAATAAAAACTCATTTTCTTCTCTTCTATTGTGATTCCTGGTGCTCTGATACCATGTATAAATTTATAAATGCTTTGATACCATGTAGAAAATATAACCACAGGATTCAATTCGATATTGTGATGTACTAAACCAAGATACTGAATCCTTCTACAATATTTGCAGAATACAAAACACGATTCCTCAATCACATGGAAGTAAGATAAAGAAGTAAATAAATCACACAACACAAGATGTTCCTGGGGAAAGCAACTGCTCAAAACCACTCTATCTATATTTTGTATTAACTCAATGAATCATGAAACAATACAATTCTTAATCTCTCATGATATTCTCCAGCACTCTGCCAATTGTCTCACTCTGGTCCTTCTCAAAACTAGCTTACAATGCTGAGGAAAATTTGACAAAAACTTAGCCAATTCTCAGCCTCTGCTCAACCCAGCCTTGCTCATGAAATTCCTAGAGAATTAGGCCCCTATTAAATTGGAATAATTCCCTTGATTTTGCAATCCATCATGGCATCCCCATGACTTTATAATTACACATGGTAAAATTTGTATAGATACAAATGATAGTTATGTTCCCTTTATCATATGTCTCAACTGGGTCTTCCTCAGAATTGACATGCATGCAGCTATTAATAGTGAATCATCAGTGATATTATTGATCACTCATTGTGAATTAAATATAATTTAATTCACTGGACCTCTCACTAGCTCATCACTCAGTTAGAACTAGTTAAATTGATTTTAACTCAATTAATTGAGTTAGCTAATTCACACCCGCACCCCACTGATGCATCAACTGCAACTGGACCCAAAAAATATTAGAATCCTTATACATGACTCATATTAGACCCTGAAATCGAATTTGTTGAGATAACTCAGTAATTATGAGTTAGTTAACTAGTACAAGTTTTTATGAGATGAAATTACAATTTATTGTCCAATTTATTTAAGGGAAAAATAAATTAGACTCCCCACATTCCTCACTTCTGGTGCATCAAAATTCCTCACCAGTGTGGGTGCAATTTTTGTCCTTTTTGGTTGCCAATTTCACTGTTTCTTGTTGCAAATTCCAACATGTAAATCTATGCATGCATATGGTATTCATAAGGATATAAAGAAATGGTTGGGTCCTTTTATAGGTATTTTTGAATTATAGGGTTCTCAATCATTGTTTCCACTAGTTCCCTTATCGAGATCTCCCAAGTCAGACATTCTAGGGGGGATTCATGAAAACCTCTATGGTTCCCCAGATAGGGAACTGGAGGCACTTTTTACCTCATTAGAAGGGATGGAACCCCTCACGATTAAAATATCGTTTCTTCAAGATTCATCATCTTCGTCTGTTTTTCCTCCTTGACATTTCGTAACTCATCAGAAAAAGAAACCTCTCAGGTATAGGAAGGCCTCAACATACGATAAGCCGTAATTATCCTCGATCATGGGATCAGGCAAGACAAAAGAATTTTTTAATATAGATTTTAGCTATACAGTCAGAAAGATGTCCATCGTTGATAACGATGGTCATTGGGTCCTTAGAGGGGAATTAACCATTCTCGCAATGTCCCCATGATCATGCAATCCATGAAGATCATAGGGATGGGGGTGACCCATAAATTCCTCTCTTTTAAGGGTCTTTTGAGATTACATACCCCGACTCTGATTATGTTCCAAGAAACTATGGTTATAAAGGAAAAATCCTCGTATGCTGTGTTAGATATTTTTTCTGAGTGGCATGTTTGCGACATTGGAGTGTTTGGAATGTCCCAGGCATTAGGAAATATGGGGAATCCTAAAATTTCTCACTGAAATCCTACCAATGTGTTGTATGGATTATATGTTTGGACTTTCAAGTGGGTTCTGAGAAGAGGATTCGTATTATCAACAATTATGCTACTTACTCAGACAAAAAATTGTTTTGGGATAGGTTTTAGCCTTTTGGGATCTTGGGAATTGGCTCGCTTATTATCACAGGAGATCTAAATTTCACATTGGGCCCGGGAGAGACTTGGGGGAATCGTGCTTGGGTGGAAAATCTATCACATTTTTTCTCTAATCTGATTGAGGCGCATGATCTCCTAGACATCATTCCTTCTCCCATTAGTCTTACTTGGAAGAATGGGAGAGAATGGTCTCACAGGATTTCCAAGAGACTGCACCATTTTTTGTTAAGCGAAACTTTGTCAAATCATCTGTAGGGTGTCTCTATAGAAATTATCCCTAATTTTGTATCCGATCACCAAACAATTTAACTTAGGTGGGAAGGAACGACGAATGGTCATATATACCCTTTTAAATTCAACCCGAAATGGCTCTATATGGAGGTTTTCCAGACATTGGTGAAAAAGGGTTGGTTAGAGCCATTGAAGACACCTCACACAGTCAAGATGGCTCTCATATGCCAAAAAATTTATAGGTTGAAGAGGGAGACTATTTTGAGATTCAACAAGAAGATTCATCACCCACACCTAGTGAATTAAGCACCTGGTTGCATTAAGCACCCAAACTAAGGTGTGGCCCACAATGCCATTTTTTGGTGCATGTGTATTTTGGTTATCCATTAATTAAGGTGGGAATTAAACTATAATCTATTCTTAATGTGGACTTGAATGAGTTAAATGAAAGTGATAAATTCAGTTAGCTAGTGCATTTCGAGTTAGAGGTAATTGGTGAGGCATGCAGATTAATTCTGGTTGTAATAGAGTCTGAAGTGCAGTGGTGCATTAGTTAATGCAAGTTGTAAATAGTTTAAATAATTTAAGTGAGTTAAACTCAGTTGTGCTATTTGTAACTGAAGATGCACTAGTGAGAGATCTAGTGAATTAAATATTAATCAATTCACAATCAATGATCTCATATGCAACTGAGGATTTACTATTATTAGCTGCATGTATTTCAGTTCCAGTGGAGACCCAGTTGAGATCTAGGTGAAAGGGAAGTTGACTATTAGTTGTAGGATTATTGGCTTGCACAATTGCAACCAAACACCCATTGGATTTCCCATGATACTTGTGTAGTCAAGGTAGGTAAGAATTCCTATATTTTAGGTATCTTTACCATCATGGATTATGCAAGAAACGTAGGTTGTCTAGAGGATGAGAATTGGCTATGCGTTGGCCAATTTTGTATATGACAGTGTGAGACAATTAGCTGAGTACTAGAGGGCTCTAGTGAGAAGAGTTTGGTATGTAATTGTTTCATGATCCATGCTTAATATATAATAGAAGATAGTGGGGTTTTTATTTGTAAGCTTTCCTTGGGAAATTATCTGTGTTGTGTGTGATTGGGCTTTCTTCATGTTCATGTGATTAGCGATTGTGTTTTTTAATTTCACAAAATATTTGTAGAAGAGATTTAATATTTAAATTTAGTACATTGTTAGATTGGGCGAATCAAAAATATACATGCATTTTTTTAAATTTCTACATGGCATCGAAGCATAGGAAATTGCATAAGTGAAGCAAGAGCTGATTTTGTGACTGGATAGAATTTGAATTTGTAGAAATACTTTCTTGGTGCTATAACTGATTCGAGATCGAAATATCTTTCGATGGCTTGAGGTTATAGTATGCATTCGAGGGAAACTCGAACTACATTTCTTGGAAGGACAGGATGGAGGCAATACTCGAAGACAATGCGTTGAAGAAATTCATTGACAAAGATGTTCCTAAACCCGATGTTGCAGATGCTTCAAATCTTGATTCATGGAAAATGAAAGTGGCAAAGGCGAGGAGGATCCTGCTAGAGGGAGTATGAGACCACATTTTCTCAAGTCCCCATGAGAAAGCCACACCATATGCATTGTGGAAGGCTTTGAAAGATCTATTCCAAAGCAGCAACAACCATAGGAAATTGGCACTCAGAGATAAACTTAGGAAGATCAAGATGGAAAGGGGCGACAACATTCCAAAATATCTAACAAAGTTTTTCCAATGTCAGGATGAACTGGGGAGCATTGGAATAACAGTGGATGATGATGATTTGGTGAGCTTGGCTCTCCTAGGACTTCCTAAGATTTGGAATAGTTATCAAGACTCTGCCAATGGGAGGGAAAAATTGCTAGATTGGGAACGATTGTGGTCGGATTTGCTGCCAGAGGAGTTCAGATGGAATACCATAGATGGATCTTCATCTAAGAATGAGAATGAATATGATTGTGCTTTGGCTACCAAGGCGAGGAAGGGGAAGGGGAAGAAATTCCATTAAAAATCTGAGTCCAAGAATGGAAATAAGCATGACATGTCCAAGGTGAAGTTTTTTCACTGTCACGAGCATTGGTGGTTTTCTACTAACTGTCCACAAAAGAAGAATAAAAAGAAGGTTGGAGGATCTACAATTGGTGAGGCCCTTGCCTCGCAATTTGAGCTTGACTTCTCATTAATCACATGCATGGTGTCCAGTGCATTGGGATCTGTGTTGTATTTGGATAGTGACAATTCCTTTCACATGACGGGAGATAAGGAACTTTTCAGTGACTTAGTGGAGAAATATATCCAGATGCATATTGAAATGGGCGACGACGAACGGTACAGTGCTACTGGGATTGGTACCATTACCTTTCATATGGATTCAAGTAAACCATTTCAGTTAAAAGATGTAATGCATGTACCAGGTATGAAGAAAAATTTGGTCTCAGTTGCAATGTTGGAGGACAAAGGATATGATGTTGCTTTTAGTGATGGAAAATATTTCCTGCGACATAAAAAAATGGCACAAGCCAAGAGGATATGGATTTGAGTTAAAAATATCTACAAGCTATAGGTAGATGGTTATGCAGCAATGATGGGCAAGGTAGATCATGTAGCGAGCCAGGGTGAGGGAAAATTTTGGCACAGGATATTGGGCCATCTTCACCATGGAGCCTTGAAAGTCATGCAACAGATTTCTACTGGTCTTCCCAGGGATACACTTGCACAGTTAGACACATGCAAGGAATGTACTATGGGAAAATATGTAAAGGCTATTGAAAATGTAGCAAGATGATGGAGCTTAGTGAAATGAAGTCGCCTTCACTAAGTGGGCCCGCAGGCAAATTCTGGCGCAAAATCTATTTTTAGACTATGTCTATTTTTAGACATATGGAGCATGGTTCGGGGATTCCAGTTTGAGATTCTTGAAGTATGTGTCATGTTGGTAAAAATAGATGAGACTCTATTTTGAGGTCAAAGAGGTCGAAGTCTATTTTTAGACTGCCTCTCCTTAAAACAGGGAAGTCAAATATTATTTACCCTTAATAATATTTAGACTATAAACAGCAGTTTACTCTCTTGGAGCACTTCAGTTCGAGCTATAGAAGTGGCTCATGCATCTGACAGAGGAATCACGTGGTTCCCAAGGGTTTGATGGCATCATGCATGGTTGACTTCAGTTGGACTTCAGTTGCAGAAGTTTGGAGGAGTTAATGAGACAACTAGTGGAGTTGTGTTCTGTTTATTTTTAGTTGAACTCGTTGAGATTAGTTTAACTAGCTAATCAATTAGTTATGAGTGGAGTGAATTAAATATTATTTAATTCATTAATTAGTAACTCATTATTCAACTCAAGAACACATCATTTCACTACAGTGTATGAGCAGTTCAGTGGAGACCAGTGAAAGAGATAGATGAAAGGGTGGAGTTAGCTATCAGTTGTGACTATACTGTTGCTGTTTGCAACATACAGATAGGTGGAGTAAGCCCATGAGGATTGCGCAGTTCAGGCTGGTGGTTTATCTATATAAAGAGGCCATCCCATAGCATTGAAACAAGCAATAGAGGCAAGGCAATTGGCGGTGATTTTTGAACCAGTAACCTGTTCAAAACTGAGCTAGATTGTGAGTAACTGTATGAGAAAGTACTGAGTACTTGTGAGGAGTATTTTACTGAGTTAGTTACTTGATTTATCCATTATAATATACACAATAGCTGCGGGGTTTTCAGCTATAATCTTTCCCCATACATACTGTGTTAATGTGTATGATGATTTGATGTGTTATCGCTTGATTTTATTTCCGCATGTGTGATGATCTGAGTTGAGTGGAAGAGATTATGTGTTATGTATGAAGCTCAAATAGTATGTGACCAGGATAGTCTCGGTGGATAATTAATCATTATTCAGCAAATTTCTACAAAGGCCACCTTTTATGAGAAGGAAAACAAAGCTTCGGGGATCCTTGAGAGAGTTCACACAGACGTGTGCGTTCCTTTCTCGGCTACTTCAACAAAAAAACATAGGTACCATGTAATATTTGTTGATGAATTATCTCTTAAGTGCTGGATCTTCTTCATGCAGAAGAGAGATCAAACATTCTCTAAGTTCTGTGAGTTTAAGGCACTGGTGGAGAAAGAGTCAGGGAAGCAAGTGAAGGCTCTTAGGAGCGATAATGGTGGAGAATAAATCTCTAAAGAATTCAAGAAATTATATAGAAATTAAGGAATTCGAAGGGAACTCATAGCGCCTCATAACCCACAGCAGAATGGGGTTGCGGAGAGGAAGAATATAACTATTGTCGGTGCAGCACAAGTGATGTTGCATGATCAAGGCCTATTGATGCATCTATGGGCAGAAGCATGCAATACAATAGGACATGTGCAAAATCGTTGTCCTTATAGAGTACCTGGCATGAGTACACCTAAAGAGGCTTTCACTGGTAAGAAACCTAATGTTTCACACTTTAATATTTTTGGCTCATCTATTTATGTGCATGTGACCAAGGATGCCAGGAAAACGTTGGAGCCAACAACTGAGGTTGGGATTTTTATGGGGTACACTGAAACACCCCATAATTATCGTGTGTATTTTCCAAACAAAAAAATGGCTATTGTGTGATGGGATATCAAATTTGATGAGGAGAAAGCCATGCGGTTGTCCCTTGAGAGGGAGCTGGACTTACATGTAGAGGAGGAACTGCTGGTTTCCAAGAATGAGTCTCAAGATGTGGATCAACCACATGAGGAGGTTCATGGAGTGGAGGAAAACACTCATGCAGAGGCATCCATCAGAAATGGTATAAGGCGCACCATGGAAGCTGATAGGCTGAAACTTGATGCTACAGAGAATGTAGGAGCCCCTAATTCACAGCGCAGACAAAGGCAATCTCCTGACCGATTTACTGGATACATGTCTCTTATGAGAAAATGTATTATGACTTAACCATATTCCTTTCAGGAAGTAATGCAGCAGCCAACTTGGGTTGATGCAATGGTGGAGGAGTATGACTCCATTTTCAAGAGCAGTGCATGGGAGATAGTCCCAAGACTAGTTGATAAATCAATGGTTGGATCGAGATGGATATATAAGGTAAAGAAAGTTGCTGATGAGAGTGTGGAGAAATACAAGGCCATATTTGTGGCTTGGGGATTCTCACAGATTGAGGGGATAGATTATGATGAGACTTTTGCACCTGTTGCAAGGAACTCTTCCATAAGATCCATCCTTTCACTCTCAGCGCAGATGGGATGGCGCATTCATCAGATGGATGTGAAAATTGTGTTTCTCAATGGGATCATTGAGAAAGAGGTGTACATAGATAAACTTTAAGGTTTTGGGATCTTCAACAATGAGTCACATGTGTGTAGACTCAAAAGAGCACTATATGGGCTAAAGCAAGCACCTCGTGCTTGGTACACTCGGATAGACAACTATTTCACCAGACCGGGCTTCACCAAAAGTGAAGCAGATACAAACCTATACCATATTGTGGTTGAGGGTAAGCTATTGATCATTTTTCTTTATGTTGATGATCTAATTTTGGCTGGTGATGAGCAGCTGATACACTCATGCAAGGAGGATCTTGCAAGGGAGTTCAAAATGAAGGACATGGGACTCCTTCATTATTTTCTTGGATTGGCAATATGGCAGCGGGATGGTGAATTTTTTGTGTCTCGAGGCAAGTATGCAAAGGAGATACTGGGTAAGTTTAATATGGAGAGTTGTAAACCCATGGATACTCCTCTTCTAGGAAATTGCAGGAAAGAGGATGCTACTTCTGGAGAGGTAGTGGATGCTACTGTCTATAAACAGTTAGTGGGTTTGCTCATGTATCTACTGAACACAAGACTGGACATTTTCTACACAGTTAACCAGCTGATTCAAGCTATGGTTAAGCCTACCAAGCTCTTTTGGAAGGTGGGGAAGCATGTCTTGAGATACCTGAGGGGCACATCAGAGTAAATTCTATGGTACAAATGGACGGATGGAGTGAAGCTGCATGGCTTCACAGATATAGATTAGGCCGGCAGTCCATTGGAAAAAAAGAGAACATTAGGGATCTTTAAAATTGGATCAAAAAACTTTCCTGGTACATCAAGAAGAAACGATCTGTGGCACTTAGTTTAGCGGAAGAAGAATACATGGAAGCAATTCAAGCTGCATGTGAGACTATCTGGATGAGAAAGATCTTGGTTGGTTGGTTTGGTTCTCAAATGGATCCGATAGTGATTCATTGTGATAATCAGAGTTGCATTAAAATATTGATTAATCTTGTGTTTCATGATAGGTCCAAGGATACAGATATACGGTACCATCATATCAGAGATTTTGTGCAGATAAGGATCATGTTGCTACAGTACATTCCTATGGAAGAGAAGGATGCAGATATTCTAACGAAGGCGCTCACTAGGAGAAAATTCGAATACCATAGAGACAGGATCGGGGTGAATGATCATCCCTTTCTTGTTGAGAGGGAGTGTTGAGCTTCAACAAGAAGATTCATCACCCACGCCTAGTGCATTAAGCACCCAAACTAGGGTGGGGCCCACAATGTTATTTTTGGGTGCATGTCTATTTTGGTTATCCCTTAATTAAGGTGGAAATTAAACTGTAATATATTCTCAATGTGGACTTGAATGAGTTAACCGAAAGTGATATATTTAGTTAGCTAGTGGATTTTGAGTTAGAGGTAGTTGGTGAGGCATGCAGAGTAATTCTAGTTGTAACAGAGTTCAAAGTGTAGTGGTGTATTATTTAATGCAAGTTGTAAATAGTTTAACTCAGTTAAGTTAGTTAAACTCAGTTGTGCTAGTTGTAACTGAAGATACACTAGTGAGAGATCTAGTGAATTAAATATTAATTAATTCACAATCAATGATCTCACATGCAACTGAGGATTTACTATTATTAGCTACATGCATGTTAGTTCCATTGGAGACCCAGTTGAGATCTAGGTGAAAGGAAAGTTGACTATCAGTTGTAGGATTTTTGGCTTGCACACTTGAAACCAAACACCCATTGGAGTGCCCATGATACTTGCGCAGTCAAGTCAGGAAATAATTCCTATATTTTAGGGATATTTACCATTAGGGATTGCGCAAGCAAGGTAGGTTGTCTGGAGGCTAAGAATTGGCTATGTGTTGGTCAGTTTTGCATATGGCAGTGTGAGACAATTAGATGTGTACTAGAGAGCTCTTGTGAGAAGATATTTGTATGTAATTTTTTCATGATCCATGCTTAATATACAATAGAAGATAGTGGGGTTTTTATCTGTAAGCTTTCCCCAAGAAATTATCTGTGTTGTGTACAATTGATCTTTCTTCATGGTCATGTGATTAGCGATTGTTTTTTTAAATTCTACAAAATATTTGTAGAAGCAATTCAGTATTTAACTTTAGTACATTGTTAGATCAAGTGAATCCAAGATATACATGCATGTTGTATAATTTATATAGACTAGATGCTAGATTAAATCAATGAAAGAGGTTGAAATTAAATATTTGAGGGAGATGGAGGATAAGCTCAAGTTTTTAAAAAATCCAGGTGACTCTTTTTTTTTCTATTTTATATAAAAATTAAATCATTTATTTGGAGGCTAAGAGGAATAATATTTTACATTCCCAAGAAGAGGATATTATAATGAAAAGCAAGGCCATTTGGATCAAGACGGGGGATCAGAATATTAGATATTTTCATTCACAGTATAACCTCATAAAGAAAAAAAACTTGATCAAGAAGATTTGGGATATGGAGGGACATATACATAATTCACAAGCCTTGATTGAAAAGGTGGTGCTGGTACATTTTAGAGATCAGTACAAGACAAAGGAACATGACTTCACGACATAGACAAAATTTATTAATCTAGTGACAAATATTTTTAATATGGACGAAAAATTATTACTAGATCTCCCGATCACGACTACTAAGATCTCAAATATTCTTTGAGTTTGTGCCAAAGATAAAAGTCCATGTTCGAACATATGGGGGATTGAACTCTTTTGTCAATTTAAATAATTTATGATGATGTATATTTTGTTTGAAGTTTAAGAGTCTAGGATCAAAGGCTATATTTCAGGTGTTATAAATGCGACCTTCATCATACTCATTCCTAAAAAGGAGTCTACAGAAACCTTTCTAGATTATAGACTGGTTTCTTTGTGTAACTCGATATACAAACTAATTTCCATGTTGATTTCATGTTGTATTAAACCATATTTTTCGAGTTTCATTTCACAGGAACAATTTGGGTTCCTTGAAGGAAAAAAAATCCAAGATGTTGTTGGCATCACTCAGGAAATTATTCATTCCATGAAATCCCATAAAGTGAAGGCTTGTTTGATGAAGGTAGAACTTTCCAAGGCCTACGATTGTATAAATTGGATTTCTTGAAAATGGCATTCATTAAAGTCGGTATGTCCTATAAATTAATTACCTAGATAATGGTGTGCATCCAATCAACAAATTTTACCGATATTATCAATGGGTTGTCGACTATTTTTTTAGTGCACAAAAGGATTTAGACAAGGATGTTCCCTATCACCATTACTATTCCTGCTTGTAATCGATTGTCTTAGTTGGAAGTTGATGGACACTAAAGAACTTGGCAGAATTGCTGGGATAAAAGTATCTAGAGGGAAATGGTTCACTAATATGTTATTTGTTGATGGTTTTCTATTATGGGGGGGAATCCACATTACAAGAATGTAGACAAATACATAGGATCATTATTGATTTTGGTTCGGCTTCAAATATTTATATGAATGGTGGAAAATGCATTTTATTTCATGATAATATAGAAAGGAGTGTAGAATTAGGTATTACATCACTTTTCGGGATTTTGGCTAAACATGTTCATGATGGAGTAAGATATATTGGTTATAACATCAAACACACACGATATAATATTCAGGATTGGGAGTGGTTGGTAGGTAGATTTCAAAATAAATTGGGATGTTGAAATCATAGATGGTTATCAATGGGAGGAAAAATGATAATTTTGAAGGAAATATTATAGAACTGAGCTATATATTGGATGCACTTGTATCTATTTTCTAAGAAGAAAATAAATAGGATGGAGGCCATCATGGGTAAGTTTCTTTGGGTGGGGGTACAAGAGAAAAATAAATATCATTTATCAAAGTGGGAGGTGATAGCGAGGCAGATAGAAGAAGGTGGGTGGGGAATTATTCATATTTCTAGACCAAACATAGCTTTTATTATCAAGAATATGTGGAGGGTGACTACTGGACAAGGTATGTGGTCACAATTCATCAAGGATAAATATATGTTCAATAAATTTTTTACCTCTTGGATCTCCCATGGAGCTAAAACTAAAACGGTTAAATCATATATTTGGCATAATATTTTGCAACTACTTCCCTATATGATGAGTTTTATAGGACGGGAGATTAGAGATGGACACGGGATAAAGGTTGGGTTACATGCTATGGTGGTTTTTACTAGTGATCACTCACTATTGGCACATATTCTAAAATTTATTCACAGTAGAGGAATTCACTACTTATATCAGATATACACAGTTCAACCAAATAACTGTGTTGGTCATTCTTGGAAAGGGAAAACATAATTGGAAATTGATCTAAAAGGAGTGTATTAGTTTGTTGTGCTAAGTGTCCTTTCAGTAATAAAAACATGTACAATTTGTCTCCATTTGTTTTCTTAAGGTGTTATCACACCCTAAATTTTCAAAATCATAACTTCAAATGTCTCAAGTTTGTCTTTAGATTGGTTAGGTTTCATAGCATCATGAAACGATAAATTTTATGATTAACATAGGGTTAAAGGATTATTTAAGTTGTTAAGGATGATCTCAAGTCATATCAAAGGAATAGATTTTGAGTAGATACTTTAAAATGACCTAAAATCTCAAATCTGGCCACCTGTCAAAATTTCTCTGAGTCCACAATGATTTTAGTACAAAATTAATAGTTTTTGCTACGGAAACACCTAGTAATTCCATAGTAAAACCGAAACTTGTAAAACTGAATGCGCTACGAAAGCTGTGTCATCCTATAACGATTTTCTGCATAATGATGAGTGGTTAAAATTTGAGGGTTTCAAGATCATGCTGTTAGAGTAGAGTCATCATTTGAAAGTTAGGCATGTTTTAGCATCAACCATCATTTTCTAAATAAATCCCATCTCATTTTTCTTTTCAAATTCATCCCTCATTCCTTACACTTTCTTTTCCACTTTGTAAGCTGCTACCAAAGTAGCTTGTTGTCATAAACATCTCCCGTGGAAATCCTTTGTCATGCACACCCTCTTCTACCATAACATCTCACTGTCATCAAAGTTTTTTTCTTGAAAAGGTGTAAATACATAAAGAAGGCCATCATTGCAGAACAAGAAGAAATGGCTACACCAAAGAAATTTAATAAAGGAGGTCTTCCATTCAAGTACGAGCCTACAAGTCCAAGTTTAATCATGGAAGATCCATATTTCATTGAGGTCTTTACAAGGGCAGGTTGCATTCAGTTCTGTCAAAGGTTGCAAGGTCATCACAAACAGGTCTCACAAGATTTCGTACTCAATTTCAAAGGTACATACACAAAGGTCGGTTTTCTTCATGCGCCAATTTCTCCTGATAGCATTTCTAAAGCAACAGGGATTCCGAGGACTGGAGAAGAATGGGTTAAAGCTACCAATTTTAACTTGAAAAGTTGTGATGATTATCTAAAGCCTGAACATTTAGGGATAAATATGACTATAGGGATTCCCAAAACTTGCCTTAGAGACAACTATTCTAAATTATTGACAGTCATACAGAAATACTTTACATGTGAAGGTAGATTCCAAATGTTGAGATGCAACAAGATGATGAGCTTAGTGGAAAGATTCTCCTTCACTAAGTGGGCCCGCAAGCTATTTTTGGAGCAAGTCTATTTTTAGACTATGTCTATTTTTAGACATGATGATCATGTTTCAGAAGTTGCAGGATGCTATTTGTGGATGGTTGATCAAGTTGGAAAAATAGATGAAATTCTATTTTTAGAATATTTGGTGAAGTCTATTTTTAGATTGATGATCTAAAACTAGATGCATGTCGATTATTATTAGCTCTTAATAATAATCAGACACTAAAAAACAACTTATTCTCTTGGAGCACTTTGTTTTAGTGCACAGATGTGGCACATCAGTGGACTGAGGGAATTATGTAATTCCCAAGGTTTTACTGGAGCTAATGCATGGAGGACTCAGTTAGAACTCAAGTGGCAGAGTTATGACACAGTTGGAAGAGTAGTTATGGAGTTGTATTTAGTTTAACTCAATTAGACTCGATTGAGCTAGTTGTATCTAGTCTAACTGAATGATACACTAGTGAGAGTGGAGTGAATTAATTATTTAATTAATTCACAAATAATAACTCATTAATCAACTGAACAATACAATAGTTAACTACAGTGCATGGCAATTTCAGTGGAGACCCAGTGGAGAGATAGGTGAAAGGGCAAGATAGACTATCTGTTGTGACTATAGTGATGCATTGATTGCATCACACACACATTGGAGTTGCCAATGATAATTACGCAGTCAAGGCAAGAGTAATTCGAATTCATTTAGATCTATTCTTCAGCAGGGATTGCGCTGTGGAGGCAGGCTAGCAGGAGGGCAAAGATCAGTGCATGGATTTGCAAGATTGTTCTTGATTAGTGTATGATGATTGTACTGTACTGAGAGCTTGATAAGCTTTGTATGAGGATTTTCATATGATTCCATGATACATAATATATAATTGGGGTTTTCAGCTTCAGGCTTTCTCGGTTAAAAACAACTGTGTTATGTGTGATTATTTTTATTTATGCTTTCATGTGTGTGCAATTAATTTTCCACAAAATATTAACAAGTGGAATGATTCAATATCTTGCATAAAGTTAAATAGTGTGAGATTAGGTGGATCTAGGACATATGCATGCTTAGTGCATATAATTTATACATGGTATTGGAGCATTTTTGATTGAATATTGCAATTTTAAAGTGAGTTTGTGCTAGTGGAAAATTTGAATTTGCTACAGAAGATTCTTGGTCCAGAAGTTGAGTATACATTGAAATGGCTTTCAATGGGTTGCGATTGGAGTATGACCTTGATGGGAGATCGAATTACATAGCCTGGAAGGACATGATGGAGGCAGTGCTGGAGGATAATGGACTGAAGGAGTTCACTGATAGCAATGTTCCTAAGCTGGGATCTAGCGATGCTGCATTACTTGACGCATGGCAAAAGAAGACAGCTTAGACGAGGAGGATTCTGTTGGAAGGTGTGAAGGATCATATTGTGTCTAGCCTTCATGGGAAATCCACTCCATTCTTAATGTGGAAGGCTTTGACAGACGTTTTCCAAAGCAGAAGTGACCAGAGGAAGTTGGCGCTTAAAGACAAGCTCAGAAAAATAAAAATGGAGAAAGGCAACATTATTCTAAAATACCTCACGAAGTTTATCCACTGCAAGGATGAACTGGGAAGTGTGGGGGTTACTGTTGATGATGAATACTTGGTGAGCTTGGCTCTCCTTGGGCTTCCGAAGAGTTGGCATAACTACGAAGACTCTGTTAATGAACAGGAGAAACTGCTGGGATGGGAGGAACTTTGGTCAGATCTTGTGCAGGAGGAGATAAGGCGGGGTACCAAGGATGGATCTTCATCGAATAATGAATATGGAGAGAATTTCACTTTGGTTACCAAAGCAAGGAAAGGGAAGGGGAAGAAACATCCTTCAAAATCCAATGCTAAAGGCAAGAAGCAGGATTTTTCCAAAGTGAAGTGTTTTCACTGTCACGAACACGGACATTTCGCCACTAACTGTCCACAAAAGAAGAAGAAAAAGAAGGCTGATGGATCTGCAGCTAGAGAAGCCTTAGCCTCTCAATTTGAACTTGATTTCTCTTTGATTGCATGCTTGATTTCAAGCTGTATGGGATCGGTGTGTTATCTTGATAGTGGTGCGTCTTTCCATATGACGGGAGACAAAGAGTTGTTTAGTGACTTGGAGGAGAAGGACCTCCAGAAGCATATAGAGATGGGCAACGATGGTCGGTACAGTGCGACTGGCATTGGGACCATTACCTTTGAGAGGGAGTCCAATAATCCATTCTTGTTGAAGAATGTTATGCATGTTCCAGGTCTGAAGAAGAACTTGGTCTCAGTCACAATGCTGGAAGACAGAGGTTATGATGTTGTTTTCAGTGAGGGAAAAGCCTTCCTTTGACATAAAACAATGGGTCAAACCAAGAAGATAAGGGTTCGAATTTAGAATCTCTACAAGCTGGAGGTAGATGGCTGTGCTGCAATGGTGGGAAAAGCAAAAGAAGTGGTGAGCCGCGATGAAAGAGAATTATGGCACAGGAGATTGGGCCATCTTCAACATGGCACTTTGAAGAATTTGCAGCAAATTTCTACTAGACTTCCCAAGGGCACTCTTTCGCAGTCAGATCAGTGCAAGGGATGTACTATGGACAAGTTTTTGAAGACCACCTTTCATGAGAAGGAGAAACATGCTTCGGTGATCCTGGAGAGAATTCACACAGACGTGTGTGGACCTTTCTCAGATGCTTCAATAGAAAAACATAGGTATTATGTTATATTTTTTTATGACTATTCTCGTAGATGCTGGATCTTATTCATGCAAAAGAAGAGTGAAACATTCTCAAAGTTTTGTGAGTTCAAGGCATTGGTGGAGAAGGAGTCGGGGAAGCGAGTGAAAGCTCTACGGAACGATAATGGTGGTGAATACATCTTGGGCGAATTCAAAGACTTCTATAGCAAAGAAGGAATTTGAAGAAAACTTATAGTGCCTCATAACCCACAGCAAAATGGGGTCGCGAAGAGGAAGAAAAAATTAATCGTGGGTGCTACACAAGCTATGCTTGAGAGGGAGCTAGACTTGCATGCAGTGAAGGAACTGCTTGTTCCAAAAGATGAGCCTCCGGATGTGGATCAGCCACAAGAGGAGATTCATGGAGTGGAGGAGTCCACTCATGCAGAACTAAACATCAGACAAGGAAGAAAGCATACCACAGAAGCTGAGAGACTGAAGCTTGATGTGGCACAGAATGTAGGAGTCCCTACATCACAGCGTAGACAGAGACAGTCACCTGACCGATTTACTGGATACATGGCTCTGATGAGCAAGTGTATCATGACAGAGTCATCTTATTTCGAAGAATCAGTGCAGGAGCCCACATGGGTAGATTCCATGGTGGAGGAGTATGACTCCATTATCAGAAACAATGCTTGGGAGATTGTTCCAAGGCCGGTGGGAAAATCAGTTGTAGGATCAAGATAGATCTACAAGGTAAAGAAAGTTGCTGATGGGAGTGTCGAGAAGTATAAGGAAATATTTTTTTCTCGGGGCTTCTCACAGATTGAGGGGATTGACTATGAAGAAACCTTTGCACCTGTTGCACGGTATTCTTCCACACGGACCATCCTTTCTCTCTCAGCGCAGATGGGTTGGCACATTCATCAGATGGATGTGAAGACTACATTCCTTAATGGTATCATTGGGAAGAGGTGTACATTGAGCAGCCTGAAGGATTTGAGATCTTCAGCAGTGAGTCGCATGTGTGCAGGCTCAAAAGAGCATTGTATGGGCTAAAACAAGCACCCCGTGCTTGGTACACTCGGATTGACAGCTATTTCACTGGACTTGGCTTCACCAAGAGTGAGGCAAATGCAAACCTGTACCAGAGTGTGGTGGAGGGTAAGATTTTAATCATTGTACTTTATGTTGATGATTTAATACTAACAGGTGATGATCAGTTGATACACTCATGCAAGGCAGATCTTGCAAAGGAGTTTGAGATGAAATATTTAGGCCTCCTTCATTATTTCCTTGGATTGGAAATATGGCAGCAGGAAGGTGAAATGTTTGTGTCTCAAGGAAAATATGCCTAGGAGATACTGGAGAAGTTTCACATGCAAGGCTGCAAACCTATCGACACTCCTATTCCACAAAATTGGAAGAAAGAGGATGCTACATCGGCATAGGTAGTGGATGCCACTTTTTATCGACAGTTGGTGGGTTCGTTCATGTATTTAGTCAGTACAAGACCAGACATATGCTTTGCAGTGAACCAGCTTTCACAAGCAATGGTTAAGCCTACTAAGCTATTTTGGAAGGCAGGCAAGCATTTCCTGAGATATCTTAGGGGCACATCTGAGTATGGTTTATGGTACAAAAAAATGGATGAGGTGACTTTGCATGGCTTCATGGATGCATATTGGGCAGGAAGCCCAATAGATAGAAAGAGCACATTAGGAGGGATTTTCAGTATCGTATCTACGGCAGTTTCTTAGTACAGTAGGAAAAAAAGATCCATGGCACTCAGTTCAGCGGAAGAAAAATACATGGCAGCAATTCAAGTTGCATGTGAGGCTATCTGGATGAGGAAGATCCTGGTTGGCTTGTTTGGTTCACATTTAGATCCCACAGTGATACATTGTGATAATTAGAGTTGCATTAAAATCTTGGTTAATCCTGTGTTTCATGATAGATCTAAACATATTGATATCTGGTATCATCAAATAAAATATTGTGTGTAGCGGAAGATCATGTTGCTTCAGTACATTCCTACGGAGGATCAGGATGCAGATATTCTGACGAAGGCACTCACCAGGAGAAAATTCGAATACCATAGAGGCAAGATCGGGGTGAAAGATAATCCCTATCTTGTTGAGAGGGAGTGTTGAGATTCAACAAGATGATGAGCTTAGTGAAAAGAGTCACCTTCACTAAGTGGGTCAGCAGGCTATTTTTGGCGCAAGTCTATTTTTAGAATATGTCTATTTTTAGACATGATGATCATATTTCAGAAGTTGCAGGATGTTATTTGTGGATGGTTGATCAAGTTCGAAAAATAGATGAAATTCTAATTTTAGAATATTGGGTGAAGTCTATTTATAGATCGTTGATCTAAAAATAGATGCATGTCGATTACTATTAGCTCTTAATAATAATCAGACACTAAATAGCAAATTATTCTCTTGGAGCACTTCGTTTCAGTGCACAGATGTGGCACATCAGTGGAATGAGGGAATTACACAATTCCCAAGGTTTTACTGGAGCTAATGCATGGAGGACTCAGTTAGAACTCAAGTGGCAGAGTTATGACTCAGTTGGAAGAGTATTTATGGAGTTATGACACTGTACTGAGAGTTTGATAAGCTTTGTATGAGGAATCTTATATGATTCCATTATACATAATATATAGTTGGGGTTTTCAGCTTCAGGCTTTCTCGGTTAAAAACAACTTTTTTATGTGCGATTATTTTTATTTATGCTTTACATGTGTGTGCAATTAATTTTCCGCAAAAGATTAACAAGTGGAATAGATTCAATATCTTGCATAAAGTTAAATAGTGTGAGATTAGGTGGATCTAGGACATATGCATGCTTAGTGCATATAATTTCTACACCAAACAATCTACATGTATCAATTCAAACTGTTGCTTCATTTTACAAGGGAAAAGTTGATAGATATTACTTTTTACCTTTTTAGAGGTCTTGGAAAGATGGCAGACAAAGTGCAAGGAAGACCTGAAAGAAGTAAAACTTCCATCATTCACCATGGATTGATGAAATTACTAGTACTGGAAAAATTAAGTAAACTAGATAGAGACTAGGCATCTTTCTTGTTTATGAATGGGTATGAAATGGATTTTTTATCTCCAAGGAAAGCCTCTAAACTCAAAAATTCTTCTTCTAGGCAAGAGTTGAGTGCCACTAAAGAATTAGAAGGGAATCAACAAGAGGGTTGAAAATCTACAGCTAAAGACATGGTAGAAGAAGCTAATTTCATCCAAGAGACAACACCACATTCAACAACTATCAAGCAAGCTAAAAATCATGTCATAGATAGTAAGACCAAACCTGTAGCAAAAAGGTCTAAAAGAAGCACAAAGGGAATTGTTGGAGGTAAAGGCAGGCTTGAAGACATCTTACAAGCTATAGACATTGCAGAAACCCCTGTAGTGAAAGCAGCTGAGGTAGAAGGATCCAAGGCCAAAGGGAAGGGACTTATAGCCAAGAAGTTATTTTCTTCTTCAGAAGGTTCAGGTTTCCTTTTTAAACCAAGAAAGCCTTTCACTAGATCACAGTTGTCTGAAACTATCATTGTCGGAAATAAGCAATAGAAGGGTGATAAAGGAAAAAGGGCAGTAGTACAAGAAGTCATAGTCATATCCCCTATTGAGACAGAGGTTAATAAAGAAAAGAAAGGTCAACCTAAAATAATGGTTCAGAAGAAATATGAAGCAGATTTTCCAAAGGAACAACTTAAAGACAAAGAAGAAACAGTCAAACAGAGAAAGGGAAAGGAAAAAGTCACAAAGAAAACTAAAAAAAAGATTCTTGAAGAACAGTTAAGAGCAGTTAGAGAATATTTGTCTGAAACAAAGAGAGAGCTAAAAATATATAAGCAAGATATAAAATTGATAGATGAGGTGGAAAAGAAAGTTAAGGATTAGGTTACTCATTTTGAAAAGTCTATTGGAAAGGCCAAAAACTTGTTCAAGAGATCATAGCCTTTACACATCATGATGACACGCACAAGGCAGAGAAATTTATGGTTACAGGTAGAGAGGAGAAATATTCAAAGACAAGTCAAATAGTTGAAAGAAAATATGGAGATGATGAAGATAGAATTAGAGAAGAAAGATTTGGAAATATAGAATAAAGTACTAAAATTGCTCATGAAGAAACCGTTGGTAAATAAGAAAGTAACAATGGATTATAGACCTTTTTTGTCTTACAGTATCACAATTTACATGCAAGTATATTCATGGATCTTTCCAGAGCTCAGATCCTAAGTTTTTTCAAATCACTGAAATGTTAGGAAATTCTACAGCGTATGCCAGGCTTAAAGCCCTTTTTCTGTTGCGGAATTTCTGAAGAATCCTTTTTGGTTTTAAGGTACTTAAAATGATAGGGATGAAAGGTTTTTAAGGTTGTGTTTAATTGGTTTTGACTACTTAACATCCTCCAATGGTTGAGAATAGTAGAATATTACCACACATCACCTTTTTTGTTTGTGCTATGAAACTAGCTACGAAAGTAGCTCAAGACCCTATTTTGACAGCAAGGTTAATTTTGGTGGTTAATTTTGGAAGGAAAAACATATATTTCAAATCTATTCACCATGAGAGTGCTAAAGAGTATCAGGTAAATGACAAAGAGTATCATATCATAAGTTTTCTAAGTGGAGATATTGTGTTAAGGATATGGTTCGAAGATACCAGTTCACTATGTTGCCATGTCATCAAACTGACAACTCCTTAATAGTAGGCAAAGCAACTTCATGAAGACAGTCAGAGTATTAATGTTTTGTTTGTGGCTAGCATGGTTGAAGAATATGATTCCTTTTGAGGACGATTTGGATCATCTTTATATTAAATGTAATAAGTAATTTTTTGAGTCATAGTAGGAATCTAACTCCTAATTCAAAAGGTGTTAGTTTTAGTTGTAAAAATCTAGTTCGTGGTTAGATTTGGTGTCAGTAACAGAGTTTAATGGTCTAGCCACTTGGCAGATTGGATGTAAAGGCTAGATGCCTATAAGTAGTGAGTACTTCGATGTATGAAGGGTTGGAAAATGTTATCTAAAAAGACTACTTTTATAAAGCTTTGGATTGACTGATATATACAAAATCAATTTAACTTTTCTTAATATTAGATTCTTAGTGTATTTCAATGAGCTTATATCTTATCTTTGAAATGTTTTCCTTCCATAGTTTTAATGCTTATTACTCAGAATTCATGTATCACATGCTCTAACTTCCTTTGAAACTCAAGTTATTGGGATTTTCCTGAATGTGCCATTCTTTCATTGAAGTATATACAAGCCTCAACTTCCACAAGGAGAGCCATTGTTATCTTTATCCCTATCACTGACTCCATAGCCCAATGGTAGCAAGCCTTCATATTTTCAACCTGTAAACATACAAAATCAAGACACAAACAATAGAGTTAGCCATCTATTTACATCTTTATTTAATATCATTAACCCTTGAGAGAGCCCTCTCAGGTTGAGGAGGCTAAGCCTCAATCAAAAGATTGGTTTGAAATAGTTACACTGAAGTTGTCTGATCAACAACCAATTAGGTACGATTTTGGTGATAACATTTTGGCACCGTTGCCGGGGACCGAAGGTGTAAATTTTTCTTGGGAAGAACGACAAAGTTTCAGTTCTAAGGTCTAAAAGCAGTAGACACTTAGGCATATATTGGTTGTTTTTCTGCTCTGGTGACTCCACACATCAAATAAAAAATTGGAAGGTGACTCCACTGCTTGAAGATCAGTAGCTTGATGAAGTTTCAAGATGAGTTCCATTGCAAGAATAAATTCTAGGTATACCCCTATGGATCAGTCTCATATCCCTGGCTTTCCAAATCCTATGCCAAAGGTCGAATGGTTAACTGATCTTCCTATATTTAAAGATGAAAAGAAAGACAATGTTGCTCTTCATTTGGAAATATTTCATATGCATGTACACTGTCTTAAGGTTCAGTTCCCTGAGGTTTGTCTAATGAAGATATCTATGGCCACTTTAGGAGGAAAAGCATGGTCTTGGTATGAAAGCTTGCCAAATAGTTCATTATATTCTCTTGTTGATTTCCATGTTGCATTTTATGAGATGTATGAAGAGTATCATCCCTCCTTATTGCTTGTCAAAGACTTTTGTAAACACTGTGTGAGTTTTATTGAATATTTGGAGAATTTTTATGAAGATGATGAGTTCATGGATGAGGAAATTTTAGAGGCCCTTCATAACAACCCATTTCATCACCAAGAAGAAATGATAACCTATCCCTTGGATGAAAATGAAACCTAGCAGGAGCTTATTTATCAAAATCATGTTACATCCTCTGAGTTTGTGGAAAATTTGCAGCAGACTTGTCAATCCTTTGGTCATCAGGAGTATGAGAATCATTTCAAACAACAAGAGGAAATATTGGAAAATTCTTGCTACAATCCGCAGGTATAGGAAAAAGTTGATTCTTCATGTCATTTCTTGCATCAGCCTACATAAAATGATGATTACATTAATGAATAAGTGGGTGAAATTATTTCTTTATCCTTGTCTTCTAATTTGAAATCATTTGAGTGCAAGTCAAAAGTTAAGATTCAGTTTGTGGATGAAGTTGCAGAGAACATTGAAAAGGACATTCAAGTTTCAAAAGATAAAATTCAATCTCATAGTATTCATGATCAAGATCAGTCTTTTCAGATGATTTTAATGCCAAAAAACAAAGAGAGGGTGCTGCCACCTTTCTCCTTTGAGTTTGAGGAAGAATACATTGTTTTTGAAAATCAATTTGAAAAGAAATTTGAGAGCACACAATTGGAGTCTTATGTGGTTGATCAAAGCATGGATGAGTTTTCCAAAGCTGAAGAATGTCATGAGAAGCTTCAAATGGGTTATGTCTTCTATGATCCTATAGCTGACAACATAGAAGAGTTCTATAGTCCAGATTTCCAGTTATATGTTCATTATGAAGATCAAATGCATCTTATGCTGCCTTGGTCATTCGAGTATCTTGTTTGATGTTGGTTTAAGTGCAGTCAAGAGATTCAAGTGTCAAATCAGATCAATGATTGGCTTCATTGGAAGTTTCATGTTCCCTGAGTTACAAATGGAGATTGCAGCTGATAGGGTAGGTAGGAGTGTGTGAATAAGCTCAAAGTTAATTGAGAATCTTTTCAGTAGGTACATATTTGGTTCTTCTGTAGTGATTATCAAGCTTGAGCCCGAGGTGAAGGCTATAAGAGTTTGAAGCGGCCTTGGCAAAATTTTAGAGTTTTTATTCTAAAGAATGAATGGCACTAGAACTACAAGGTTCTTTGGTATACCACAGGGGCATACCATCCCAAGTGGAGCCACTATTATCACACCCTAAATTTTCAAAATCATAACTTGAAATGTGTCAAGTTTGTCTTTAGATTGGTTAGGTTACATAGCATAATGAAATGATAATTTTTATGATTATTAACATAGGTTTCAAGGATTATTTTAATTTGTTAAGGATGATCTCGAGTCATATCAAAGGAATAGATTTTGAGTAGATACTTTAAAACGGCCTAAAATCTCAAATATGGCCACCTGTCAGAATTTCTCAGAGTCCGCAGCGATTTTAGGACAAAAATAATAGTTTTTATTGTGGAAACACCTAGTAATTCCATAGTAAAACTGACACTTGTAAAACTAAATGCACTACGAAAGTTGTGTCAACCTATAACGGTTTTCTGCATAATGATGAGTGGTTAAAATTTGAGGGTTTTGAGGTCATGCTATCAGAGTAGAGTCATCATTTGAAAGTTAGGCACGTTTTAGCATCAACCATCATTTTCTAAATAAATCCCATCTCATTTTTCTTTTCAAATTCATCCCTCATTCCTTACACTTTCTTTTCCACTTTGTAAGTTGCTACCAAAGCAGCTTGTTGTCATCAACATCTCCCATAGAAATCCTTTGTCACGCCATCCCTCTTCTACCATAACAGCTCGCTGTCATCAAATGTTTTTTCTTGAATAGGTGTAAATACATAAAGAAGGCCACTGCTGCAGAACAAGAAGAAATGGCTACACCAAAGAAAGTTAATAAAGGAGGTATGCCATTCAGGTATGAGACTACAAGTCCAAGTTTAATCATGGAAGATCCATATTGCATTGAGGTCTTTACAAGAGTAGGTTGCATTCAATTCTGTAAAAGGTTGCAAGGTCATCACAAATAGGTCTCACAAGATTTCGTACTCAATTTCAAAGGTACATATACAAAGGTCGGTTTTCTTCATGTGCCAGTTTCTCCTGATAGCATTTCTAAAGCAACAGGGATTCCTTTCCTTTTACCTTTTTAGAAGTCTTGGAAAGATGGCAGACAAAGTGAAAGGAAGACCTGAAAGAAGTGAAACTTCCATCTTTCACCATGGATTGATGAAATTACTAGTACTGGAAGAATTAAGTAAACTAGATAGATACTGGGCATCTTTCTTGTTTATAAATGGGTATAAAATGGATGTTTTATCTCCAAGGAAAGCCTCTAAACTCAAAACTTCTTCTTCTAGGAAAGAGCTGAGTGCCACTGCAGAATTAGAAGGGATTCAACAAGAGGGTTTAAAATCTACAGCTAAATACGTGGTAGAAGAAGCTAATTTCATCCAAGAGACAACACCACATCCAGCAACTAGCAAGCAAGCTAAAAAGTATGTCATAGATAGTAAGACCAAACCTGCAGCAAAAGGTCTAAAAGAAGCACAAAGGGAATTGTTGGAGGTAAAGGCAAGCTTGAAGACATCTTATAGGCTATAGACATTGCAGAAACCCTTGTAGTGAAAGCAGCTGAGGTAGAAGGATCCAAGGCCAAAGGGAAGGGACTTATAGCCAAGAAGTTAGATTTTTCTTCAGAAGATTCAAGTTTCCTTTTTAAACCTAGAAAGCCTTTCACTAGATCACAGTTGTCTGAAACTATCACTGTTGGAAATAAGCAGCAGAAGGGTGATAAAGGAAAAGAGGCAGTAGTACAAGAAGTCGTAGTCATATCCCCTATTGAGACAGAGGTTAATAAAGAAAAGAAAGGTCAACCTAAAAGAAAGGTTCAGAAGAAATCTGAAGCAGATTTTCCAAAGGAACAACTTAAAGACAAAGAAGAAACAGTCAAACGGAGAAAGGGAAAGGAAAAAGTCACAGAGAAAACAGAAAAAGAGTCTCTTGAAGAACAGTTAACAACAGCTAGAGAAGAGTTGTCTGAAATAAAGAGAGAGTTAGAAAGATATAAGCAACATAGAAAATTGATAGATGAGGTGGAAAGGAAAGTGAATGATTACATTACTTATTTTGAAAAGTCTATTGGAAAGGCCAAAAACTTGTTGAAGAGATCACAACCTTTACGCATCATGATGACACGCACAAGGTAGAGGAATTTATTGTTACAGGAAAAGAGTAGAAATCTTCAGAGACAAGTCAAAGAGTTGAAAGAAAATATGGAGATGATGAAGACAGAATTAGAGAAGAAAGATTTGGAAAGAGGAAATATAGACAGAACTATTAAAATTTCTCATGAAGAAACTGTTGGTAAATAAGAAAGTATCAATGGATTATAGACCTTTTTTTTCTTACAATATCACAATTTACATGCAGGTATATTCATGGATATTTCCAGAGCTCAGATCCTAAGTTTTGTCAAATCTCTGAAATGTTAGGCAATTCCGCAGCGTATGCCAAGCTTAAAGCCCTTTTTCTACTACGGAATTTCTGAAGAATCCTTTTTGGTTTTAAGGTACTTAAAATGATAGGGATGAAAAGTTTTGAAGGTTGTGTTTAATTGTTTTTGACTACTTAACATCATCCAATGGCTAAGAATAACAAAAGTTTACCACACATCACCTTTTTTGTTTGTGCTACGAAAGTAGCTCAAGACCCTGTTTTCACAGCAAGGTTAATTTTGGTGGTTAATTTTGGAAGGATAAACATATATTTCAAAGCTATTCACCATGAGAATGCTTAAGAGTATTAGGGAAATGACAAAGAGTATTAGATTAGAATTTTTCTAAGTGGAGATATTGTGTTAAGGATATGGTTCAAAGATACCATTTCACTATGTTGCCATGTCATCAAACTGACAGCTCCTTAATAGTAGGCAGAGGAGCTTCATGAAGACAGTCAGAGTATTAATGTTTTTTTTGTGGCCAGTATGGTTGAAAGACATGATTTATTTCGAGGAAGATTTGGATCATATTTATATTAAATGTAATAAGTAGGTGTTTGAGTCATAGTAGGACTCTAAATCCTAATTCGAAAGGCATCAGTTTTAGTTTTAAAAATATATTTAGTGGTTAGATTTGGTGTCAGTAACAGGGTTTAATGGTCTAACCACTTGGCAGATCGGATGTAAAGGCTAGATGCCTATAAGTAGTGAGTACTTCGATGTATGAAATGTTGGAAAATGTTATCTGAACATACTAATTTTATAAAGCTTCGGATTTAGTGATATATACAAAAGCAATTTAACTTTTCTTAACCTGATATTCTTAGTGTATTTCAATGATTTTATATCTTATCTTTGAAATGTTTTCCTTCCATAGTTTTAATGATTATTACTCAGAATTCATGGTTTATCATGCTCTACCTTCCTTTAAGTATTAAACTATGGTCAAATGATTTTTTTGGTCCTATCTTTGAAAGGTTTTCTTCAATGTTGTAATGCTTATTACTCAGAATTCATGGTTATTCATGCTCTGACTTCCTTTAAGTGTTGAACTTTGATGAATCTCTTTTAATATTTTTCTTTCAATACCTTGATGTATCATTACTCAGAATTCATGTATCACATGCTCTGACTTCCTTTGAACCTCAAGTTATTGGGATTTTCCTGAATGTGCCATTCTTTCATTGAAGTATATACAAGCCTCAACTTCCACAAGGAGAGCCATTTTTATATTTATCCCTATCACCCACTCCGTAGCCCAATGGTAGCAAGCCTTCATATTTTCAACCTGTACACATACAAAATCAAGACACAAACAATAGAGTTAGCCATATATCTACAAATTTATTCAATATCATTAACCCTTGAGAGAGCCCTCTTAGGTTGAGGAGGCTAAGCCTCAATCAAAAGATTGGTTTGAAATAGTTACATTGAAGTTGTCTGATCAGCAGCCAATCTGGTATGATTTTGGTGATAGCATAAGGAATGAGTTTTTTAACCATGAAACATAGATGAATTTGTGAGTTTTAAGCACGAAAATAAGCCTAAATAGCAATTTAAAACAGTGTATAATAGAGAAATAACATCACACATAAGTTTTATACAACAAGCATGATGAAACAGTTCACCCCTCCTAGGCTACATCTGCTGGTCCAACTCCCAATGGTATGTCCCTTTTTTTCATTATGCTAAAAATTGCAAATACATGTGTTTACAAGCCTCTAATGGTTGTTTTCTCTACACCAGTGGCTCCATAATGCTCCAATTATTCTAGATAGACTCCTGTTTCACCCAAATTGGTCGAAAATTGACCTCCCTAGCCATTTTTCCAATCTCCGTTACAAAAACTCCACTAAAAGTGGAGATCTCCACTTAACTAGAGTTAAATTTGGCCAAAAATCCGAAAATGGTGAGTGCACTAAAAATCCCTCCAAGTCTCTAATTGTTGGCATTTAACATTATGGTTAAGGGGAGGGGGTGGCGACATGCCAACCCCCAAACCCCGCGGATAGCATTTATCATAAGCGGAACTAAGGGTGCAAATGTGGTTGTAGTGGATTAAACCCACATTAGAAGTTGTGGTAACTGAAACTTTCAAAGTGTAAACCACGCAGGAAGAGTCATCACATGCAGTGATGTTTAATACTAGAGTTGACATTGCGTCAGTGGAACTGTCGGATAAACATTCAGAGCGACCATGTGACAAGGCCTAACCATAACGATGGCGGTTGTAATAATTGTTTGGCATGCCATTGGTATCCCTTGGTTCATGGGCTGAAGACATATGGGGAGGGGGTTGGCCTGAGGGTCTAGCCCCTTCCAATCCCCTAATATTTGAGTGCATAAACTATAAGGTAATGCGAAGACCTTAGTTGGTTAAGACCCAACGCATAGGAGAGTTGGTCACAAGACTTGTTGGTGAGCGGTATATCGTGGGTTCGACCCCCCCTCTGCCACAATAATTTTGTTAAAAAATGCCAATGAAACGTCTCTACCAGACTTGGAGCTTGCCTCCATTTAAACCTCTGCCATACTGGTTAGAAGAACTCCTCCATACTTGGTTGACCCCACCGAAATGTGGGTAAAAACATTATAATAAACATATATATATATATAATCCCACCATTCGACCCTAATCCAACCTGCCTACCATGGGGGGGTACATGGCATGCCACGTGGCCCTTCCCCATTGGCCATCATAAAATGAAATGCCAATTATAACATTCCAATTAGACTTAGGAATTAAAAAAATATTCACTTCCTAGTCAACCTTGGCAAATCTGATGGTGCCACTTGGCACGATGTCATTAGCTACTTCTGGAGAAGAATTCCTGCATTGTTGACTGGACCTGCCACATCAGCACTGTACCAATTCTACTCATTTTTTTGCCTGTTTTGGAAAAATAACAGAACGTGATATCTCCCTCATATGACTTCGGTTTTTCAAACCATTTACGATGCCAGAATCACAACGACGAGATCTACTCATTCGCTCAGGTTCGGTACAATTTTGATCACTTTCAATTTTGAGAAAAATACATGATCTCCTGATCACACCTCCCCGTTTTGAAGCTTTTGGACCCCAAAAGAATTCAATTACCTATTCAGAAGATGAGGGTACAACTCCCTCACCTTTTCAACTTCCATCTGCCTTTCCTTACTTGGTTTACTACCCTTGAGCCCAACTCGAAGATAATCGACAATTCCCCACTTAGAAGTGTGTGTCCTCCTGTCAAGGATAGTATCCTCCTTGATCTCATCCAGAAATTATGGCGATAAATCTTCTATAGATGGTAGCTGAACATCACTCCCTTGATCATCAATCAAAGGAGGCTCATACAAACACAAATTTTCAACATTTACAACTAAATACATTTGCATATATGAAGGCAAGTCAAGTTGAAATGCATTATTACCAACTTGTTTGATGATCTTGAATGGGCCATAGCGAATGGGCTTGAGTTTTTTACCTTCTCCTTGCATCCTTTCTTTGCTTATGTGCAACCATAACTCATCTCCTTCTTGAAACTTGTGATCAACTCTATGTTTGTCATGCCTCTCCTTGTATTTTCTTTGACTCTCCTCAAGTTGTTATTGAACTTTTTGATGAATAGTCTGAATTTTCTCAATGAAATTTTGAGTCTTGTCAATATCACTATGTCCATTAGTTGAAACATCCTTCTCAAAGATGAAGTCTAATGGTGATTTTGGCAAATACCCAAAGCAGGCTTCAAAAGGTGAAGTATTTATAGAAGAGTGCTTTGCCCAGTTGTAAGCGTGCTGAATGTAATGAAGTTGTTCATCCCACAACTTGGGATGTTTGCTGCAATATCCTCTCAATAGATGCACAACAGTTATGTTCACCACCTCGGTTTGGACATCAGTTTGAAAATGAAAAGCAGTACTCTTTTTCAACTTTGTGTCCATCATCTTCCAAATATTGGACCAAAAATTCCCAACGAACCTGGAATCCCTATCACTAACAATAGAAGTTGGAAATCCATAATGTACCCATACATGTTGAAAATAAATTTCAGTAGTTTGTTCAGAAGTAATGGTTTTCTTACATGGTATAAGTATACACATTTTACTAAATCTATCCACAAGTACATAGAGATAATCGTGATGTTTTCTTGACATAGGTAGACCTCCAACAAAGTCCATGGGGACGCTCTCCCATGGACTTGATGGTACCAATAGTGGCGTGTACAACCCAAGCTTCCTATTGCTAGGTTTTCTTGTTGCACACATAGAACAACCTCTTATAAAATGTGACACACTATCTATCATGCGAGGCCAATAGCAATACCTTTGTATATGTGCCAATGCTTTTATTACCCTAAATTTTCCAACAATAAGAGACGAATGAGCCTCTCTCATGACACTAAGGCTCTCACCTTGTGGTATACACAGCTTGCCCAAATGAAACAACAAATTGTTATGCATGTGATAATCATTTTCCTCAACTTTATTCCCTTCACTCAAACTAGCATACACCTCTTGAAAATCAACATCATCTGCATATTGTTCTATGTAACTCTCATGTACAATAAAATATTTTTAAGTAAAGTAGAAGAACTTATGATTGGCCTTGAAAGCATATCAGCAACTTTATTAAAAATACCTTTCTTGTATCTTATAACCAAGTGAAACTGTTGAATAAATCCCATCCACCTGAAATGTCATGATTGCTACAATTCTGTTTGCGACTACAAGTACTGTAATGGTTGGTGATCGGTATGTATAATCGTCTCTTTACCCATCAAGTAGTAATTCCACTTATTGACATCTTGTACCAACACATACAGCTCTTTGTCATATGTGGGATAATTAATTATAGTACCATTGAATGTTTCAGAATGAAAAGTGATAAGCTTACCATGCGGCAAAAGTATTGCGCCCATGGCATAATCACTAGCATCTATTTGTATCTCGAATTGCTGTCTCAAATTCGGTAACACAAGGATCGAAGCTGAACTGATCTCGTATTTTAAAGCTTCAAAATCTTGTTGCTCTTTCCCTCCCCATTGGAAGCCTTTCTTCACACTTGCCACTGCATGCATAGGAGTTGTTATGGCAGAAAAGTTAGCAATAAACTTTCTCCAATACTGACATTAGGTTAATTTTGAGGTCTAAAATGGGCCTCCTAAGAAAAATTTACAACCAAAATAAACTTTATAAGAACCAATAGGATTCAAGATGATGATGTCAACCATGGGGGATGATTCACCATTTTTTAAGTAAAAGGGTAAAAATATTAAAAAATAATCAAATAATAAAACTACTTTTTCAACTTATCTCCAAAAAATTTTACTCAAATTTCGAGCGAGAGTACTCGCTGGATGCAAAATTTAATTTCTCATCCAAGGAGTACCCATGTTGCATACTTTCGATGGACCCTGCTATGCGAAAAATGAGAAATACATGAAAAAATGTGATTGAAATCACTTTTTTCATGTATTTCTCATTTTTCATGTAGCAAGGTCCATCAAAAGTATGCAACATGGGCACTCCTTGGATGAGGAATTAAATTTTGCATCCAACGAGTACTCCTATTTGAAATTTGAGTAAAAACTTTGGGAGATAAGTTAAAAATATGAGTTGAAAAAATAGTTTTTTCTTTTTTCCCTCTAAGATTTGATGATGTCATCAAATCTTACTTTATTATTTCTACTATTATTTTATAATTTCCTTAGAAGGCCCATTTTAGACCTCAAAATTCCCCTAATGTTTGCGCCTAAGAAACTTCTTACCTCAGTTACTGTCTTGGGAGTGGGCCAATTCACAATGGCTTCCACTTTAGAAGGATCAATTCTCAACTTGCTTCCTCCTACAATGTGTCCTAAATAAACCAGAGAAGTCTTTTCGAACTCACACTTTGACATCTTAAGATATAATTGCTCTTTCTTCAAAACATAAAGCACCCTTTTTACATGCAAGACATGTTGTTCTCTTGTTTTGCTGAAAATGAGTATATCGTCTAAATACACAATCACAAAATCATCAAGAAATGGATGCAAAACATTATCCATCACACACATGAAAGTCGACGGTGCATTACACAAACCAAATGACATAACCAACCATTCAAAGAGTCCTTGTTTGTTTTTGAATGTATTCTTCCTGTTGTAGCCGCTACAACACCACCCAAAATTTTGGGTATATTTAAAATTTCGAGTTCCCCCTCTACTCACCTAGGCGTTAAAGTCTTTCACCTAACCAGCAGTCAACGACATCCCGCCAACCTATCCCCAACCCCTCACGAGTTGTCTCATCACCATGACTTGATGTTGTCGCTGCAATCACGCCATATGTGGGAGGGAGCATCTAGTGTGTGCTCGAACATTCTTACCGCAGTTGCGCCATGTGTAATGAGATTGCCATGCATACGTTTGAATGGAAACCTCTTGTGTATTGACCAGTAAAAGCCCTCCTGCTGTAGGTCATTAAGCATGTTGTTTGAATACTTCTCTTAAGCTCTTTAGTTTCATGTGTTTTATCTGTGGTCATCATTATTGAAGAGTAATTATGATGTTGTAATATTCCACGCAGGTCGACCCCACGGGTGACAAACTCCTCAATCTTGTCATGACATCGAGGGAAAATAAAATTGAGCTCGATAAAAAAGCCAAGGTTGCGGAATAGGGGAGGAGGAGGAGCAAGCGACCAGTACTATTAAAAGGGGGATGGTGTGATACATGTTGATCATAGAGAACCTTCTATGTCATTGATGCAAGAGCTCTCTTCACTAGTGCGCACCAGATGCTTAAAAGCGCTCCGTTTGGAAATGTCCAGATCCTGTACCATATCATCTAAATGCCGATGGGTGCACGCAAAGGAACATATTTCGCCACTTCGATGAATCTAGCCTGAAGTATAGCCCAGTGAATAAAGCCGACTCAGAAGATCTCCCTAGAGAATGACAATCTCATATGGGTGTGGCAAGTCGACGGCAGAGTTTCAAATATGGCAACACACCTTTGAGAAGCAACATTTGTTAATATTGAGATACATACTGTGGCATTATTTAGGGTGCAAGGAGTACATGTGGAGGAATGAAAGGGCCTTAAAACCCTAGTCTCTTTTGCTCCTACATGCCCATAAAGATTGTCTATACGAAACTATTAGAGATGGAGAATTTCAAATTGAACCTAGAAGGTTATGTTTAATGCATACACTTTTGGTAGCCAGGCACATTGATGCATACGCAAAGAGAGCCTCTGAAACCACGAGATAGAAAGCATTAATATTAAAAGGGCCATTAATGTGGCTTGAGAAGCATATTTCGACTCTAGATCTTCCAAAACAAGAAGCCTTCGTATTATGAGGTAAAGCAAGTGATCAAATTAAAACAAGGCTCGAAAGCATATGGTTTCAAAACCATAAGGTATTTTGGAGAAAAACTAAGTGATAACATTATAAAGGGCGCACTATTAATGGACCAAGCCGATGTTGTATATTTAATGCCAAAGCGCAAAGCAATTTAGTTTGCAAAGCATGTAATATGACGGACCACAACCATATGAAAACTCATGACCTTTGAGCTCAAATATTTCTATGGTGCAGTTTTGACCTATGTTAAAACATATCGAGCGAATATCTAATGGTCAAGGTTTATTTGTAAAACGTGGAGCAGGCGCAACAGTTCAGCAAATGATTGGAGCAATTTACATATGTAATGGTCAACTTTACGTTGAAACCCGGCACAGGATTACATGGACACGTTGCATGGGGTGAAAATGTTCGATGGTAGGTTTTCAACTTATGTAAATTTTTTGGAACAAATATATATTTACAACGGTCAACTGTATGATTAAGACACAGGCCAGAACCATATAAAATTGCATTTCGTGGACTTAAGCATTTTGATGGCTAGTTTTCGACCTACGCTAAGGTTCTGGAGCATATATGTATACACATTCAGTGGTCCAAAATCGTGTGTACACACGGCGCCATGCGATCAACGTGACTGAACGTTCAATGGTCCAAAGCCTTGTCTACGTTGCATGGAGTCCAACGTCGTTGGCAGGTGAATGCTTGGAACGGATATACATTATAAAGCGGTTAAACTGTATGATTACGACACATGGCAAAAGGGCGCCGGGCAGACATGGGACAGATATATGTTTTATGGTCAATGTTTACGTGCATGGAGCCCAACGTTCAATGTTTACATTGCATGGAGCAAATGAAAACGTTTATACATATACATATACGTGGCTTGTTTTTCTTCATCCATTGACGTTTCACTTCAACAATCCTCCAGCACTGTTTCAATTACGGTCAATCCATTTTCATAAGTTATTAGATCATGGCGTCACATTACATATGAACTCCTCACCTGGTGAACTCCTCCACATTCAAACAGGCGGAGTAACGGGCTGTGAGCATCTACCATCATCCACGCTAGTTTCCTAATTTGCAGAAAACTCAACTAAAACTCTTGTGTTCACTTTAAGGCTTGGATAAATCAAACTACAGTGTGTGTTTCAGGGGTCTCTCTCGAACTACAGTGTGCGTTTCACGGCTTGGATAAATCAAACTGAGCACTGTTATCTATTTTATGTATTACATATACGTGGAGCGGTGTGCAAAGGCTCGATGGCGGAGGTTTGGAGAAAATATATTTTATGGTCCAGAGGTGTGTTTACACGTGGCAGCGGAATATTATAACACATTGAAACTGCATGAATGAATCTGCAACGTATCTATCCAAGTCTGCATGGAAACTGTCATAAACAGACCATGTAGTGCTGAAATAGAATCCGAATGATTTGTGCCGACTTCTGTAGCCCCGACAGCAATATTCCAGGAGAGAATCACTCTTTAGATCTGCTGCGCTGGTCACATTTAGAAAACGTTATCGCCACAGATTCAATGGAAGCTGATTTTTCGATATTTCCACTACTGATCACGTCCAGCTGTCTTCGCAGACCCCAAATTTTCTGTCCAAGAGTACTGGAAAATGGATCACACAGCATGCAGTGCATTTTCAATTTACAAGGAGGAGGTCGCATTCGTTCTGAGGTCACAGAGTCGCAACATATGCCTCCACGCATGAAACGCGACCATGCGACTCTGCGACTCAGCCGAGGTTGCAAAGGAATGTGTTTGAGACTAAAAATAGTCGCATTACTCAGAAGAGGACCGGATTCGCACATCCGCAGCAATGAGAAGGGCTGCAATGCTATATGTGGCATATGAAGATCGACTTATTGCTATATCGACCCATCAAATTGAAGTTTTTTTTTTTTTTCGGGAGCAAGAGCCGCATTCGCTAAAGCTAGATTCCATGAATTCTCACTAAAAATTCTCAGTTGGGAAAAATTTCTATTCCGACTCGACTGACAACATTCTAATTCATCCCAAGGAGCCGAGTCCTTCTCACATATTCAGAGCCGAGCTCTCATTGCATGAGCACTTCAATTCAACTCTCTCACGGTCGTGTGACAAACCTCAGTTCCAACTCCGGATCATTAATACTGGCTAGTGTGATGTTGTGGAGGAAAGAAATGATGCGCTAGAACAATCAGAGTTTAAATGCCATTTGTGTTGATGTGCATGCATTGCACAGTTGTCCGATTTTACATGGAAGAATCTAGGTGTGCAGTTGAGCAAGTGATCTCTCGAGGAGATAAACCCACAACGTTACAGGACAACCCAGATGATGTGCACGTGATTGATCGGGATTCAATTTTGCATCAAAATTGTAATTGGAAAGCCTGTAGGTGTACTGAGAAGAGTTGATGCAACTGGATCGAAACAGGGGAACGAGACCACTTAAAGGGATGATTCCAACTGTGTTCATAACTTCTGAAAGGTGGAGTACTTGAACGTGCAGTTGATTTCCACGATAGGAGCTGAAACACAGTACTTCGAATGTTGAGATGACAAGGAGGAGGTTGCAACCGTCCAGAGGTCGCGGAGTCGCAACATATGCTTCCACGCATGAAATGCGACCATGCGACCATGTGACTCTGCCGAGGTCACAAGGTCGCAAAAGAACATGTTCAAGAGGAACCACGACCCTTTGATTTCCCTAACCCAGCGACCTCTACTCCAGAAGTGCGACCTCCCTCGGAGGCAAACCAGCGAACAAACTCATAGTGGATATGCACCAATCACTCATACATTTCATAAATAATACGAATATGTAGGATTCCAAGATAGCTGTTAAACTCCCATAGTTTTATTTTGATTCTTCCTTTTATGAGCCTTCGACTTTCTACTTGCTCAATATAGATGTATATTCATGTGTGTGTGAGGCTAGTTTAGTGTGTTGTATACTGCTAATTCGTTGTGTTTGCATGCGAACAGGATGAGGAGATTACAACCCAGCCGAAGGAGTTTCCACTTATCCTGAAAATGTCGATCCACGTAACGAAGATTACAGCTGCCCCAGAAAAACAAGTAGATGCTGGCGAAACTCCAAAGAACTCACTGATCTGCCCAAGGTCGCAGGTTGCATGACTGCCGAGGTCGCGAGGTCGCAATCCCAGGAGGTCGCAGGTCGCAGATCTGGCGATGTCGCAGGTCGTACCACTGTCGAGGTCGCGAGGTCACAAATCCCAGTAGGTCGCAGGGTCGCATTTCTGATTTTTCCTGAAAGTTGCGACCTCACGACCCAGCGACCTAGTCGCAAGGTCGCAAGGTCGCATTTTCATCTTTTTTCACGATCCGCGACCCCGCAACCCTGCGACCCAGTCGCAAGGTCGCAAGGTCACACCTTGGCCATTTTCTTGCAACCTGCGACCCCGCGACCCAGCGAATAGGTCGCAGGTTGCACTCACCAGCTAGGTCGCAGGTCACAATTTCCCTTCCAGGTCGCAAGGCAACTCAACAGTCAGGCAAGCAAAGAGTCAGGAAGCCCAAAGGGAAACTTCTAATGTATAAAACCCCCTCCGGGGAAATGTAAATAGATCTTTGGTTTGGGACTCGAGTTGAATATATTGTATTACCAGTAGATTATACATAGAATGATGAATACAAGCATTTTGTAAAACCCCTTTTGTGGATCTGGTGTTGTTTTATGTACGAGCACCGTTGAGTATTATATCTTCAGTTTCCTAATATCTTTAGATTAATGGAACTGCATCTTCAATTCATATCACAGTTGCATAACAGTTTTCTGAGTATGTTAATGGTGGTTGAGTTTATTTCACTTTCTTAGCTAATGTTGATGACTTTGTTTATCTGCGTTTGTGTTATCATTTAAACTTTTAGGAAGTGAAGAGTTTTCTCGCCGTGAGGAATTGTTTCCTTTGCGGTCAGAACAGTCTACAAGCATGACCCTAATGAAGTGTTGCTAACAACACTTCCTTCGGTCTTCATGCTTTATTATTTTCTCTTGCTACTCATAGTGCTGCATGTACATTTAATGCATCAAACATATGTCTTGTATCAGTTGGTTAGGTGTGTACCCACTGTTTTATAGAGTTTAAGCGAGACCCAAAGCAAAGGAGAAATCAGTGGTAGCCAGACCCACACCCCGGACGGGATCCCTATTCCAAACGGTTCAAGGTCTAATTGGGACCTTTTACCGGGGAGATCCCCTGCTGTTGGCCGGACAGATTTTCCCGTCAACACTTCCATATATCACTTTCTGCAATTCTTACTTGATGATATCCACTTCGTAAATCTAACTTAGTGAAAAAAATTTCTTCTTTCAGCTGATCAAGCAAATCATCTATCCTTGGGAGTGGGTATCGATTCGTGACCGTTATCTTGTTCAAAGATCTGAAGTCTACACACATGTGACAAGTCTCATCTTTCTTCAGAATCAAGGCTATGGGTGAACCGCATGGCGAAGTGCTTGGCCTTATGAGTCCCTTGTCCAACATGTCCTTGATTTGCCTCTTTATTTCAACATTCTCCATTATCAACATGCGATACATGTCGATGTTTGGAAGAGGACAATCTTGTTGCAACTGAATCTCATGTTGAATCTCCCTTTTTGGAGGCAATCTTGTTGGCTCTTGAAACATCTCATGATGTGCATCAACTACATCATATAAATCGGATTTCAACTTAGGATCAAAATACTCAAATGATTCATGATTAACATCAGCTTTAGGCTTAATCATTAGAAGAACAAAAATATTACTTGAATTCACCAGCCTCTTTACCTGTCCAACATTTACCATTGCAATGTTTTTCTTCTTGCGATGTGCTCTAACAATGTAATCCTTGCCATTTTTGAATAAATGGTATTTGTTCTCATGGAGATGGAAGATTGCTTTCCTGTCATTCAAGTAAGGACTGGCCAACACAATACCTGTAATATCAAGCGGAACCACATCTAATTCAATTGTGCCAACAAAATGTGCAGTTATTGCAAAGCACAATATGCACTTGTTTGAAACCTGTAAATTTGCATCCTTAAAAATCCACCCAAGTGGATATGGTTTTGGATGTGGAATGGTCTCAAGATTAAGTTTCTTAACCAAGTCTTCAAAGATTAAGTTTTCTTGTGACCCACTGTCAAACAATGTGTCAATCTTGGTATGTTTGGATATGACCCTCACATGAAACAGTTCAATTCTCTCTTCTTCATTTGGAGCTTGTATGTGACAGTTTGATGTTCTAGTATTGATTTTTTTTTCAATTTATTTCACTTTTATGTTCTTCAATCCCATGGCTATAATTTTAGATTCATCACTTGAATCCTCTCCTAAGTCATGTTGAGTTGTAGCTGCAGTTTTTTGCTTCCCTTTGTTATTTTTTTAATTGGGTCTCTTTTTAGGTCGTAATTTCCAACAATTTTTCTCTTCATGGCCTTCTCTTGAACAATGTTTACAAACTACTTTTTCTCTATCTTTCTTGATAGATGCATTATTTTTTCCCTTACCTTTTGAGGTCTCCTCTTTGCTTTTCCCCTTAAAATTTTTCTTCCTACCCTCATCAATAATGTTTTTCCCTCTAGCTTCTAGATGTGTGGCCTGAACACAAACTTCATCTAAGATTGTAGGGTTAAACATGAGAATAGTATGTTTTAGGTACCTCTGTAAGCCTCCTATGTAATTGAACAAAGTATCTTGGCTCTGCAAATCTACCCCTAATAAGAGAGCTCTTCTCCTAAATTCTTGGGTGCATTCTTGCACATTCTGTCCTTTCAATTGTCTAAAATTTTTCCAGTGCATTATGGCTTTTTGCATGTGAGCCAATGGATGAAACTGTTGTTTTATTGTAGTAATGAAATAATTCCATGATAGAATAATCCTACCATGATTTTTGATCTCCTTCGTTGTCTTGGATTCCCATGAAACAAGTGCTGCACCTTCCATTCTCAATGAAGCTAGTTGGATTTCGGTACCATCATCATGAAGGTTCTGAATTCTCAAACAAACCTCCAATTGCCTAATCTAATTATCAAGCTTTTCTACATTGACTTCACCATTAAAAATTGGCAATTCAAACTTAACATCAATTTTTAGAAAAGGACTTTTACCAGTGTTCTTTGAATTGTGTGACTGGTGTATTGAAGAAGAAGTGGAGGATGATGATGATGAGGGAGAGGATGGTGACTTTCCACTGCCTCCATTTCCTCCATTTCCCTTATCTGATTTATCTTCATCATTGTGACCTCCTGATGATCCTGAACTTCCTTGGGAAGTTTGGATCCTTCTCCTTCTAGTCTCTCATTACTTTCTTGATAAAGGACTCTCACCATTTCAGTCATGTCATGGAATGCTTTCCTGAACACTCTTTCTTATTCTTTGGGATCCACCTCTTCATGGATTTATTCTTCCTCTGGAGGCATGCTTAATGCTTCTTCTGCTTCATTTGGAGGTGAACTAGGTGGTGGAGAATATGGAAATCTTGCCCTCCTTTGTTGTAGCTCACTTTGAGAACCTCTTGCTTCCACCAATTTTCCTTCTCCTCTCTTAAGCTTGAGCTTAGTAAGCATGTGGACACTTGCAAATAGTTAAACAAATATTTGCACACAACAACACTAGAGATTAAACATGGCTCTAATACCAACCTGATCTGAAAGGAGTATATTATTTTGTTGTGCTAAGTGTCCTTTCAGTAATAAAAACATGTACACTTTTTCTCCATTTGTTTGCTTAAGGAATGAGTTTTTAAACCATGAAACATAGATGAATTTGTGAGTTTTAAGCATGAAAATAAGCCTAAATAACATTTTACAACAATGTATAATAGATAAATAACATCACACATAAGTTTTACACAGCAAGCATGATGAAGCAGTTCACCCCTCCTGGGCTACATCTACCGGTCCAACTCCCAATGGCATGTCCCTCTTTGTCATTATGATCAAAATTTTAAATACATGTGTTTACAAGCCTCTAATGGTTAATTTCTCTACACCAGTGGCTCCATAATGCTCCAATTAGTGTAGATAGACTCCTGTTTCACCCAAATTGGTTGAAAATTGACCTCCCTAGCCATTTTTCCAATCTCAGCTACAAAACCTCCACTTAAGTGGAGTTAAATTTGGCCAAAACTCCAAAAATGGTGAGCACACTAAAAATACCACCAATTCTCTAATTGCTGGCATTTAACATTATGGTTAAGGGGAGGGGGTGGCCACATGCCAACCCCCGAACCCGCGGATAACATTTATCATGAGCAAAAATAAGGTCGCAACTGTGGTTGTAGTGGAGTAAACCCGCATTAGATGCCGTGGTAACCGAAACTGCTGGAGTATAAACCGTGCGGGAAGATTCATCACATGCAGTGATGTTTGATACTGGATTTGATGCTATGGTCAGCGGAACCGTCAGATAAACCTTCGGAGCGACCATGTGACAAGGCCTAACCGTAACGATGGCGGTTGTAATAATTGGTTGGCGTGCCGTTGGTAGCCCTTGGTTCATGGGATGAAGACATATGGGGAGGGGGTTGACCCCCTCCAATCCCCCAATCGTCGAGCGCATAAACTATATGGTAATGCAAAGACCATAGTTGGTTAAGACCCAACGCATAGGAGAGTTGGTCATGAGACTTGGTTGTGGGCGGTAAATCGTGGGTTTGACCCCCACTCTTCCACAATAATTTTGTTAAAAAATTCTAATGAAACTTCTCCGCCAGACTTGGAGCTTGTCTCCACTTAAACCTCTGCCATACTGATTAGAAGAACTCCTCCATACTTGGTTGACCCCGCTGAAATATGGGTAAAAACTTTATAATATATATATATATATATATATATATATATATATATATATATATATATATCCAATTAATCCTAATATTCGACCTTAATCCAACCTGCTTGCCATGGGGGGGTACATGGCATGCCACGTGGCCCTTCCCCATTGGCCATCATAAAATGAAATGCCAATTCATAAAATCAACTTAAACTTAGGAATTAAAAAAAATCACTTCCTAGTCATCCTCGAAAAATCTAGTGGTGCCACTTGGCATGATGTCATTGGCTGCTTCTAGGGAAGAATTCCTGCATTTCTGACTGGACCTGCCACATCAGCATTGTACCTGTTCTGCTCATTTTTTTGCCTATTTTGGAAAGCGAACAAAACGCGATATCTCCCTCATACGACATCGGTTTTTCGAACCGTTCGCGACGTCGGAATCGCAACAACGAGATCTACCTAGTCACTTAGGTTCGTTATAGTTTCGAGCACTTTCAATTTTGAGAAAAATACATGATCTCCTGATCAGAAATTCTAGAAAGGCATAGATTGGAGTGGAAAGGATATATAAATAAACTAAAGGATGCAAGGATTTTTTTACAAAAATACAAGATATTCTATGTTGGACTGGGATTATCCATAAAGGAGCTCCTAAAGTACAAGCATACATATAGGAATTTGAACCATAATGTGTAGACTCAATATAATTATAAATGGCTTCAACGCATTTGGAAGTGGGATATTCCACTAAAAATCAATTCTTTTTATGGTTGGCAATCAATGGAAAAATATTTACTTGGCATAACTTACAAAAAAGATGCCCTAATAGGTCTAGGAATTTGTGTTTTGTGCAACAAGAACATGGAAAATGCTGAACATTTGATTTTCATGTATCAATATGCGATGGAGATATGGATAGGTACTCTTCAAGCAATACAAATTAAGTTGATTCAAAGGAGTGGAAATTTGACAAGTTACATTAGGAGGTGGATTGATAGCATTAAAAAATACAAGACCCTTCCACTATTTATCATATGGACTATCTAAAGAAGCAGGATTGAAACTATTTTTTATCAAAAAATGGTTTGGTGTGGAATGATATCAATAGGATTATCTCTATCTATGGAGAAATAGGGTCAGAGGAAAAAAAAAAAGGAACAAGGAACGTGAAAACAAAATAAATTTGGGGCAACTCTCTGGTGGGTTTTTTCGATGGAGCATGTAAAAGGAGGAGATGTGGTTGCAGCGTGGTAATTTTCTTCGATCCAGGAAAGTACTTCGACTTCTAGTGGAATGGTGGAAAAGGTGAAAACAATAAGGCAGAGCTCATTGCCTTATGGGGGTTCTCATTATGGAAAATGCTTAATGATAGATAGTATTAATATATATGGAGATTCTAAAGGAATTATAGATTGAGTTTAGATATAGGAATTTTGCCTTCTATACTTAAAAATAGGATGAGTAAAATGCAGATCCTAGAAAGTAATATTTAGTCTATCAATTTCGCCCACATTTATAGAGAACATAACTTGACCACTGATCATTTTTCCAAGAGAGAGATGCATAAACCAACAGGTAAATTCTATTTTGCTACTTATGAACATGACCATTTGATCAATGATGCCAGTATAAAATACTCATAAAGTTAAGTCAAAGTTTCGGTATAATAAGATTTTGTTGTTTCTTGTTATGATAGAATCTCTCAAAATGGTTTTTGAGAAGAAGATATGGATAATGACTCTTCAAGCAATACAAATTAAGTCGATTCAAAGGAGTGGAAATTTGACAAGTTACATTAGGAGGTGGATCGATAGCATTAAAAAAGACAAGACCCTTCAACTATTTATCATATGGACTATCTAAAGAAGCAGGAGTGCAACTATTTTTGATAAAGAAAGTGGTTAAGTGTGGAATGATATCGACAGGATTATCTCTATCTATGGAGAAATGGGGTCAGAAAAAAAAGAAGAGGAAGAAGGAACGTGAAAAACAAGGAAATCTGGGGTAGTTATCCAGTGTGTTTTTTCGTTGGAGCATGTAAAATGAGGAGATGTGGTTGTGGCACTTTAATCGTCTTTGATCCAGGAAAGTACTTCCACTTCTGGTGGGAAGGTGGACAGGGTGAAAACAGTAAGGCATAGCTCATTGCCTTATGGGAGGTTCTCATTATGGAAAAATGGTTAAGGATAGATAGTATTCATATATATGGAGATTCTAAAGGAATTATAGATTGAGTTAAGAATTCCACTGAATTTTTCCCTCCTATCCTTAAAAACAGGATGAGTAAATTACAGATCCTGGTGAGTACTATTTAGTCTATCAATTTCGCCCACATTTATAGTGAACAGAACTAGACTGTTGATCGTTTGTCCAAGAGAGGGATGCATAAACCAACCAGTAAATTCTATTTTGATGCTTATGGATAGGGCCATTTGATCAATGATGCCAGTATAAACTACTCATAGAGTTAAATTAGAGTTTCGATATAATAAGATTTTGTTGTCTCTTGTTACGATAGAAGCTCTCAAAATGGTTTTTGATAAGAAGATAGGATAAAAGAAGATGAAAGTAATAATAATGTTATGCTAGAGATGTATTTCTGTTTCTATTTTTATTGTGAAAGATAGGATAAGAATAGAGAAAAGGAACTGTTGATGAATTAAAACGATGTATTTTTTTGGAGAAAGCATATAGAAGGGATAATGTAATAGGAAAATATACTATAAATATAGGATACAAAGAAGACATAAGATGTAAGATGTATATGTCCTATTTTTTGATAATAAGAAAAAGTAGTTTCCTTTTCTTCTAAAAAAAACTTCTTGGTATTGGACTTTTATGTCATTTGTAAGAATCAAGGAATAACCCTTCCTAGATAGGTATAGGATACAAAGAATACATAAGATGTAAGATGTATATGTACTATTTTTTTTTTAATCTTTGGTTAAACTGAGAGGGGGGGGGGGGGGGTGAATCAGTTTAACACATGCATCAGAAATTTAAATTTTCATCAAACTTATTTACAACTTAATATGTGAACTGGCTTAAAATGTTGCAGCAAGTATTAATGTGACATCAACCTTATTGTGAGAGCAACAAACAATTAAACAGATTGAGTGGATCATATCAACATATAAGAAACACGCATAGAGACAACAGATGTAAGTGGAAACCCATAAAGGGAGAAAACCACATTTTATTATTGTTGTGATGCAAAGGCAAGCTCCAACTCCCTCTCATCACTATTTTTCTGCAGGCACCAACCTACAGGAGGCTCCAACCTCAGTCAGATACAACTAACATCTATCAAGCTACAACTTGATAGGGAAGCTCCAACTTCCTTACTCTTTCAAAAGAAATGTTTGTTGATTTACCTGAGATATCAGCTCTGTTCTGTAGCATCTCTTTCTGATCCTCTCTTCCTTATCTTCTCTGCCTCAATCTTCTATACTTTGCATTCTCTATCCTTACTCTCTCTAACCTCTCTATGCATATCAAGTTGATATTATATATAGAGTTCATCACATGACTGTTTGTATTCCACAAGGAATTTGGAGTGAACAACCATGACTCTTTGGCTTCTGTCTTCTCATTCCTTTGTCCAACTCATTTTTAAAAAAAATATAACAATATGTACAAATTTCAATGTTACAATGGGATTTTTCTTTTCCTTCGGATACTTGCCTTTGCATCACAAACAATATAAAAACAATTAAACATTTACATTTTCAGTTTCAATACATAAACTTCGCTCAACCCTTCGCTTGTTGGATTTTTCCTTTCGTAGCAACCATGCAATCGTCTCATACTTTTGGGTTTCGGTTTTCTACATATCTCCACCTATTCACTGCAATTTTAAATCCCTTCACTGCATACCTCTTCAATTTTGCATTCTCTTTTTACCTCTGTACTTATTCTCCAAGCTCACTGTAGTTGTGTATCTGCTATCTATATATGCATGTTTTATAAGTTTAGCTCACCAATAAACCAACGCACACAGACCATATATATATATATATATACCTTATATCATAATCCTGGCTCTCCTTTATAAAGCACTCTACATACAATTGGAGCCTTTATTTAATACAAAGATTCAGACCACGTTCATAATTCAGACCTTAGCACTTAAAAAAAAATCCAACACCTTTAAACATATACATCAGTGCCTATAGCACCCAACCATAGTTTATAAAATTAATATGGCAATTCATATTGTGGGTGATTCACGAGTCCCACACATACAATAGCGAATTGTAATCGCACGTACCTTGAGTTATCTTCCATGCTAATTGACGTGCGACCACCATTTGATGGACCCACCTCAGATCGGACGGTGTATGTCGATATCGCGCGGAGTCCATAGTCGACAGTTAACGCTCGATGGCACGTGATGAGGGCGGTATCTCCAAACCGCTTAAGGCCACGTGTCAGCCGATGGCATTGATCGCATTCGAATTGGAAATACAACTTACCGTACAAAGGCGGTGCGATATGAGTGGGGTTGGTTTCGCAAACCCACTGCCACTATTCACTCCTTTGTGGTTCTGCTCCCCTTACTCTAGGTTCCGTCTTAAGGTTTCAACGCCAAATACTCTGCTTTCTCCCTTCAATGAACCTCGCTTCAATCAACACACAACTTCGTGCCTCTGCCTATTCCAACAATACACAGTTCATTCATTATGCGGACTAAACGCTGAGAATGGGAAATCGATTCCAATCGATTTCCATCGGTTCAGTTCAACCTAGACCCAACTTGCAAATTAAGCACGGAAGCAATCAAATCAACTCCACTGTATTATAGTCGCCCTTATAGAGTTCATACAGATGCAGGGTTTGATTTATATTCAACAGCCAAACTAACATCAATTTTCGTTAGTCTATTCCCACAAGGATTAAGTTCCAATCATACACATCCTTATACTCTTGCTTGTGAGGTTCAAGCCTGCTCACACAGGAAATTAAATTAACAATTGCACATACAAGACTGAAAAATTTCTTCATTACATAGTGAAATAACTTACAAAATTACTATCTCAGCCAGGTCTTCAACTCCACGGCCTTCTTCCTTGTATCATGCAGCCTATGTAGTTCTCTACTGCCTCTATTCACTGTCTTCTACTTTTCCTTATTGCTGATTCAGGTGCTACTCCTTTATGCTCCTTTGCCATTAATGACAACATTTCCAACAATCTCCCCTTTTGGCATTGATGGAAACACCTTCACCAATAATCCAATGCTTCCTCCAAGTCTTCCTCTGCCTGGCTTCTTTTAGAAGATCCTATCTTCTATTACTTGCTTTTCCTCCCCCTTTGACACCAATAGCAAAGGGTTGCACATTTCCTAGTGTGCTTTCTATCTCTTCATTTCCTCTCTTTGAGATGTGTTTAGACCTTCTTCTTCTGACTTTGTACCCTGCTGCTCCAAACTGGTGTACACAAGTTGTTGAGAGAACACTTTTGAGAATATTTGAACTTGTCTATACATAGGTGATGACAACCACATATAATCAGATTTATATAATCAGGGATGCATCATTGGATCAATACTTAAGGATTGTGAATGCTCCATGTGACATATAAAGCTTGCTTCAGCTATACTTCTGTCTATATTATAATCTTCATCTGAAATCCATATCTGTTGAGGAAGTTGTAGTTGGAGTATGTCTTCTTCTGCAATACACATCTGCAGTACCACACCTGTTCAATTATGATGGTCTTCCACACAACTTAAAGTTGTTTGATTGAAGTCTTAGTAGCCAAACTTCACACAGTTTATGAATAATCCTAAGTCAGAGGCCTTGATATATAAGTGCTGACTTACAAAAGGCATTCAATTATAGAGAAAAATATATTGCTTCAATGCTCAATATAATGTTTCAAGAGTAAACAAAAACACTGATCCTTTAGCCTTTTCATTGACTCTTTTATGCTGGATGTACTCTTGCCATAATCCTTTGATCCTGAGGACCTGTTTCATGCTTCCCTTGCTAGTTGATCTCCCCCTAGAATGATATTTTCGTTTCTGTTCTCCCCCTGAAATTGTGCTTTCTCTTCATATCAGAGAGTAGAATCTACAGATACTACCCCTAGTCTATCTCTCAAATATTCAAATGGTTCTCTAGCAAGAGGTTTGGTAAATATATCTGCTGTCTGTTCTTTTGTTGGTACATACTCCAGTTTTACTATCTTCTGAGCCACTTGTTCTCGGAGAAAATGATACTTGATTGGGATATGTTTAGTTTTTTAGTGAAGCACATGATTTTTAGATATACTTATAGCACTTGTATTATCACATTTGATTGAGATAGGTTCATCAATGCTTACCTTCATGTCTTGGAGGGTTTGCTTCATCCACATGACTTGTGTACAACATGTTGTTGCTGCTATATATTTTGCTTCTGCTGTAGACAGAGAGATAGATGTTTGTTTCTTACTTAACCATGCCACCAGAATTTCTCCTAAATAGAATGCACCTCCACTTGTGCTTTTCCTGTCATCCACACAGCTAGCCCAATCTACATCTGTGTATGCTATCAAGGTGAAGCTTTTGCCTTTAGGATACCAAAGTCCACACTGTGTTGTTCCTTGTAGATATCTAAATATTCTTTTGACTGCCAGAAGGTGGTTTTGTTTAGGTGTTGCTTGATATCTAGCCACTAGTCCTACTGCTAGCATGATGTCTGGTCTTGATGTTGTCGGATACAAATGTGACTTCCCATCATGGATCCCCCGCAAATTTTGATCTAGTACCATATCCATCAATGCGCATTAACAGTACCTTGCATCCCGTGATCATGGGAGTTGACACAGGTTTGCGTATTCCATTTTAAACTTTTTCAAAATTTCTTTTTAAGTATTTTTTCCTTATATATGAATGTACCTCGTGTTCTTTTGCTGAATTTGAAGTCCTAAATAGGAACCGAGTTTCCAAGTGCTGGTGTCTCCAACTCGATTTCATCTCTCAAGAAACCCATTTTCTAGCTCATCTCTCGATGTTTCCAAACATAATGTCATCAACATATACTACAACAATCAGGAGTTCATTTTCATGGGCTTTTATGTATAGATTGTTGTCTGCTCCTCCTCTCTTAAAGCCTTGGTTTTGCAAATATCTATCCAGCCTTGAGTACCAAGCACGAGGAGCTTGTTTTAGTCCATATAGAGCCTTCTTTAGTCTGCATACATAGTCTTCTTTGTCTGTTAATAAGAAGCCTTCTAGTTGTTCCATGTAGACTTCTTCTTCTAGATCTCCATTCAGAAATGAAGATTTCACATCCATTTGAAATAACTTGAAGTTTTGGTAGCATGCAAAGGCAAGAAACATTCTGATGGCTTCCATTTTGGCTACAGGGGAAAATGTTTCATCGTAATCAAGTCCTTCGATTTGTGAATATCCTTTGTAGAAAAGTCTGGCTTTATTCCTGATTACCTGTCCTTCCTCATTCAGTTTATTTTTGAATACCCATTTTGAGCCTATAACATTTTTCTTAGTGGGTCTAGGAACTAGTTCCCAGGTATTGTTCTTCTCAATTTGGTCCAATTCTTCATTCATAGCATTCACCCAAGACTTGTCCTTGCTAGCTTCTTCAAATTTCTTTGGCTCTATTTGTGATAGCATGTCATGCTTAATTTTCATTGCCTGGGCTTAGTTTCTTCTTGTCCTGACCTTCATCCCTTGTTCTCTAGTGATCCGATCTTCGTGATGTTCTTCTGAGTGTATCTAGAAGGGGCTTTAGAGCTCAATTCAACATCTTCTGTTGTCTTGCTTGTTTCATCATCATCTTGGTTTTCTTCTTCATGGTGGTATGAAGGACAACTGCATTCTATACCTCTTGTATTTTTTGGAAGTTCTTCATCAAATCTCACATCTATGTTTTCTACAATTTTTCGAAGAGTCTTCTTGTAGCATCTGTACCCTTTACTTTTGGATGCATATTCTAGAAATATCCCTTCATCTGCTCTTGCATCAAATTTCCCAAGATTTTCATCGTTATTCTTTATGTAACACTTGCTTCCAAAGATTCTAAAATTTTTGATTGAAGCTGGTTTCCCATGCCATAGTTCATAGGGAGTCTTGTCACTGCTTGGCCTTAAGTGATATTTATTAAGGATATGCACCGCCGTGTACTGCTTCTGCCTAGAAGGTTTGAGGAATATTACTCTCTTTCATCATGGCTCTGGAAATTTGTTGTAAGATCTATTTTGTCTCTCTTCTACTCCATTCTGTTGAGGTGTCCCTGCAATAGTAAATTGTTTCTTTATGCCATGTTCATTGCATAGGTCTGCAAAGTCATAATCTGTGAATTCACCTCCTCTGTCTGATCTGATGCATTTTAGCTTGCATCCTATCTGATTTTATGCTAAAGCTTTGAATATTTTGAATTTTTCCAGAGCTTCTGATTTATTCTTGAGAAATGCAACCCATGTCATTCTGGAGAAATCATCTATTATCAGCATGAAGTAGGATTCTCCAGTTGGTGTTTTAGTTCTTGTAGGTCCACACAGTTCCATGTGCACAAGTTGTAGTGGCATTCTTGTTGATAACTCATATTTGGCCTTAAAGGATGTGCGGGTCTGTTTGCCTAATTGACATGATTTGCATATGGTATTAGAAGGCCTTTTTATTTATGACATGTCTTTGACAGCTTTCTTCTTGCTCGGTCTAATGATATGATTGAAGCTGGGATGTCCCAACCTTTTATACCATAACCATGAATCCTCAAGTTTGCGAAGATGACATGCTTCATATTCCTCTTTCACAATGTACACATTACTCTCTTTTAGAACTCCTTTGAGCAGAGTCTTACCTGTGGTGCTTGATCTAACTTCACAATCTTGTGATCTAAAAATAACTTCATAGCCTTTATCACACATTTGACTGACACTCAGCAAATTTGCTTTCAACCCATCTACAAATAGTACATCTTGGGCCTTTCCTCTACCATTATCTAGGCTAACTGAGCCTTTTCCTTTTATTTTTCCTGATTTATCACTGCCAAAAGTAACATTGCTAGATTTATTTTCATCAAAAGTTATAAACTTTCTTCTGTCTCCAGTCATTTTTTTTTAGCAGCCACTGTCCAAATACCACTGGCTTTTCAGATCTTGAGCAGTTAGGGCCAAATCACATTTATTCACCTTCTTTATCCACTGGAAGCACCCTTTTGTTTGGTATCTTTTGTGAGATGATGAACTACATCTTCTGAGAGGACATTTGGAAGGCATATGTCCAACTTGATTGCATACACAACATTTGATCATAATTTTTGCAGAATTGTGAGTTTGAACAAAATTTCTTTGATTCATAAACCTCCTTGAGGTGTTGAACATCAATCTTTGTCGATACTTTCTACACTCAATGATTTTATGGCCAAATTCCTTACAATAAAAACAGTAACGATAGAAACTATTTGCATACCTGATGTAATGTTGTCTTCTCCATTTGTTTGCTTGAGACAGTCTCTTCATTGTTTGCATCTTTTGCTGGTTTGAATTACTCCTCCTTGCATGACAATATGCAGCAATGTGTCCCAGCTTGTGGCAGACATAACAGGTGGCATTCTTCATAGGAGGGAAGAATCTCCTTTGATGGCTTCCAAATTTGACATACTCAAGGGTATATGATCCTTTTCTGTTGTCTTAGTATTTATTGCATTTTTTGTTACTAGAGGTTTCTTCTGTTCTATGTCTTCCTCATTACATGTTTCTTATTTTGTAGGAATTGTTTGAGCTGCTTCATCAACCTTTTCTGCTTTTACAAAAATAATATTTTTGTTTTCCTTTTCTTTGCTTTTACTTGATTCTCCTTCATAGCCTAGTCCAGTTTTTATAAGAGGATATCTTTGAGCATCCAGAATTTTGTTCAACTTACTAGAGCTTGTTGTTTGAGAGGAATTTGTAGACACTTTCCTCTGAGCATTTTCTAATTTCTTCCTCAGACATACTACTTCTTCTTCCAGCTTCTCTTGTTCTCGAGTTTTATCCTTGATTTGCTGAAGTAACATGTCTTCTATCTTCTTAGCTTCTTCAAGCTCTACCTTTAGCTGCATGAGGACTTCTGAGTTTTGCTCTTCTCTTACATACTTGAGGAGAATGTCCTTTTGTTTTCTGCACTTCATTTTGATTTTGTCAATCTCCTCCTGGGCACTTCTTAGCTCCCCCTCAAGGTCAACTTCGCCTTCTTCTTCATCTTCTAGCAGGAGTCCTTCAAGTTCTTCTATGGCCATGAGTAAAAATTCAGAGGTTCCTTCTTCACTTGAAGGTTCATTTGAGTCTTCAGATGCACTGTTGTCTTGTTGAGCATAGAAGGATTTTCTGTTGAACTTCTTTCCTTTCTACCAGTTCTTTGATGTATTTTTCTCTAATTCTTGAGCCTAATTCTTTGCTTTCTTATGAGGACACTTAGCAGCATAGTGTCCAACTCTTCCACAGTTAAAGCATTTGAAAGGAATTTTACCTTTGTATTTACCTGAGCCTCTATCCAGTTTCTTGACAAATTTAGCCTCTTCTTCATCAGAGCAAGAGCATATGTCTTCCTTTTCTTCTTTCTTCTTTTTTGTTTTAAAGGCTGCCTCCCTCGTACTTGGCTTCTTCTGTGGGAGCCTCATCTCATATGCTGTTAGATTTCCAAGTAGCTGGTTCATGGTCAAGGTTTCCCAATCAGTTGTTTCTTCTATTGCAGACACCTTGGGGTTAAAACTGGGTGGAAGAGATCTTAGAATCTTTTGTACAATTATGGTTTCTCCAAGAGCTTTCATATTGTTAACAATTTCTGCAACTCTTAAGAAGAAGCTGCCAACATCTTCATCATCATTCATTTTTAAATTTTCAAACTAAGTTCTATATACTTGAAGTTTGGCAGTCTTTACCTTTTTATTTCCCTCATTTATGTTCTCAAGAGTATCCCACATATCTTTGGCAGTCTTACTATGCATTATTTTGATAAATTCAGCCTCACAAAGTCCACTTAGGATTGCATTCATGGCCTTTGAATTTGCAACAAATTCTTGCTTAGCTTCTCTCTCTGGGTCAGTTGCCTTTGGGGCATATCCGAATTCCACAACAGCACAAACCTCTATTCCTAGAGACATTATGTATGCTCTCATTCTGATTTTCCAGAAGGCATAATTAGCACCTGTGAAAAAATGGACTTTGTTGGTTGAGCTTCCTTCTTGACTACCCATCTTGGGAACCTAGGATTTCATTTCAGTGGTTAAACTGGTACAAAAGGAACCTGCTCTGATACCAATTGTTGAATCTTTGGTTAAACTGAGGAGGGGGGGGGGGGGGGTTGAATCAGTTTAACACATGCATCAGCAGTTTAAATTTTCATCAAACTTATTTACAGCTTAATATGTGAATTGTCTTAAAATGTTGCAGCAAGTATTAAATTAATGTGACATCAACCTTATTGTGAGAGCAGCAAACAATTAAACAGATTGAGTGGATCATATCAACATATAAGAAACACACATAGAGACAGCAGATGTAAGTGGAAACCCATAAAGGGATAAAACCACATTTTATTATTGTTGTGATGCAAAGGCAAGCTCCAACTCCCTCTCACCACTGTTTTTCTGCAGACACCAACCTACAGGAGGCTCCAACCTCCGTCAGCTACAACTGACAGCTATAAAGCTACAACTTGATAGGGAAGCTCCAACTTCCTCAGTTTATCAAAAGAAATGTTTTCTTATTTACCTCATATATCAGCTCTGTTCTGTAGCATCTATTTCTGCTCCTCTCTTCCTTATCTTCTCTGCCTCAATCTTCTATACTTTGCACTCTCTATCCTCACTCTCTCTAACCTCTCTATGCATATCAAGTTGATATTATATATAGAGTTCATCACATGACTGTTTGTATTCCACAAGGAATTTTGGAGTGAACAACCATGACTCTTTGGCTTCTGTCTTCTCATTCCTTTGTCCAACTAATTTAAAAAATAAAACAATATGTACAAATTTCAATCTTACAATGGGATTTTTCTTTTCCTTCGGATACTTGCCTTTGCATCACAAACAATATAAAAACAATTAAACATTTACATTTTCAGTTTCAAAATATAAACTTCACTCAGCCCTTGGCTTGCTGGTTTTGTTCTTTCTGTAGCAGTCATGCCACTGTCCTGCATACTTTGTTCATTATCTTCTGCATATTCCACCTATTCACGACAGTTTTAAATCCCTTCGCTGCATACCTTTTCAATTCTGCAGTCTCTTTTTACCTCTGTACATATTCTCCAAGCTCATTGTAGTTGTGTATCTGCTATATATATATGCTTGTTTTATAAGTTTAGCTCACCAATAAACCAATGCACACATACCATATATATATACCTTATATTATAATCATGGCTCTCCTTTATAAAGCACTCTACATACAATTGGAGCCTTTCTTTAATACAAATATTCAGACCATGTTCATAATTCAGACCTTAGCACTTAAAAAAAAATCCGACACCTTTAAACATATACATCAGCACCTATAGCACCCAACCATAGTTTATAACCTTAATATGGCAATTTATATCGTGGGTGATTCACGGGTCCCACACATACAATAGCAAATTGTAATCGCCCGTACCTTAAGTTATCTTCCATGCTGATTGACGTGCGATCACCATTCGATGGACCCCCTCAGATCGGACGACGTACGTCGATATTGCGCGAATTCCACAGTTGACAGTTAACGTGCGATGGCACGCGATGAGGGCAGTATCTCCAAACCGCTTAAGGCCACGTGTCAGTCGATGGCATTGATCGCGTTCGAATTGGAAATACAGCTTACCTTACAAAGGCGGTGCGATAATCGTGGGGTTGGTTTCGCAAACCCACTGTCACTGTTCACTCCTTCGTGGTTTCGCTCCCCTTACTTCAGGTTCCGTCTTAAGGTTTCAATGCCAAATACTCTGCTTTCGCCCTTGAGTGAACCTCGCTTCAGTCAACACACAGCTTCGTGCCTCTGCCTATTCCAACAATACATAGCTCGTTCATTATGCGGACTAAACGATGAGAATGGGAAATCAATTCCAATTGATTTCCATCGGTTCAGTTCAACCCAGACCCAACTTGCAAATTAAGCGCGGAAGCAATCAAATCAACTCCACTGTATTAAAGTCGCCCTTACAGAGTTCATACAGACTCAGGGTTCGATTTATATTCAACAGCCAAACTAACATCGATTTCTGTTAGTCTATTCCCACAAGGATTAAGTTCCAATCATACACATCCTTATACTCTTGCTTGTGAGGTTCAAGCCTGCTCACACAGGAAATTAAATTGACAATTGCACATACAAACTTACTATCTCGACCAGGTCTTCAACTCTGCGTCCTTCTTCCTTGCATCATGCAGCGTATGCAGGTCCCTCTACAGGTACCTTGCAAGTCTCCTCTATAGTTCTATGCAACCTATGCAGTTCTCTACTGCCTTTATTCCCTGTCTTCTACTTTGCCTTATTGTTGATTCAGGTGCTGCTCCTTTATGCTCCTTTGCCATCAATGACAACATTTCCAACATTTTTTTGATAACACTTTTTTTTCTTCAAAAAAAAACCTTGGTGGTATTGGACCTTTCTATTATTTGTAGAAATCAAAGAATAACCCTTCCTTGTAATGGAGCTCGAGATTTGTTGGGACCAAACCACCACACACAGGGATTGTACCATAACCTAAGAACCTACTTTTTCAAGGCTCTAAGCACAATGCATGGCTAAATTTTCATTACAAACACTCAAACAAACATTTAGATCATTCTGATTAAAGTTGTCCATGAGTCATGACTAATATTAACTAGCGTTCGCACAAGGGTGCAAGGAAACACCCACCATGTTAAACTCACAGCTGGCCAAAGAGTTAAAACAGAGAGCTAGAGTATTAATTTTAAAAATTCCATGTAGAAAAAATCTCTACCATCTTGACCTAAGAATCTCTACACTGTCAGCTCATAGAACCTCACAGGCTTTCTTTCTGGCGAAGGATGGACAGTAGTGGGATATTACTTTTGGATAACCTAATTATGGCAGGGGATTTCAACGTGTCCTTTAATGATGGGGAAATATGGGGGGATTATGGTAGAAAGGACATGCTGGCAGGTGACATATCTAAGATTTTTCAATCAAACAATATGTGTGACTTACTATTCAAGGATATGGGTCCAACTTGGTTTAACGGTAGAAAGGGGAAGGCCATTTATAAAAGAATTGACCACTTCGTTGTAAAAACTAACTTACTGGCCAGGATGGGGGATTGTGAGGCATTCAATGGTGACATTTTAATCTCAGATCAACGACCAATCATCTTGGAATGGTTTTTTCAAAAAATCCTCAGGGAGTTTTCCCTTTAAATTTAATTGCGGGTGGTTACAGGATCCATCTTTTGTTATGTTGGTAGAACAATATATGAGGCATCATCCGAGAGGTGATAACTTATCAACTATGGATTATTTGTCTGAGACTCTGCAGGGTTTAAAAGGTAAGGTTAAATGATGGGAGAGGGTTAAGAAGCAACAGATGCAGGAGTCTCTGAGAGCTTTTGACCTGGAGCCGGTCCGACTGATGAAAGAAATGGAGGAGGATAATCCAAGGGATGGTATAGGGGAAAGACTGAAGGAGGTGGAAGAGGAGAAGAGGAAAATACTCTTATTTGAAGAACAGACATGGAGACTCAAAAGCAGAGCAATTTGGCTCTGGGAAGGTGATAATAATATAAGGTATTTTCATGCTTTTGCGACTCGGAGTAAGAACAAAGATTCAATTTGGTAGATTAAGGTCAATGGTTCAAATTTCATTTCCCAGAAAGACATACAGAAAGAAGCAGTTAATCATTTTCATAACCTTTATAAATCTCGGGAGGAGCAAGTTTACGAGGAATAGATGTGGGCAGTGCAGGGAATCCCGAATATGTTTGATGAGGGAATTCTACAAGATTTTAAGATGTCGATTGGTAAGGAGGAGGTATTAAGTGTTCTAAAATCCTTTGCGGCCGACAAAATTCTGGGGCCCGACGGATGGACCCTGGAGTTCTTCATTTTCTTTGTTGATTATTTCGTCGAGCTGATCCTGGAAATGGTGGAGGAAGAAAAATCCACAGGTAAGATTAATGGAGCCTTAAATTTGACGTTTTTGGCTTTGATTCTTAAAGAGAAAGGTGTGGATTCCTTTGATGGATATCATCCGATTTCTTTATGCAATACACTATATAAAGTTATATCGAAGCTTATTGTAGAAAGGATCAAGAAAGTGTTATCCAGATTCATCTCCTCGGAATAAGCAGGGTTTTTAAAAGATCAAAGTATACATGATGCAGTGGCCTCTACCCAGGAAGTGATCCACTCAATTCATTCAAGGAAAATGAAGGCACTGGTTATGAAGATAGACCTGAGTAAAGCTTATGATAGGGTCAATTGGGGGCTGCTAAGGCTGATTTTATACAACATTGGACTGGATAGGGTATCGGTCAATTGGATCATGGGGTGGGTTTGTAACACCTGTAGAGAAATGAGGCAAGGTTGTGCTCTTTCCCCTCTCCTGTTTATTCTATTTATGGATACTCTTAGTACTAAGTTAATTTCGGCTATTAGATCAGGCAACATCAGAGGGATCAGAATTTCACATTACAGGGAGATTTCTCATAACTTTTTTTGTGGATGATGTTTTGTTATTTGGAATGCTTATCAGGAAGGTGTGACAGGTCATTCATGACATATTTACAAAATTCTGTAGGGATTCAGGTATGGTGGAAAACATTGGAAAATCATGCATATATCACGAGGAGGATGGTGAGGTTCTGGTTGCTTCGATAGGAGCTATGTTTAATTTGAGAACTGCTCCTTTGGGACAAGGTTTCAAATATTTGGGATTCCATATGAAACCCAATAATTATGGCATTAAGGACTGGCTATGGATGATAGAAAAAACAAATAGCAGAATTAGGGGGTGGACAACAAAGTGGTTGTCAAAAGGAGGAAGACTAATCTTAGCTCAGGCAGTTTTACAACAGATTATGGTTTACTGGGCACACATTTATGTGATCCCCACTAAGATACTAAAATTCATTAGGAGTATCATTATTAATTTTCTATGGAATAGGGGCAAGAAGGAAGGTAAGATACATTTGGCAAAATGGGAACTTATTATGAAATCTACAGAGTTAGGAGGTTGGGGTCTTAAAGATTTACACTATTTTGGCAAGGCTCTAATCTTGAAATCTTTATGGAGGGGTCTAAATTCTAAAAGCATATGGAGTGAGATTTTAAGGTTCAAGTACTTAAATAATGGAGGCATGGAAAATCTATATCTGATGGGATGGAAGAATAGTAAGGGGGGGTCGATAATATGCAATGGTTTTAGACAAAATGAGCAGTGTTTTACTACTAATTTAAAATGACACTTTGGTGACACGGCTAAGATTTTAATCGGACATCCTAGATTGCGCGGTACCTCCAGTAAGCCTCCTCTCAGTGTTGATCTTATTAGACAGATTAATGGTAAAGGATATTTCTACCTGGCTTAATTAATCAAGGAGACGATTAATGGGTGCTCAGAATGGAAGACTGCAGTGGATTTGCAGCTACCAAGGCAATTGATGGAGGAATGGAAGGGGTATAATGAGGAATTAAGGAGCCAGGGTCTGTATATGGATAGAGGAGGTGACAAGGTTTCTTGGAGGGGCCAGACAAAAAAAAATATGCCTGTTGTGAGAGATACCTATATTAATTTATTAAGTTCTAAAGCCACTCCTGAAGAGATAAGTGTTTATCGAAAAATTTGGGAAAACAAGTCACAAACAAAGATGCAGATTTTACTGTGGCTGGTCTTTATGGATAAAAATTTAACATGGGACAATTTGCAGAAGGAAGGATGGAATGGGCCGAGTTTCTGTAGATTTTTCATGGCAGACATGGAGAGCAACTATCATTTATTCTATAACTGTGTCTTTGCCAGGAGAGTTTTGGAAATACTTGGATGTTTCTTCAAACTCAAGGTTCCGATATTTTCAAACACAACTATTTTTGGAATAGGAAAAACGCATCTTTACGGAGCATTTTGGCGATATATCACTGGTTTGTTTGGTGTGGGAGGAACAAATGGATCTTTGAGGATATGGTTAGTAGCCCTGATTTGATAGCCAACAAAATCATGCTTTTTTGGGAACGTTCGAAAACGACAATGAGACCTCCAGAGGATCTCTCAAAAAGATTGAGACCATTTGAGATTCAATATCTGGCAGGGCTCTTTGATGGTGCCTCTCAACAATCTCAGTGCCGGTGTGGAGCTTGGGTGTTGATTTCACCATTTTGTTACTATAAGATTTTCTGGTATGGAGGCTTTGGGACCAACATGAGGGCTGAAGTATTGGCACTGTGGGGTTTATTGTGGTTTGCCACACATCTATTGTGGGTTTATGGTGATTCAAAAATCCTTATTGATCATTTTAAGAAAGGAACTGTTATGAACTCTGGAACCCTAATGTCTTGGCTGGATAGAATTAAAACTTTAAGAAAATCTTTCTCTTTTATTCAGTTCAAACATATTTATCGAGAGAAAAACTGTCAGGCGGACAGTTTATCTAAGAAAGAATTACAGGGAGTCTTCGTGGAGATGCATTATGTGCTTTTCGACTCTAGTGGACTGGGTGCCAGAGGGACGATCAACTTCAATTGAGTTGTTTGACAAGGCGTTAGCTGTTCTTTTTTGGATCACGGGTAATGGTATATGGATGCTCTAGGATGGGTTTTGCTATTAAAATGATAAAACTATGGGGTATCGATTTTTGGATCAGGTAAGGTTTTTTTAAGAAGATTCAAGACAAAAGATCATTTGAGGATTCCTTTTCGGGGGGCTTGAAAAGGTTCCACTAGTCTTTTTTGGTTGGTCATTGAAGTCAAATGTATAACTGTCGATGTCTTTTGTTTTACTGTGTATGAGCATGGATATCCTTCATACAGAACCGAAGTCTTCTAAATTTATGGTAAGTTTTTTTTTTTTTAATAAAAAATTTAACTCTTTGATCTAGTACTTTATATAAACCAGAAGTTTTTGTCTGCTGGAAAAAAACACCTCGCATTAAGAACGCGCCTTTGGAGCAATTAAATTTCTAATTTTTTGGTGTTTAATAAATCAGCATGATGTAATGCGTTATCTTTATCTTCTACTGACTTTTCTCTTGTTTGTCTTTTAAGATATCGGCACGCTGGGATGGTTTATGTATCATTCACCACGATGTGACGCGGTACCATTTTGAAAAACAAAAAAGAAAGATCACGATAAGAACAGGATAACATCCAATACTGCTGTTTGAAAATAATAAGCTGTTAAGTCGTGAATGGGAACCATTAACCTATTCATAACAAGCATTCAGGAGTGCACTCCAAGATAAAATGATGAAAAAATAAAACCATCATGGTTTAAGCATTGATGAAGCAATGATGTAATATTCTATCTCCAAAGCATTTTAAAAGGCTCTATAAAGTTGTCCAGTACTGAATTTTCCCGCGGAACAATACAAAGTTGTTCAGTACTGAATTTTCCCGCGGAACTATCTGATCATATTTGGTTTGGTATGTACAGACTTGCTGTAACGTAATTGGCTATCGAAAATGGTTAGCAGAGCGACTGCAAAAAAGGGATCTATCAAATATGGATTTTTTTTTCGTGCAGCATTTGTCATGACAATGGTACTAAGAATAGATGCAGATACACTTCATGGTGGGGAATTTGTGATAACAGAAGAGTCATCACTTGCTGAATCGTCCAATTTAACGGTCTCTGTAAACATCACAGTGTTGGAGAACGCAGTAGCCAAAGGAGCTGGTAAGTGGATTTATGTTTGAACTATATATTGATTTCTGCACAAGAACTAATAAGTTTGTCATTGCTTATTCCAGTTTGTTTAGATGGAAGCCCACCAGCTTACCATTTAGACAGAGGATATGGATCTGGAGCAAACAGCTGGCTTGTTTTCATGGAGGTAAGTAATGTTTCCTGTTCTTTTTATATTTATTCCTTCTCCAAGGTTGTCCTTGTCAATTTAATATTGAGATCCTCTGTTATGGTGGCTTCTTGTTTTATTAACCGTTTTTGCTCTTCAGGAATTAGATATTACCATGTTCAAAAATTACATAAATTATTTTTTTAATGGCTTGGTTTTGGATTTATGTTGGGTTAACTCTTTTAATGGATGGAAATTTTATATTAGGGTTAGTTTATTTATTAGATAGCAAAAACACCAATCTATCACCATAGAATGCTTATCACTATAAAGTTTATATCAGGTGTATATCTTATGAAAAATTTAATTTCTAGAAAATGATTTCCACTTTCAAGTCCTTCTGAAAAATTTAATTTCATAAAAATGATTACCATCTTCAAACCCTCTTTTTCATAAAACTTGAAACTGTAACCTAACCAAGCTAAATAGTTGAATTTCCCAAACTAGATATTACAAACATTTCACAAACCTTTCATATTAGTGAGAGAGAGGGTAGTGTCTTCAAACCCTCCTTTTCACCATAAAACTTGAAACTGTAACCTAACCAAACTAAACAAACGAACTAGTTGAATTTCCCAAACTAGATATTACAAACATTTCATATTAATGAGAGAGAGGGTAATGTGTTCATAAGGGTTTACAACCCATCTGTTTTATTGGGATTGAACTCTTATTTAGTGGAAAAGGTTTTATGCAGGGTGGAGGATGGTGTAGCGACACACCGTCCTGCTCAGATCGAGCTCTCTCTGCATTGGGTTCTTCTCTGTACATGGGGAATTCAATAGCATTTACAGGCATTTTAAGTGATGTTCAATCAAAAAATCCGGGTATTTCAAGTCTAGACTCTGAAGCTATGTGATGTTAAATTGTATTTTCAAAGAACTCATTGGGAAAACTGTTGAACAGATTTCTATTGTTGGAACCGCGTTATGGTTAGATACTGTGATGGGTCTTCATTCACTGGAGATGTGGAGGAGGTAGAACCGGTATGTTAGTTTCAACACGTTCGTATCAGGATTTCAATTCTCTTAAAATCCCATATCAATTGAAAATTTTGTATCTAATGACCAGCATTTCAGGGGAGCCAACTTCATTTGAGAGGGCATAGAATATGGCAAGCTGCAATTGAAGATCTTTTGACACAGGGAATGGATAAAGCTGAACAGGTAAGCTTCCTAGTTTTTCTAGTAGGCATATATTTAAATGCCATGGGTTATCAATAATGATAAGGTGGACCAGTGAAATATAATTTTATATTGCAGGCCCTACTCACTGGCTGCTCAGCGGGTGGCCTGGCTACATTTATTCACTGCAATGATTTTCGTGATCTTCTTCCACAGAGTGCTTATGTCAAATGCATGACAGATGCTGGCTTTTTCATGGATTTGTATGTTCTCAATATTTATAAGATGTGAAAATATATTTTATTTATCATATATATTAAAGAAATAAGTAAGCATTCTCAGATATATCAAAGAAAGAAGTCATCATTCTCAGTCCAAGAATTGGAGTGACTTTGTTGGTACTGGACCAGCTTACAGGTATATTAACTTCAAAGTTCACAAAGCTAGGCAACTAAATAACAATATTTATAAGCAGGAAATTAATAAACAATATTTATAAAAGCACTATAGCTGGTATATTAACTTCAAAGTTCACAAAGCTAGGCAACTAAATAACAATATTTATAAGCAGGAAATTAATAAACAATATTTATAATTTTATATTGAAGCCCCTACTCACTGGCTGCTCAGCGGGTGGCCTGGATACATTTATTCACTGCAATGATTTTCGTGATCTTCTTCCACAGTGCTTATGTCAAATGCATGACAGATGCTGGCTTTTTCATGGATTTGTATGTTCTCAATATTTATAAGATGTGAAAATATATTTTATTTTTCATATATATTAAAGAAATAAGTAAGCATTCTCAGATATATCAGAGAAAGAAGTCATCATTCTCTGTCCAAGAACTGGAGTGACTTTGTTGGTACTGGACCAGCTTACAGGTATATTGACTTCATTCACAAAGCTAGGAAACTAAATAATAATATTTATAAGCAGGAAATTAATAAACAATATTTATAAAGACACTATAGCTCATCATGTCATTAGGGATATTTGAATTTAGGTTTTCTATTATAGCTCATGATGTCACTAGGGATATTTGAATCTAGGTTTATCTACTGGACCAGCTTATAGGTATATTGACTTCAAAGTTCACAAGACAAGCCAACCAAATAACAATATTTATAGGCAGGAAGTTAATAAACAATATCTATAAGAATACTATAGCTCATTATGTTCTTAAAGATATTTGAATATAGGTGAAAGATAACTGTTATTTCTCCCAACCACCCTTGATAACCTCAATAATAATAATAATAATAATAATAAGTTCACTGTCAAGAGAAACATTAAATTAGTATAAAAGACCTTTTGTTTGTGGAACAAAGAACCCACCTTCTAATATCCATTTCACTAATAAAATCTTATACATATATATAAAACTTTACTGATAGGCAAATGTATGTATGTAAGATTTATGTCATGAAAATTTACAAAAGTTTAAATTTATAAATTTAATCCATATTTTATAATTTGTATTGCAATTGCATATTCTTTGATGTTTTAAAACATATTTATACAAACTACTCCTCCAGCCACGTTGAATTACAGAGTTCTGCATATTTTGTATTAAACTCAACCAACTACGCATGTCCATTGAATATTTTGTCTGTATTCCGGAGTTTATGCATATTTTGATAATTTAATTACATACCATTCCTTGCAGAGATGATGTAGCAGGTCAAAATCTATTTAGACCTTTCTACAATGAAGTCGTCACATTTCATGTATATATCTCGGCTCTTTTCTACTTACACATCCTAACGTAATTAAAATTTTGGCTTTGTTTTCTTCACCTCTATTTTTTAATCCTTGGGCTTTTGTTTTCCATGATATCTATTTTGCATCCTCATGTTTTTTTGTATTTTGCATTCTCATGGTTTTATTGAATATGATATTGTATTTCAGGGGTCTTTAAAACACTTGCCAGCTGATTGCACATCAAACATGGATCCTGCAAGTCTGGTAATATGATGCTCAGCAGTTATTTTAATTGGAAATTAGGTTATGATGGCAATTACAAGAGTTGTTACTAACATTGATGATATATACTGGCAGTGTTTCTTTCCCCAGTATCTCTTAGAGTTTATCAAACCACCACTTTTTGTTGTAAACTCTGCATATGATACAACACAGGTAAACAAAATCTCTGGAGACTTTCTCACTGTTTTATTCTGCACCATATAACAATGGGATGCAATATCATATCTTCTATGGCTGATAATTTGTTTTCTACAGGTTGCAAATATTTGGGTGCCTGTTTCAGCAGATCCCGACGGTGATTGGGAGAACTGCAAGAGGAATATCACGACCTGCGCTCCATGGCAATTGGAAATAATGGAAGGTTATTTTCTGCATGAATATCTGATATTTCTTTTATATATTTTTTATTTTTTACCATAATGTTATTAGGCTGACTGCATTGAATTCATGTGGATGGTACATTTAGAAAATATTTAAGAGTTTGATGGTGAAGAAAGGTTTCTGTTTATTGTAGATTTAGAGAATATTTAGGAGGCAGATAGTAAAGAGAAAGCAAACCATCATTAATTAATTAGTTTTTATAATTTATAATTACTTATTATCAAATTCTAAAATATTTCTAAAATCTATAATCAACATATAACCTTATTAATTCCCAAAATATACATAAAAATAACCTCACTTTTATAACATAGTGTATGACAATATGTTAGTAGATTGATCACAGCATGACTTATCGATCACAGGATTCAGGGATGATACGATTTGTGCATTAACACCAGTGTCTGACTCATGCAACGGAGGGCTGTTTATCAATTCCTGCTATGCACACTGTCAAACAAACGTACAAAAACTGTGGCACACAAAGAGTTCCCCAAAATTAAATTCAAAGGTGCCTCGTTATCTGTCATTTTCCTTTTAATGTTAGAATTTCTCTTTAAAGTTCAAAATTGATATATATGTATATATATTTTTATAAATGCAAAAATATTTTTATGTTTTTGTCACTCATGTTGATATACATGTATATATTTATTTTTATAAATGTATATATGTTTTTGTTTTGTTACAGACCATTGCAGAAGCAGTTGGTGATTGGTTTTTCAATCGAAATGTTGTCAAGTATATTGGTTCAGACAGTCCATCCCTTTGTGATTCTACTTCCTACAACTTTCATTTTTAGAATTTATTTATTTACCATTACGTGATAATGCAGATCAGCATTATCTTTGTTACTATTTATTCGCACTTTTCTTTACCAGTTCATTTTAGGTTATCACTCGAATGGAAAATTGGAAGTATGCTTCCTAATCAAAGAAAAAACCATTTGAAATATTGATTTTGATATATATTTTTAATTTATATAAAATTAAGAATAATGTTTATAGTATTTGATTTTAGATTTTTGTGTTTTAGATTGATTTTGTAATGTTTGTAGAATTAATCATATTATTATAATAAGTTGTTGATTGACTTTTAGAACTATTTAATATAGTTTATTCTCAAACAATATAATTTATCTAATATTTTTGGTGTAAAATTGTCATATACACTTCAAGGCTAGAATTTATCACTTCTTAATTTGAAAGTGTTATGTATTAAAATACAGTGTCACTAAAGGTGAAAAGACATTTAAGAGTTTTAAAAACTTGAATATTTAGGAGTGGATATTTTTAGATTATCATATCCACTTCAAAACTTGAATTTCCCACTTCTTGATTTTGAAAGTTGTTGATCTAAAACTAAGTGACTAAAAGTGAAAAGACATTTTACGAGTTTGAAATTGGATATTTTTCCTCTTATTTTTTTAATAAGTGATGATGATGATGGTTAACGTCCACTGAGACTAAACTTTGGTCTATCAGACCTAAAGAAACAAATTATTTAGTTTGTTTTAAAATTGTACTCTTATGCTCAAATAGCTTGGAGAGAAGCGTCTCGAGCTCACTATAATTCTAACATGTTAAAAGGCTAGGAAGACCGATATTGCAACAAATATTATGAAATTGAAATATAATGTGGGTGTACACAGGATACTCTAGGAGGAAGTGATTTTCATCCTCAATGTTCATATTCTCACAGAGATGGCAAATCGTTTCCATCCATGGTGTTTTAGGAACTACCCAATGACCTGTTTCACTATGGAGCTCATGAGAGTTCGTTCTTATCTTGGCTATATTAATTTTTTTCTATGAGCTAGTTAAAACATAGATATACTTTTGATCTTCTAGAGTAGGGTTGATGACCTCCTTATAACATCTTAATCTTATTTTAGCCTCTAAATCTTTCTCACGCCAAATTTTCTCTTTAAACTAAGAAGTAACAATATTTTTGATGTTATTAATATTTTGCAATGCAACATTTTCGTCGATCTCCCAATGGTTTAACTAGGGCCTGGTATCTTTATGCCAACCTTGTTTGAGCCTTAGGTGGTTTTGGCTGGAATTTAATGTTAGCTTAGGAAGTCTATAGTCTCCCATGTTATTGATTTTGTACTTGTACACAAGAGCTAAGTCATAGCTAGGCTCTCAATAGGGGAAATACCCACTTCTATAAGGAGAATATGATAGGGTGTATTGCTTTTAATTTTGAGGTTATACGTTATAAAACGCTTCTGGATTTGCTCAATCTTTCTCCATGAGGATTCTCTAGAGATGTTGCAACCCCATCCTCACATCCATACAAGATAATAGGAGTGACTAAAGTTTCAAAGAGGAGCTTATTTTTATCCCACATCACAAGGTTTGTTGCTTCACAATTATTTTCAAGACCAAAATAAGATTTCCACCTTTCATTAATCCTTTTCTCAATGCTATAGTTCCAGTTGAGATTGTGATGAATATCAATTTCTAGGTACTTGTAAGAAGACACTTCCTCAAAGTTGCTATTGTCATACACAAAATTAGTATAAGTGTCCTTCTTAGATTTGATAATCATAACTTTTTTTTTGTCAGTGTTAATAGTCATACCCATGGTAGAGTAGAAATCCTTAAGAAGTCTTAGTTGCTTATCAAGATCATATGGACACCTTGTCAGAAGAACAATATTTTCAGCATAGAGAAGAAGGATGATGACTATTCCAGCTAAGATCGTGCCAGCACAAGCTGCTTCCTCTAAACAACCTTCTAGCTTGTTGATGTAAATGCCAAATACTCACGGTGTAGATGACTTGGTAAGATTATGGGGATTTTTTTATTTTAATTCTCATTTATCAGTTGTAATTCAAATTAGAATATATTCATAATAAACTTTTCTTGTACAATATCCTTATAGAAGATGTCAAGGGAGTCTCTCCATCGTGTGAAATAAACACAATTAATAACATTCATAATAAAGTTAAATGTATATGAAACTATATTATTTTAAAAATATTATATATATATATATATATATATATATATTATTCATCAAAGAAAATATGAAATTACATTTTGTATATGTGAGACATTTTAGAGTAAGAAATTATCATCATCTAAACAAAAATCCCAAAAAATCAGCATGAAAACCATTCCAAATGAAATATTTCTACACATTACAGACAAAGAGACAAACATTCAAACTGTAAGGTCCACACACAAAATAAAAACCCTAGGGCTAAGAAAAGAACAATGTTCGAACGTCATAATATGGTGAGGCAGACTAGAAATACCACCTCACCTGAAAGCATTACATCTAATAAAATGGCGTCGAGAGATGACCACCACTAGAGATAAAACCCCAGGTACAACTTGTAGCATAAATGGAAATGAACAATAGTGACACCATATCGACTCAATAAAAACTTTAGTAAAGGAGGAAACAACCGAACCATTCCAGAGCCAAAAACACCACCAAAAACCACCTAGTTAGCCCACCCATAATGATGAAACCACACTATCAAGAAGGTTGCAGAAAAGCACACCAAAGGCAGAATTGCGAGAAAATCTCCTGGAAGAAATATTTCATAACATGGAAAGTAGCAACAATAAACCACCAAGAACCCAAAAGACTCACACAAACATTGAAGCCACCCTTAGAAAGTAGGAAAACACCATGACAACCTAATCATGGTGGAGAGAAGGAAACATGAATAACTAGGGTTATAGTAGTCAGAGCACTCCCCCTAGAATGTGTTGAAAATTGTAGCCGTGTTCAACATTTACTTTAATGAAAATAAAAGGAAGAAAATAAAATTATAAATTGCAAATTTAAAGTTATATTTTCCCTCCATTTATTTCAAGTTAGTTAGGTTTGTAAGGATCACATTCAACCTCCTCAAAATTTCATGTAAGGGAACCTATCCTTCATAATTTACACACATCAATTTTGTACCTTAATATTTTTGTTGTAGCAAAAGAGGAAGAAGATTAGGAGGCCCAAATTTCAGAAGGGAGCCTTGAAGGGTTTCTATTGCTCTTGGTTACTTCTTTGGTTATTACATTGATGTTGTTCAAGACGATGAAATATGAACTCTCTCTTTATCATATACGGAAGAATTTTTGAATCCCCCCTTGTGAGTTTTACCTTGGCCTCAGGCATATTTTTTTGTCTCTTGTCTCATGGTTTCTTGGTTATTTCTCTATTGCTCTTTTCATGCTTAATGGTTTATGTATAACTGCTTAATGATGTTAATATATATATATATATATATATATATATATAATGTTAATAATGAATGTAAAGTTATTATCTGTGTGAATTAATTTGTTCTTGTTGTGTCCTAGTAAAAAACAAAAAAAATTACATGGTATCAGAGATGGGGAGCATTGAAGAATCTTCATCGAAGAAAAGTTAAGGTGGAATTTTATCCTTGTGACTGTGATCCTAGTTGGCCACATCGGATTAGTTTTGGGTCGGTCAACACACAGTAACCCTCGATGATTCAACACGTAAATTGCATCAATGCAAGTAGACTCTTGTTAATAACTTGGCACATAATCTGTCATTATTGATGTGCTTGGGTTAACACATTGCAATGGATGCAGGATGATAGGTTGAAGTCTTGTGATTGAGTATATATGTGTATATGTGTGTTTCTGTATGTAAGATTCCAATATCAACACGTCAGTTGTGGTATTCATTGTTAGGTCCTTATATTACTAGTATAGTCCATTATTGTTGTTATTTTAACCTCCTTATTGTTATTGTTGTACCGTTGTAACCCCCATATTGTTATTATTGTGCCCTTACATTATTATTGTTAGGTCGGATAGGATTACATTATGGCCCCATGGACTTCTATATATAGAGAGGAGGTTTTATCATTTGTATCATCCAAGAATTATTCATTTATGTAATGTATTGGAGCTTTCCCCCTCAAAGTGGTTTGTTTCTAAGGCATTGATATCTTTTTTCTTCTATTTTTGAAGCTGGTTTCACAACATTTGGTATCAAAGCTTTGGATTCTAGGGTTTCGCTGCTCCAAACAGGTCATCATGGCATTTTCGCTATAACGTTTTTTCTACGAAGTCGCAGAAGCTGAAATTTTCAAACCGTGAAGAAACAATATTGAGGAACATCGTCACAAAATTTCAGATCTTGGTTTGCAATATTTTCAGAGATATGGTCTGTGGAAATTAGGGCCTTTTGCAGGCTCCTGAATTTAACCTAAACAGGTAATCGCAGTATTTTCGTTATAACTTTGTTTCTACGAAGGTTCAAAAGCTTAAATTTGGAGAGAGCGAAGCCAAAATCCTGAGGAACAACGTTACAAAATTTCATAGCTTGTTTCACAATATTTTTGGACATATGATTTGTGGAAGTTAGGTCTTGTTCAGGCTCCCAAATTTCATCTCAAAGAGGTGATCGTGTGAAAAAATTCATACCTCTCTCTCTGATTATCAGATTGGAATTCTGTAAAAATTGGCTAGAAGCATATAGACTGTAGTTTCCTATCTATCAATTTCATAATCGAAGGATCAAACAGTGACACATGGAAAGTTGTACAAGTTTGCTCGACTGAACCAGTCCATAATTAGGTCATTGTGGGAGATTGGACATAACTTTGTCTTAAAGAATCCAAATCAAGTCAGACTTGTGGCATTTGAAAGAGGATTCAAAGGGCCACCTCAGGGAAAATTTTCAAATATTGAAGGTCTGCAATCATAGAGATAATTTAATTTCAATAGTGAGCTCCTCAACAGCAAGAAAAAGGTGTGTATTTTTTTCTGAATTGCATAAGTCTTGTTTGAAGAATCAATTTGAATTGATTCCAAGGGCATATTGTAGAATAGATATCAGTATTGGGTTCTAAAAACTGCCCTATAAAAATAATTCAACACCCATTAAGCCTTCAGAAAGCTCTACTATGGCTCATGAAGATGAAGAAATGCAACATGACATAACAAAATTACAAGAGCAAATGCACCAAATTTCGCTTTCGCAAAGAAAAATAAAAAATGAAATGGATGTTTTGAAGAAAAGCGTGGAAGCTAAGATGAATGGTTTGAAGAAATGTATGGAAACTATGATGGAAGGTTTGAAGGATGATATGGAAGAAAAAATGGAAGGTTTGAAGGAAGACATGGAAGGTTTGAAGGAAGGTTTGTCAAAGTTGAAAAAGATAGTAGATGAAACTCATGATGAGGAAAAAGAAAATGTTAATCGTGATTTCATAAACTCCAATGTTGGATGGAAGAACTCCCATATTCCAAAGATGGATATGAGGAAGTTTGATGGCAAGGATCCCATAACATGGATACTACAAATGAAGCAATATTTTGATCTCAATAATGTGAAAAACACACAAAAGGTATGCATTGCAACTTTACATTTAGAACAAAATACATTTGTATGGTATCGATGGCTTTGCTCTCGTAAAAAAATTGTCACTTGGTTAATTTTTATGGAGGAAATGATAACACATTATGAGGATACAAAGAGCAACACCTTCTTTAGCCAATTTATAAATCTCAAACAAAAGGGTTTAGTGGTGGAGCACATTAAGGACTTCCAAAAATTGAATATAAGGGTAACTGATATTCCAGAGGAACACATGATTGATGTCTTCATAGGGACTTTAAAAGATAACTCGAGGAACCAACCCTAAAGAATAAGAAAAGAGCTCAACCATATCATGTATTACATTGGCAGGAATTACCACTCCTCAAACTCTCAAGATAGAAGGACATATCAATAAGAAAAAGGTAATAGTGTTTATTGATTCGGGTAGTACCCATAATTTTATTCATTGTAAGGTAGCCAAGGAATTGAATTGTTTCCTATACCTAGCACTAGAATGTCAAGTGATGGTTGCAAATGGAGGAACTATAAATTTCTCTAGAAAATGCCATAATATCAAGCTATCCATAGGGGAATATGTATTGAATAGTCCAATGCTTTCCATCCCAATGGGAGGTGCTGATGTTGTACTAGGAGTGCAATGGTTACAATATTTAGGGACAATAGCTTTTAATTTTCAAGAACTTTTCTTGATTTTTTTTTTCAGAAGGAAAGGAAATTGAATTACGGGGTATCATAGGGAAGCCAGGAAAGATAATAAGCTCTAATGTCATGACAAAACTTCTAAAGAAAGAACAACAAGGCGTAATCGCATAATTATGCTCACTAGAAGTTCCAACATCAAAATCATCTATTTCCCTAGATCTCCAAAGAGTCTTGGACAATCATTCCAAGGTGTTTGATACTCCCAAAGGACTCCCACCTATTCGTGATCATGATCATGTTATTCATTTGATTCCAGGAAGTGTTCCTCCAAACATTTGGCTTTACAGATATCCTTATGTCCAAAAGAGTGAAATTGAACGTATGATTGTAGAAATGTTAGAGGTTGGTATAATTCAACGTAGTCAAAGTTCTTTCTCTACTCTAGTAGTATTGGTGCACAAGAAGGATGGTTCATGGTGCATGTGTCCGAATTATAGGGAGCTCAATAAGCTCACTATTAAAGATAAATTTCCCATTCTCGTGATTGATGAATTATTGGATGAATTACATGGAGCAATTTATTTTACCAAGTTGGATCTTTGTTCAGGATATCATCAAATTAGAATGAAGACTGAAGATATTCCAAAAACAACATTTCGAACTCATGAGGGTCATTATGAAATTTTGGTCATGCCTTTTGGCCTTACCAATGCACCTTCTACATTTCAAGGGTTGATGAATTCCATTTTCAAACCCTTCCTTAGAAAATTTGTGCTAGTATTTTTTGATGATATACTAATCTACAACAGGTCTTGGAAGGATCATGTTCAACATGTTGACATGATGCTCAAACTATTGGAGGAGAAACAATTATATGCAAAAACATCCAAATGTTTATTTGGAGTACAAGAGCTAGAATATCTGGGTCATATTGTATCTCACGAGGGTGTTAAGGTAGACCCTAACAAAATTAAATCCATTGAGGAATGGGAAGTCCCCACAACCATAAAGCACTTGCATGGATTTCTCGGGTTAACAGGGTATTATCGCAATTTTGTTAAGAATTATGGGAGAATAGCAGCACCTATAACAACATTATTGAAGAAAGATGCATTTTCATGGACTCCTGAAGAAACTAAGGCATTTGAACATCTTAAAGAGGCAATGTGCCTAGCACCAGTTTTAGCTACGCCAGACTTTACAAAAACCTTTATTGTGGAATGTGATGCCTCAGGAAATGGAATTGGTGTTGTTTTAATGCAAGAAGGAAGACCCATTTCTTTTGAAGGTCGTTAAATCAAAGGAAATTATTTACAAAAGGCTATTTATGAGATGGAAATGTTGGCAATACTACATGCACTAAATAAATGGAGACCTTACCTAATGGGAAGACACTTCAAGGTAAAAACTGATCATGATAGTCTTAAACACTTTTTGGAAAAAAGACTATCTTCAGAAGAGCAGCAAAAATGGGTCACAAATATGTTGGGTTATGACTTTGAAATCTCTACAAAAAAGGGAAGCTAAATGTTGTTGTAGATGCACTCTCAAGAAAGGATGAAGAGGTGGAAACATTGCTTTGTGCCATTGCTATTATCCAACCAGATTGGATAACCAAAGCAAGGGATGAATGGAAGAAGGACGAAGAAGTTTGGACACTCATTCAAAAGTTGCAGCAAGATCCTAGTAAATTTGATACATTTAGTTGGAAAAATGATTCCTTATGGTACAAAGATTGCTTATATATTTGCAAGAATTCCCAACTAAAACAAAATATTCTTCTGGAATTGCACACTTCTCCTTTAGGAGGACACTCGGGATTTTAAAAAACTTACCACAGGGTGAAGAAAGATTTTTTTTGGGATGGCCTTAAATCTGATATTCAAAAGTTTGTGGCGGAATGTTTGGCTTGCTAGCAAAACAAAGTTGAGACAATTAGGACCCTGGGTCTTCTAAAACCTTTATCCATTCCAAGTCAACGTTGGGAGGAGATTTCAATGGATTTTATCACAGGTTTACGCAAGTCCGAAGGAAGGAGTGTCATCATGGTGGTAGTTGATAGACTTAACAAGCATGCACACTTTTGTGCACTATCTCATCCATTTAAAGCAAGTACAGTTTCTGCTGTGTTTATGGAAACAATTCAAAAGCTACATAGAAACCTGAAGATTATTGTAAGTGGCAGAGATCCCATTTTTAAAGGAAATTTTTAGATGAAATTGTTTTCTTGTTTGGGTACTCAACTAGCTCATAGCTCATCTTATCATCCTTAATCCGATGGTAAAACAAATATAGTGAATAAATGTTTGGAAGGATATCTTCGTTTTTTTGTATCTGATAAGCAAGTAAAATGGGTCAAGTGGTTACCTCTCGCTAAATGGTGGTATAACACTGAATCCTTCCATACTGTAGCAAAAATGACTCCATTTATGGCACTTTATGGATATCATCCACCATCCATCACATCTTATTTAAGGGAAAATTCTAGGGTTCAAGCAGTGGAGGATCACATCAAGCATCAACAAGAAGTTCTCCAACTCTTAAAGGATAACATAAATTTGGCACAAAATCGAATGAAGCAACAGGCAGATCAACATTGCAGTGAGAGAAGTTTTGATGTGGGAGACTAGGTATTTTTACGGCTACAACCATACAAACAAACGTCCCTCAAGCAAGCTAAGAAGGATAATAAATTATCGCCAAAGTACTATGGTCCTTACAAGGTGTTGCAAAACATTGGTACAATGGCATACAAATTGCAACTTCCTACTTCTTCGCGAGTGCATCTAGTTTTCCATGTTTCATGCTTAAAAAAGCTTATAGGAGACAAACTTCTAGTTCAAACAATATTGCCAGAACTTGATGAGGAAGGAAAAACCATATTGGAACCTGAAGCAGTCACAGAAACAAGAACTCGACAGCTACGAAATCGATCAATTTCAGAGTATCTCATCAAATGGAAGTACTTACCCACTGAAGATTCTACATGGGAGGATGAGAATTTTATACAGAAGCACCCAAAGCGACTCAAGCATTGAGGACAACACTTTTTTTAAGGGGAGGAGCATGTTAGGTCCTTATATTACTAGTATAGTCCCTTATTGTTGTTAGTTTAACCCCCTTATTTTTATTGTTGTACCCCTGTAACACCCATATTGTTATTATTGTGCCCTTAAATTATTATTGTTAGGTCGGCTAGGATTACATTGTGGCCCCACTAGGATTACATTGTGGCCCAACGACTCCTATATATAGAGAGGAGGTTTTGCCATTTGTATCATCCAAGAATTGTTCATTCATGTAATGTACTGGAGGTTTCCCCCTCTAAGTGGCTTGTTTCTAAGGCATTGATATCTCTTTTCTTCTATTTTTGGAGTTGTTTTCACAACATTCATTGTTTGAATGGCTAAAATACTGGAGTTTGTCTTACTGGCTCTCTATTTTTGAAGATGCTTCATCTTAAAATCAATCTGAGAAGACACTATTTTTTGGTCATTGTATATGTATGCATTTTTAATACCATATTATGCTGAGACTTGAGTATGTGATTTGATTTTGTCTATAGTTAATGATATTGTATTCACATGTGGAGAAGATATCATTGAAATGAATATTACACATCAAAGTTGTTTTGATACTCAAAGATTTGGAAAATCTTTCTAACATCTCTGAAATGTTCCTATATTGATTTAACTTGTGCATAAACAAGTTATAGGACCGTATTTCTAACCTTATAGGCTTTGAATGTAGCAACTACCATCATGAGTCCAATACAACATCGTTATAGAAGATTTTCAAACATATTCACATCAATATTTATAGTATTCTATTCAAAAATTCTTTTGAGTCATGATGGTTCTTGCTTGAAGAATCTAGGATCTTATAAGCTTTTATGCAGGGTAGTAGAATGTGTCATTAATGTATTATCATCGTGAAAGATAATTTTGTACAATGCCTAGGTATAGTTTGGTTTCTCTATGCTTCTTGAAGCAATGTTTCAGTACAAAGGTTATTAAATTGAATGGAGAGAGATATTGGGCCAAATTTTCTCTTGTAGGAAGGTTATAACTATTTTGATTCATGAGTAAGGTCAAATCCTTTAGTTGTTAGTGATCCTTTAGAAGCTTGTAAGCTTTGAGCACTGTTAGGGTTTTGTTCAAACCCTAACTTGGATAGTCAAATTAGCTTCTGATAGTTAGATAAGCCCTAGCCACATGATTATGGTATGTTTTTTGATGTGATACCTGTTCATGAGTATTTGTTGATGTGCAGGTTGTTTCCCTGAGAAACAGAAGAAATGTTATATGTAAGAAAAATAATCTTGGTGGTAGCTAAAGAAGGTCCTAATGACGACAATCCTTTAACCAGCACCATATGCAACAAACTTCATGAGTTGTAGTTTTGTGGGTAGCTACCATGGTTGTAGTGATGGACATGGACACATCATGAATTCAGGCTTAAATGAAGAGTATGATTTGGGCCAAGATTATATAATTAGTTGCGATGGTTGTAGTGATGAACGACACAATAATGCACACTCAAAGGGAAAGGAAGAGAATGTTGTGGTTCATTGCCACAATGATCCCCTTATTAATAATTTAACGAGCATGGGAGGAAATAGGTTAGGGAGCTTCGAGGATAGTATCCCTATAAATAATCTCTTAAATGGTGATGCTAGTGGCCATAACAACATTGGAACCAATAATAAGAAGGTTGTGAACCTAATTTTTTTGGGGGTTAAGAAAGGAAACTATTATGATTCTCAACAAAGGTTTAGGAATCGATGTTGCCCCTAAAGGTGTTCCAAAAGAGAGCATTGTTTGTAGCATTGAAGCACTAAGACGAGAATTCTCCATTATTCTAAGGAAAGCAAGAGCCCCTAAGAGTGACCTAAGCCAATATGAGTTGAATGCTCTTAGAGCCCTTCTAATAACGATGAAATTGTGGTCCTAAAGGCGGACAAGGGAGGAGCAGTGGTCATTTTAGATAATGTTTATTATATAAGAAAAATGAATGAGCATCTTGATTTTAGCAGCTATAAGAAGCTTAATTCCAACCCCATGACGAGAATTTTAAGAGAAGTTAAGAAGGCAATCATGAACTATGGTCTGGATGACAAGATAAAAAAGAATTTGACCCCTTCATGTGAGGTCATTTTAAGAATTTATGGGCTATTCAAGATTCATAAAGAGTGGGTTCCCCTTAGACCGATTGTTAAAACCATAGGATCTCCCACCTATGAATTGGCGAAATATGTTGCCAAAATTCTCAAGCCCCTCGTTGGAAACATTGAATCTGTCATTAAGGACTCTAATGATTTCATTAAAATTATTAAGGAGGAAAGGGTTGAGGAGAACAACATTTTGGTAAGTTTTTATGTAGTTTTGTTATTTACCAAAATTCCATTAGATGAGACGGTTCAGGTTATTAATGAGGTTACAGATCCAGAAACAACTAATATTGCATATATTTGTTTATGGTCCACTTTCTTCAGCTTCCAAGGGGAATACTATGAGCAGTTATCTGGTGTTGCAATGGGATCACGACTCTCACCTATTGTCACCAAATTATATATGGAGAACTTTGAGAAGAAAGCCCTTGCCTCCTCTCCCTATAAATCAACTTGGTGGAAAATATTTGTAGACAACACCAACATAAAGTGGATTCATGGGAGGGAAAATCTTGAGAGATTTTTTAATCACCTTAACTCAATTTCCTCAGAGATTAAGTTTACTATGGTAATTGAAGAAAATAGGAGCATTCCTTTCTTGTATTTCCTTGTTACTAAAAAGGATGATGGAACATTGGGGCATCACATGTTTAGGAAGAAAACCCATACTGACAACTATCTTCATGCTGAGTCTTACCAACATCCAGATCAAAATTTTGGTGTCCTTAATACTCTTGTTGTAAGAGCCCTGAGGATATCCGATGAGGAGCACCTGAAATATGAAATCACTCACTTGACATATGTTTTCATGGGTATAGGATATAAAGAAAAAGATATAAGAAAAGTCATAAAAAGAGCTGACGGTTCGGTCATGTCCAAGAAGTGCCACAAACCTCAAGAAAGTTGTGGTAGGGTTTTTATACCATACATCAAGGGTGTTACTGATAAGATTGCCAAGGTTTTAGGAATGAATTCCATTTTCGCGCAATTTTCAGCAACAGGAACAATAAGACAAAAAATGCGGCGAGTTAAAGATAGTAATAGTCACGAACAACTTAAAGGAGTTTACAAGATTGATTGTTCATGCGGGAAAAGTTATATTGGTGAAATCGAGCACTCACTTCAAAAACGTATTAAAGAACATGAAGTCGATATTAAGCATAGGAGATCTCACATCTCAGCTCTTGTAGATCACTCCTCGAAAACTAAGCATCATTTGCATCTAGAGGATGCTAAAATCATTGCCATGGAGGAACACTATTGAAGAAGGAAAATTAGAGAGACACTTGAGATTATAAAACATCTACATAACATTAATAGGGATGGAGGATACGAGATCAATGACAGTTGGTGACCTCTAATTCGACGTATGTGCTCCTTGAGTTCGTCTCCATCCCAGGTATAGTATCAAAGGTTTGTTTCTCTTCCAAATTTTTTTTAGGGTTTGGGTGTTTTTAGATCTAGCAAACATTTGAATGAATAATTTACTTTTAATAAGTATCCTTATTAATTAATTTTTATTTCCTATTAATAAAAATAATTAATTAATAACTATTATTAGTATCTAATGTTTTTAATAAATTAAATTAGTCATGATTAAAATCAATTTTATTTCCTAATAATATGAGATTAATTAGGATTAAATCAATTTTTCTTATCCTAATAAAATAATAATAAATTAAATAAATAATTATTATTAATATTTATTTACTCTTTTGAATAAATGAATGTTAATATTAATTGGTATTTACAATTATTTATTTTTATTTGTTTTAATTTTATTTACTTTTATTAATAATTAATCTTGTAAATAATTCTAATTATTAATATTATCTAGGGTTATCACATATTCTAGGATAATATATTAAAATATTCTTAACTAAATAATAAATAAATAAATAATTCATTAACTCCATTAATTAATTAGTATTATTAACATTTATTATTAATGTTGATTAATTTAATTAGATAATTTTAAGTTTGTTAGTAATAAATCTAATTACAAATTCTAATTAAATTTTTTTAGTAACATTTAGGTATTATTACTTAAAATTAAATAATTAATATAATTATGATTATTGAATCTCATAATAATTAATATTATTATTCTTAAAAATTATGATATTAAATAAACTATTTAAAGTATTACTTAGAATTAAATTTATTAAAAATAAATAAAATATTAATTATTTAGTTTTTGTTGGCTCTTCTTATTCTCTTTGTCACTATTAATCTTTGACCTTTGTCCTTCTTTCATCCTTCATTCAAAATCTTGTCTTGAAGATGGATCCCCACTGGGATTCGAAACATCGCCCATTGTTTTATAACAATGAGGATAATCCAGAGATCTCTTCAATAAAGGTCCTAATGACCGAACAAAGTTACAATTGATTTGATTCACTAAGTATAATGGATGCCTTCTAGGTTTATAAGAAGTGATGCTATGTATAACTGCTTGTGTTAATGCATGAGGATAAAATTTTGCAAATAATAGTGTTGCTACTAGGTTTGGTGAATGTATTAATTGTGGATGGTTCTAGCTAACAAATGATAGAATATTATTGATGCTAAAAAAATTTCAAGATGAAAGACATGTATGCAACTAGAAATTATGGACAAACCCTAAGATTAATTGATTTTTTTGAAAGAAGAAACCTTAACCTCTAGAAGATCTAACATATTGATGATGAGTATGATTTGCAAGTTGAATATAAGAGGGTCAAAGATTAAGAAAGGGTTGTTATGTTCTGAAAATATATGTGTGTTGAATTTCTTTTATTTTCTTATATATCATCATTGATGACATGGAATATTTGATGTCCTTGATAATGCGAATTGATAATGTCCTTGATGATGTGAACTCATAATGTCCTTGGTGATGTGGATTTATGATGTGGACTCCCTGATGATGATATGGACTCCATGATTATGTAGAATTATTGACAATAATGTAGATTAATTGATTATATGAATAATGATATCGAATTATCATTCATTGATGATGTGAATCTTTTAATGATGACATGGAATTTTTATGATGATATTGACTCATTGATGGTGTGGAATTATTAATGAGGGCATTGACTCTCCTTAATGATTCAGACATGGTATCCTTCGTGAGTTGAACAAGATGGACTAGACCCATGAATACTAAGGTCAAGAGGGAGTTGGCACACTCTCAAGAGTTCAGTAAGTTCTTGATTATGTTATTGTTTCATTAAGAGTATCTTGTCTATGTATATCTTGCTTGGATATGTTTTCTCTTCCATGACCTCCTAGTGAGCCTTGCAAGTACACAATGTAGACTTCCATGGTTGTGGCAACATATGAAGGAAGATGGAAGAAAAAAGTGACAAGAATACTCATGATTAGATGATTTTTTGGACTTAGCGAGAGCATATAAGATCATCCTAATTGAAGCATATTTTGGTCCATGTTGTAAAGAAGTCAACTTTGACTTCCAATATGAATATGATTAGAGTGATGTTGATCCAAAGCTATTGAATATGGATTTGTGGCTTTTTTGTTGTGTTCCTAACAAGGACATGTCCTCTTCATCCTCTGTAAGAGGGAGCTGATTGAAATAATGATACGATCTTGGAAATATATTCAGTACGGATGTGGCATAGTGGACCATGATTCCATGGTCAATTGCTTGAGGAAAATATTGAAGAAGTAGAAAAAATTTGTTTTTGATGACTCTTTCTAAACTAGATTTATTTTGGATAACATGGATGATAGTGTTTCCTACTGCACGATTTAAGCTAGAAATGTAGAAGTTAGTTGTTGATATATGATTCTATATGAGGCCTTATATTGTATATTGGAATCAACTGGGGTTTTTGATGTTTAATTCCATGGTAAACCTCCTACTATCTGATGCATTTGACTATGGCACATTTTTCTGCTAATAAGTAGGGTGTTGATACTTGATTCTGTGAGAAGCCACTTGTTATTCGTTGGATTGTTTCCTTCCTGGAGAAGCCCCAACTGAAGTTAAATGAATAGAAATATGTTTTTGTCTCTTAGAATTTTTAATAAAGCATTGAAGTATACCATATATACATTTCTGTTATTGATTGTTGATTTTTATGTGATTGGGTTGATCAAGGTGCTACTTTATTCTGGAGTCTGCCATGATTTCCTGGATGAACTGGAAGCAGAAATATGTACAACTGAGGATGAGTATATTACTTCTAGTATGGCTATTTCTGAGGCAGTTGGCTATGAAAGCTATATGCATAATTATTTGATAATAAGCCATATACTACCAGGATATGTTGTAATTGAAGAAATATATTGAAGCCAAGTAAATTAGGGGTTTTGTCAGGAAGAACACATTGAGGTGTTGCTTCAATATGGGTCTTGATTTGATTTCCTATATGAGAAGTTATTAGACTTCCATTACAATTAATATAACAGTGGCCGATCACATTACAGATTATATGTATGAATTTCAAATGGTGTGGTGATATAGGAGGATTAGAGTTTCCTAAGTCATTAAGTTATCGATGAGAAAAAAATTAAAGCGGGGTCTTGATTTTTTAGAAGAATTTATATTATTATATGTAAGTAAATTATATTTTCCAAGTTGATATATTTTATGTGTTTTAGAACTAGATGATTCATAGTTATAAAAGAGTTATGGATAGGTGATATTTCAATAAGGTAAAAGAAAATCTACCTTGAAGGCATGAGAGATTCTAGGGATAGATTGAGAGATTTTAGAATTTATAAAAATATGATTTATGGAGTGATTTATGCGTGATTTATGGAGTGATTTTAGGATTTAGAAAAGCTATTTCATTTATTAATTCTACTTATTGTAATCCTATGGGAAATAATAACTAATGGTCAAACAAATGTGAAATCAAGCTCATAGAGAGAAATAAATGTTTTGAGTATTTTTTGTATGTGCAAGTTCTGTTAATGAAATGAAGTTTCATATCTTCTGTGTATGAAGTGTCTATGTGCATGATCTTTAAATAATCCTTAAGATATGGAATTAGTAGAATTAAGTGCCTATGTATGTGGATTGGGTAGAGAAATCTTATTGAATATTTAGTTAAATTAAATTTAATGCATGTGTTAAGGGGTGGAGACCAAGAATCATTGGTCAAACTGCCAATGGGAGCTTTGAAGTTAAATTCTTTGTGAATTTTGTATTGAATTTAGTTATGGGTTATGTTGAGATTCTGTGGAGCTATAATTATAGACCAGTGGATGAGTTGTAGCAAGAAAAATCGATTTTCCTGCCATTAGGCGGTATCAAAATTGGTTATCTCTTCAGAGAATAGAGTCTGAGATGATTATTCTATTTGAGATTGGAAGAAAGGATAGTTGATGTAACAACCCCTCATGAAAATTCCATCTAATAAAATAAATAAAGGAAAAAATAACTACCATCGTTGATGAGACATGTATTCCAAGCTAAATGTTGGGAAAAACATCTTAGTGTGGGTTAAGTGGTGGAGACCAAGAATCATTGGTTAAACTGTCGATGAGAGGTTTGAAGTTAAATTCTTTGTGAATTTTGTTTTGAATTTAGTTATGGGTTATGTTGAGATTGTATGGAGATATAATTATAGACCATTGGATGAGTTGTAACCAAAGAAGTCAATTTTCCTACCATCAAGTGGTATCAAAATTGGTTATCTCTTCATAGAATAGATCTGAGATGATTATGCACTTTGATATTGGAATAAAGGATACTTGATGTAGCAACCCTCGTGAAAATTCCATCTAATAAAAGCAATAAAGGAAAAAAATAATAACCATCGTTGATGATACACGTATTCTAGGCTGAATGTTGGGAAAAACATCCTAGTGTGGGTGTTCATTTTGGTTAATATGGCTAAAGGAAATTGGCAAAGGAAATGGAAAATGCTTTGGAAAAATAAGAGGCATTATTGGCATTTTATTTATGAAAATAATGGAAATTAGGAGAAAGGGGAGTTGAAAGGTCACATGTTGCATGTGAGGAGGAATATGAAGGAAAATAATGGAAAATGAAGAAAATAGAGGCCTCATTGATAAAAAGGCTTCTGAGGATCAGTTGGCAAGATTTTTTCTCAGCCTTTTGTCAGTTCAATTTTGGATCTATCCCATTATTCTCTCTCTCTCTATATATCTCTCTCACTCTTGGAAAATTAGAGCTTCTTTGATCATTTTGGCATTGGACAAAGAAGGGGAAGAAAATAGGAAGAAGGAGGAAGCAAGTAAGGAAGAGCAGGAATCAAGTAGTTACAACAGAATTATTTGGAGGTATTGATTTGAATGTGTGATTTCCTTGCTATATCTTGCATGCATGGTATTTCATATGGTTCTTTTTTGTCTTGGCATGAGTTTTTCTAGGTGTGACAATGTTTTCAACTTTTCCTTGCTATTTTCAGATAACCATGGGGTTGTGGAGTTCTTATGTTTTGGTTTAGCTGAATTGTTGGATGGATTCAAAGTTGAAGGAGGTGGATCTATGAATTGATATAACTCATGGCCTAGTAACCCCTGAACAAGACTATGGGTTGTGGTAAATCTAGATAATGTTTTGCCTCGGTGGTCCTAGGAATCCTTGACTTGTGAATGGTGGGATATACGATAAATCCTAGAGGTGTTTTACCTCGGTTTAGGGCCTAATGATCTGACTTTGGATTGTGGTAAGGCCTGATAGGTGGGTTCTCTCTGTTGGGCCTAGTAGTCTCAATATTGGATGTATGGTAACACCTGGAAAGTATGTCTTAGTTTAGGCCTAATGATCCCTGATTCATATTGTGGATTGTGGTAAAGGCTAAGAGACTGGGAGACAAGAAAATTTCTCACAGTGTAGGTGGAAAAATTCGATAGCATTCATTCTTGTTTGGTTACTTTTGGTTAGTTATGAGCCCCACATTCATGCTTCGAATATGACACATGATTGATTTTTTGAAGAGAGATTTGGCTAAGCTAATCTATTGCTAGGTGGAATGTGGAAGTCCCATCTCCAGTTGGTTTTTACATTCATTAATGAGAATATCATTCTTTTGGTATGTGATGCATAAATGCATTGGTTTATATGTGGATTCTATTTTTGTTGTATCCATTGTCTTTATGTTGTTATTATGTTGGTTATAAGAATGTATTTGATCAGTGATGATGTATGTCTCTCTCCATGTTTTTACTTGTAAATAAATGCACAATGTATATATGGTCAGAATTATTGTATTGAAGCTAATGATGTAAGGGAGAAATGCTTCTTAACAATTCTCATATAAGTATGCGACCTCTATTCTTTATTCTTTTGTTTACACTTGTAGCTTCAATATTTGTGACATGTTTGACAAAATTCTTGTCATGGCTTGGAGGGGTCCAGATGAGTATCATTATCATGTTGTTATTTATCATCTTTGAAATTTTCATGAAATTATGGGCAGAGCACTAGGTTCTAGGCCTTAAAAGGTGGCTCAAATCCCGAGGACGCTAACACAGAACTGAGGAATTGAGGCCATGGACACTGGCATGTAGTGTTATTCCTATGAAAATATCCTAGACTTGGACGCTCGCTTGAAAGCTTGTGCCTTTGTCTATGGCTTAAAGAGGTAAAAAGGTCAGTGTGACCTAGGGGTAAGAGGCCTGAATGGTTGGGTTACCTCCTAGGTGTGTTTTTGTTGTTGTACAATTTATGTATATTATGTTTCTATCAGTTCCAATTCCTTAAGGTGACCTAGGAGGTTGAATCTCATTATAATAGACTCTTGTTGCATGATTACCCTGGTTGGCCGGTTACTTGGGTAGATGTGTGAGGAGGGTGTTAGAGAGTGGTATCAGAGCATGGTTCAACCTTGAGACTAGATGGGCAGTGTGTTGGTCATGCATTCATGTCGGTTGCATATGTGTCCCTTATGCTTGTAGTCTATGTGATTGTTGCATTTGCATGGTGTTGATCATGGTTGTAGTATTGTCTCCATGTGAAGGTTGATGGTGTTGTTGTGGGATGTGTCTACATGAGTGTATTGTTGTATATCCATTTGTTATGCATGTCAATGTCTATATGTTTTTATGCATGCACTGTCATGGTTAATGTTGTTTTGCATAAGGTCATTCTATGCAATTAGGTCATCATGATGATATTGGTATGTTATGATGCTAATGTGTTGGCTAAGATAGAGTATGAGATGCATATCATTAAAGAGACATTGCAACAATGGACCTTGGGGTAAGAGCAGATCTTCAATACAAGTTTTTATGTTTAACATGCAGGTATGTTAGTTAATGGATTGTTATATGCATTAGGGTTAATTATATGTTTTTCATTCTATTATGGTTACATATGTGATAAATGCTAGTTGATCAATGTAGTCATATGAATTATGGTTATGTGTATGCATTTCATTCAATTGATTTAATGGTTACATACATGATAGATAGTTAATTAGTGTGATCATATGTACACACATTAAGTTAGTCAAGCATGGTATTAACTTGATGACTATGTTATATGTTGTTGATGAATATGTTATATGTTAACTTGTAGTTAGCTCGATGATTATGTTATGTGTTGTTGATGAGCATGTTATATGTTAACTTATTGTTTTTATATGTTAGTTAACTTGATGATTAGGGCTATAGCATTAATATATTGATGTTATAAGTATCATGCTAAATTGGATTTCCCTATGCAGATGTTTATGGTTATGACATTCAGGTATGATTTAATATATAGTGATATTGTGGCATACTAATCTAGGTTGACTCTTCATATATGATTGTTATGCATGAATGACAAATGTTTATGAGCTTATGATGTGAACATGTTAGCTAGTTATTTTTATGGATATCATGACATTATTTTTGTTGAGTTGAGGTGTTGTGAAGTGATATCATGCTAATATAGATTGATTTTGTAGAAAAGATATCCTCCTTTGAGATACATTAGATTATGAGCTTGTTTATGTTGTCTACTTTGTAATGAATGTTTGATTATGTCATCTATTTGGTGTTTGAGTGTTGGTGTCTATTATGTCATCTATCTGTTGTTTTAATGTTTTATTAGTTTTGTGATATGAGTTTTTATTTATAATATTGCATGAAGGAATGATCCTGTTTTAAGATGATGATACTAATACATATGTTTTGAGATAATTTATATGTACTTAGGTGTAAATATGTGACAGTTGTAGCATAATGAGTCATGATCGATTACTGTGAGTTTATTGCTGAATATGACATGGTTTTTAGACTTGGTAAATGTTGATTCCAAATCAGTAGATATGTTGCCTTGATATTTGTAGTATGTGACTGACATGTGTGTTTTTAGTTACAAGGCAATGTGATTGCCATAACAAGGTAAGGTAACAATCTTGTCTTTATGTTTAATTATGCACTGGAAGTTATGTGTTTATGGTAGTATGATCCAAGGGATTTCATGGCAAGAGGGACTGCCATGAAATCTTGGAGAAGGATTAGGTTGAGTTTTCCTTCAGAAGCACTAGGGACCCATGGGGATTGATTCATGGTGTTTGTTTCCAGTGTTGTGCTTTTGGTCTCTTGTGGTTTTTTGTGTTTTATTTTCGGATTTGTTATTTCTAGTGTATGACCATACCACTTTTTTGCGGTGTCGTATTTCTTTTGGATTCTCATGGTCTTCTTCTTGTTTTTTCTTGTTATTTAATTTTATGTTTTGAGAATCTTGGGAATCGGTTGGGGAAAGAGGAAATTAAGGGAGCTCGGGTAGAGCTTTGTAGTACCCAACAGTTAATGTAAGACACGAATGAATCTCGGTGCATGAGTAACCGCAACGAAAGGTAAGAATATAAAAATCATTCAGACTGGTTGGGTCCATTCTGGTAAATGGATGGTGGCAATAAATACATGAGAAAGGTAACCAAAAAGGTAAAGTAAATGGATTTGAGGTGCAAGATTCCTTGCCTATGTTGGGAACTGTTGTTCTTAACGTTGTGCATTTTGTACATGGATAAAGGAATTTCTCTTAACTTTGACCTTACGTTATCTAGTAATTATGATGTGATCATGATTATGTTGGTGTTTATATATGTATACATGTATGTATGTCATTTCTGACAAGGTCATCATTGATCATAGTTTTTTGATGCTAAAAGTCTATGTGTAGATATGTGTGTATGTATGTCATTGTTTGACGGGATGATTATTGTTTTATGCTAATGATTTTATATATATATATGTCAGTGGCTAACATGGTTATCAGGGAAGATTCTTATGGATGAATGATTGCTCATGCAAGTGAATGACATAAAGAGATCCCTGGCTATGATAAATCAAGTGGGAAGAGTAACGATGACATATGTATGAGTTCAGTATCATGTGGAAATGAATTGATATTATATGCTTGTGCTATGGCTATGTTTATGTATGGACAGGTAATTCTAAGGGGTACATCAAAGAAGTGAAAGTAGTGTGATATGCAACATGCTAGGATAATCATGGATAATGGAAAGGCACTAGAAGCAACGATTGCTTGTGGGTATAGTGTTTGGTTTATGGATATGCAGTGCTACTATTGTGTATATGTTGCACATGTTGTATATTAAATGATTGTACCTATGGTGATGTGTACATATAACATATGTATTATTGTGTACATATGATGTTGTCTGCTTGTTGTATATATGATTTTGTGTGTATATTGCAATGCTAGATATATATGGTGTTATGTACATGTTGGATATGCGGTGTTTTGTACATATCGTACTATGTACATGTTGGATATGCGATGTAGTGTGCATATGGTGTTGTGTGCGTGTTGTACTTATAGTGCTATGTATATATGGTGTTGTGTGGATATGGTGATGTTTACATGTTGTACATATGGTGTTGTGTGTAGGTGGTGTTGTGTACATGTCGTGCATGTGGTGTTGTGTACATGTGTTATCGTGTACATGTCGTGCATGTGGAGTTGTGTACATGTGGTATTGTGTACACATTGTACAGGTGGTGCAGTGTACATTTGGCGTTGTGTACACATTGTGCAAGTGGTGTCGTGTACATGTGATGTTGTGCACATGTGGTGTAGTTATTTTTATGTACAAGTGGCACTATGTACATGTTGTGCATATGGTACTAGTATACATGTGGTATTGTGTGCATGTCATATATGTTGTGTTGCAGGAATGCGGTACTATGTACGTGCATGGTGTAGTCGTTGTATCATGACATGTGTATTCGTTGTGTTGTACTCTATATATGTGTATGTATTGTGTTGTATTGTACATTGAGTGTAGGCATATGTGTTGTATGTCGATGTAGGCATATGTATTGTGTTGTATTGTACATCGAGTATAGGTGTATGTGTTGTATACCGGTGTAGGCGTATGTATCGTGTTGTATTGTACCCCAGGTGTAGGTATGTGTGTCATGATGTATATAAGGTGTAGGTGTAGGTGTAGGTATTTTGGGGTGTTGTACCTCATGTGTGGGTGTATGCATGTGATGTACACTGTGTGTATGTGTATGTGATTGAAGAGAAGCAAAGGCACTAGGTGCTTTCCATGTGCGACAATCGATCCGATATGGATACAAAAGAATAAAGGCATATGCAAGGATCGATGAAGGGTACGTATGTATTTTATTTCAGTCTTATTACGCATATGATCTATGATTTTTCCTAATGATGGCTACATGTGATTTATGATTATGGTTTATGATGATTTCATGTCATTCATTATTTTATTTATGATGGTTGTGTTTTGTGCTAACCAGATGTGACATGTTTAAACATGATGATTTGGTCAAACAACTAATTTGATTTATGTGACAAGAAATAAATAGAAGTTCAAGAACCTACCTTATTGAAAGGCTACCAATGACGTATGATTTGAATTTATTTCATTTTATTTTGAATCTAATGGCAATTATGTGCTTGGTATAGGAAGAGCAAAATTTCCTAGTTGGGTGGTTGAAACTAATTGCAAGAACTAGCAGTGTCAGCAAAAGGAATTGGAACATGTAGCAGTATGTTGGTAAAGTAATTCAGGAGTAGGGCCATTGTGGGACACTGGTACCCAATAGTGTCCATTGATTTCCATGAGCATTTTATGCCCGGTATGATGGTTGGGGTAGGTATATGCCTTGATTTTTGTATCTTACGATGTGAGGAAGCTTTTCCAAGGGATGGATCGCTTGAGATAGGGGATGACGAAGAACTTGGAAGGTGAGTGACTACAAGGAAGGGGATTACCAGATGGCCTGATCATTAGCATTGATTCGAATGGAAAGTGGCCTACACCCATGGTATTTATCCACCCATGGTATTCATCCACACATGGAATTTACCCATGGTATTGTAAGTGGCATGCACCCATGGTATTGTAAGTGACATCTTCCCATGGTATTCACTCGCCCATAGTATTCATTCACCCATGGTATTTACCCACCCATGGAATTTACATGTGGTATTGTAACTAAAAAATACTATAAGTAACAAGTCGCATTTTGTAAAAGGACAGATTTTCCACCACAATTTAGCTTTTACAATTATTCTTTGTGCTAATAAAAGGTTTCTTTGCGGTTTTATTTATAGTTTGTTCTCATATTTTGCTGGCATTTCAAATTTTCAGATCTTTGGGGTCTCTACCCAAGATTTAGGTCAGTGGTATCAGATTCAGGTTATGGCTCCATGGGAATGAGGTTTTGACGCATATTCCAGTTTCAAAGTTTTTCAACAATATTCAACAAACTTCATGCATGTGCTACGACCTCTAGACAACTCCTTCTTGGGAAAAGCGAGAAGAATTATTTTTTTCACTTTTTTGCAGGAATTTTTTGGGTGACGAGTTTGTAGATCATATCTGAAACTTTCGATACAAAATTTACAAAAAAAAATAATAGATCCATATTCCTTGAAAAAAATATACCCAAATTCAAAAAAAACATCGGTTAAATCGAAGTCTAGATGAGGGAGATATCGCTGATTTAAAATTAGCTATTTGTTTCAGATTTTTTGTAATGACAGGATAGATGTAGTGCGAATTTGAGTTTCCAGAGTGCCCAGATAGGGATTTATATCACATGGGAATATGTATAATGATCATTCTATTTCCAAAAATATGTTATAATATAAATATTTTGAGTTATATTGACCGATTTATGCCCATTTTAAATCTAGAGAAACATTTAGAGTGGGTTCCCTTTGGAGACGTGCCTTCCCACCACACTTATTTCACATTCATCATTTTTAGCATAACAACGTTCGTCTTGGGTTATTTGGATATGTGTCCTCCCACCCTAGACTATGTAGGCACCTTATATTTCATCAATAATCAACATCACGGTTATGGGTCAACCGCACAAAATAATTCTTATCAAAGTCCATTTGCTAGGCCACACACTGTTAGTATCACAGTTGGTCACAAGCACTAAAGGGTATCTCTATCCTCATATCTCCATTTGTGATGGTTCTAGATCATCCAAAAATCCACACTTCAACTAAGTCCATTTGCTAGGCCGCACATTATTAGCATCATAGTTGGTCACAAACATTACAAGGTATATCTATCCTCGAATCTTCCCTTTTTATGGTTATGGGTCAACCACAAACCCACACTTCATCGAAGTCCATTTTCTAGGCCACACACTATCAGTATCATAGTTCATCACAAGCATTACAGGGTATCTCTATCCTTGGATCTCTGTTCATCACAGTTATGGGTTAACCACACAAAACCCTTCTCTTCAGTGGTTATTCATATTCAACAAAGGCCTATAAGAATGGAACTTCACGTAATGGAGACCATTGATTCTTAAGGAGGGAGGAACGATATGAATGGAAAGTGGCCTACACCCATGGTATCTATCCACCCATGGTACTGTAAGTGACATATATCCATGGTATTCATTCACCCATGGTATGTATCCACCCATGGTATTCATCCACACATGGAATTTACCCATCGTATTGTAAGTGACAACCACCAATGGTATTCATCGCCCATGCTATTTATCCACCCATGGTATTGTAAGTGACATCTGCCCATGGTATTCATTCACCCATGGTATTTACCCACCCATGGAATTTACCTTTGGTGTTGTAACTAAAAACTACTATAAGTAACAAGTCTCATTTTGTAGAAAGGCAGATTTTCCACTACATTGTAGCTTTAACAATTATTATTTGTTTTAATAAAAAGTTTCTTTGTGGTTTTATTTACGGTTTGTTCTCAGATTTTTCTAGCATTTCAATTTTTCAGATCTTGGGAGCCTCCTCCCAGGATCTGGATCAAGAATTTCTAGATGTAATCAGATTCATCTTGGGAGTGTTCCCTAGAACAATGAGCCGGTAACCATTCACTAAAGGTACAGTACTGCAAGATTGCAGCGTTAGACATTGGATGTAGAATTTGACTATGACAGTGGATTCTGGACTTCCTGGGAAGGAAGCGAATCCTGGTACTACTTTGAGGGTGGTCTGAGCCTATGGATTCCCTTGTTGCTGATACGGGCATTAAATACTTTTATTAGTTGGTTGAGAAAATGTATATATGTGTATCCTACTGTAAATAATGTAATGAGTTGTGTTATAAATCTCTAGTACACGGTGTGATTGTCATTATGATTTTTTCTTTTGAGAAGGTTATTCATTGTAAATAATACAACGAGTAAAATCTCCATAGACAACATGTTTTTTAGCAGGTTTCTATTTTTTAGGTGTCATTAAACACCGAGGAAGGTGTTCCCCCAAGGGGGAGGGTTCTATAACAACCCCGATGAAAATTCCATGTAATAAAAGCAATAAAGGAAAAAATAATAGCCACGGTTGATGGGACACGTATTCCAAGCTGAATTTTGGGAAAATAATATTATTGTGGGTGTTCATTTCAGTTATTATTGCTAAAGGAAATCGACAAAGGCAATGGAAAAGTATTTGGAAAGGAAAGAGGCATTATTTTCATTTTATTTATGAAAATAATGGAAATTAGGATAAAAGGGAGGTGAAATGTCACAAGTTTCATGTGAGGAGGAAATTGAAATAAAATAATTCAAAATGAAGAAAATAAAGGCCTCATTGATAAAAAGGATTATGAGGATCAATTGGAAATTTTTTGGCTCAATATTTTGTCAGTTGAGTTTTGGAGTTCTCTCACTACTCTCTCTCTCTCTCTCTCTCTCACTCACTCTTGGTCACAGAGTTTCTTGGAGAATTTCAGCAATGGAACAAGAAAGGAATGAAAGCAAGAAGAAGAAGGAAGAAAGCAAGGAAGATTGGGAATTGAGTAGCTACAAGAGGATTCTTTGCAGGTATTGATTTTCATGTATGATTTCCTTGGTAGATCTAGCATGCATGGTATTGAATATGGTTATTTTCTATCTTGGCATGGGATTTTTCAAGTGTGACAGTGTTTTGATCTCATCCTTTCCATTTCTAGTGGCCATGGGGTTATAGAATTATCATGTTTTGGTTTAGCTGAATTTCTGGATGGATTCGAAGCTGAGAGAGGTGGATCTCTGAATTGATATAACACATGGCGTAGTAACCCCTGAACCAGACTGTGGGTTGTGTTAAATATGGATAGTGTGTTGCCTTAGTGGGCCTGGGAATCCTCTACATGTGAATGACAGGATATAAGGTAAAACCTAAAGGTGTTTTTCCTCAGATTAGGGCATAGTTATCCAAGTTTCGATTGCGGTAAATCCTGAGAGGTGGGTGCTCTCCATTCGGCCTAGTAGTTCCGAGATGGGATGTATGGTAAATCCTAGAGAGGCTATCTCAGTTTAGGACTTAGTGATCCCTGATTCAGACTGTAGATTGTGGTAAAGCCTGAGAGTCTAGGAGACAGGAAAATTCCTCACAGTGTAGGTAGATAAATCCAGTAGAATTCATGATTGTTTTGTTCTTATTGGCTGGTTATGAGTCCCACATTCATGCTTGGAATATAGCATGGGGGTGATTGACTGAAGAGATATTTGGCTTAGCCAATATTTAGTTTTTTTTTACATTCATTAATGATAAGCTCATTCCTTTGGTATCTTATGTATAAATGCATTTGTTTATATGTGGATTTGACTAATTTTTGTATCCATTGTATTTTTTTTGTTATTATGTTGGTTATAAGCATGTATTTGATTAGTGATGATATATGGATCTCTCCATGTTTTTACTTGTAAATGAATGCACAATGTATCTATGGTTAAATATATTGTATTGTAGCTACTGATGTAAGGGAGAAATGATTCTTAGCAATTCTCACATAAGTATGAGACCCTTATGCTCTATTATGTTGTTTACACCTATAGCTTCAATGTTTGTGACATGTTTGAAAAAATGCCTATCATGGCTAGGAGGGTTCCAGAAGAGTTCTTATTGATGTGACTTATTCCATATCATTTTCCTATTATTATTTATAATCTTTGAACTTTTCATGAAGTTATGGGCAAAGAATGGGGTTCTGAGCCTAAAAAGGTGGCTCAAATCCGAGGGACATTGGCACAGAACTGAGGAACTAAGGCCTTGGATGATGGAATGCAGTGTTATGCTTACAAATAATGCCTCTTGGATGTCCACGCTTACATCTATGCCTCAAAGAGGTCAAAAGGTCATTGTAACCGAGGGGTAAGAGGCATGAATTGTTGGGTTACCTTCTAGGGGTGTTGTTGTTGTTGTACAAGGTATTTATGTTGTGTTTCCATCTATTCCAATTCCTTAAGGTGAAATAAAAGGTTGAATATAATTATTGTAGCCTCTTGTCACATGTTTACCTCGGTTGGTTGATTACTTGGGTAGATGTGGGAGGAGGGTGTTACAGTTGATTATACAAACATTAGAGTTGTGCAGCAAATGGAGATTGGAGAATTGCGATGGCACAATCATTAAAATGTTTGTTAGATTTATGATTTGATTTATGCAAAGGAATTGATGTTTGTAGGTATTAGTTGAAGGAGAGGGATAGTGGATCATAGCTTGGAAGCTGTGACAGAGAAAATAAGTGAAGTAAGAATTGTGGTAGAAGAAACTTCTAATAGAGGAAGCAAGGAACAAGTAGAAGTCTTCAAAAGAATTAAAACGAGTGAGGAAAACAACAAAAGGAGTAGAGGAGCGTTCAAGAAGGTTATAAGTATATAACCAAATAAAATACCAAAATATCAAGCTAGTGAAGAAAGCTTGATGAGGTATTGATCAGTAGCTACAAGAGGAGACTTACTACAAAGGAGAGGGTTGGTTCCAATTTACTGTTGAGCACGGAGAGCCTCATAAATATTGACAGAAGGATGACCATAGAGGGTCATCACAATGGTTTATGTGAAAGCCACATGAGAATGAAATAATATGTCAAGGAAAATGACATAAAGGGTGTAACCACCCCTCTCACATTTACTAGATTTAGTAGTCCTACTGGATTAAACATGAGCTAAGGTATACTATGACATGACTCAATCTCCTGGATCCAATTAAGGAAGTGGGACTGACAACTGGAACTCACCCACCACAAATTGACATCCTACAGGGCTTAGAGGACACTCATAGGTAGAAAAACCAATCCAAGTGCCCAAACCATGAGCTAGATTGTTGTTTTAGTGACCAGGGATCACGACCGCATGCATGACAAGGCCTCCATGTGGTTAGAGGCCTCCAAAAAAATGAATAAGCCTATAAAGGTGCAGTTATTGACCAAAAATTCTAGTTTAGAGGGTGCAGTTCTAGATTTTGAGCCACCATTTCATGCTAACCTCATACCACTTCCTAGAACTCAGCTAGACTTTCTAGAATGATAAATTACATCAAGAAAACCATTCATACAAAACTCGATCAAGGAATTAACCTAACCAAGCCTAAATATGATAGTCATTTCGTCAAAAATATTGTGAACATGTATTCTACAGGTCATGAATTCATATATTAACATAGGGATTTAAAAATTATCTGAGAAACATCAAGAAGGTTGTATGCCCTCTCCACATAGTTGCAACAACACTTAATAGTCCATGCATTCATCAACTGTTCATATATTCGTCAAAACATTTCAAGATCCATAGATAATGTACATCATATAACCAGAAAATAACTAGCATCGAAACCATGGAAACTCATCCATAATATCACCAACATAATCCATACATATGTGCATAGATCACAATAGCAAATACCTCATCCTAACATCTGAAAATTTCAACTAAGTCAGGGACTTCCACGTACCACCCAACCATAGATTGGGTTGAACCAATTATTTCTTTCAACCAATCACCCTTGTGCCATATTCTAAGCATGAATGTCGTATCTCATGGAATAAACCAAACAGAACCAAACCAATGCTTCCAGAGGGAAAACCACCTCAACCCTCAACTAGTGATTCCACCTCATGATCAGACATTGCTAACACTAACCAGATCAATCTCCATCGAAGTTGTCTAGGGTTCCAGTAACTAGTAAGTCAACCCATAGCCTTCTAGGGCTCCAGATAATTTATCTAACTTGGCTCCAGGGAATAGTAAATCAACCCACCAAGGGCTCCAACGTGTTTTTCCCAACCCCGGATCCAAAAATAATAACTCAACCCAAGTTGTTGTAGGGATTCCAAAGCCTTTGTACCAACCCACAAAGATAAGGAATTATGAGCACCAATAAGAAATAAATAAAGTGTAAAAACCCAAAACACCATGACTCTCTAGGAAATGATAAGGAAAGGCTAAAAATGTTGTCAATATCAGCAATCCACCATGCCAATGATAAACATAACTAGATAATCACATGCATATACCGTGCATCCGTAAATCAACAAGGACATCACACATGAAACTTGTTACTTGCAAAGAAATCTAGTTGTATTTGTTGATCCACGAGTTCCCTTGCTCTTTCCTGCTTTCCTTTTTCCTTCTTTCTCTAATCCAAGTGAAAACTAGAGTGCTCCAAGCATGCTCCTAGAATGTAATAAGTGTGCAATAGTATGAGAGAGTAAGATAACATAATATAGATACAAGCTAAAACAGAAAAAAAAAGGTTATGAACTTATCCCCAAAGGCCTTTTCATCATTGATTCCTCTATTGTCTTCATTTTCCTTCATTTTTCCTCTAATTTCCTATGAATGAAAATATATGAACTTTCATCTTCCATTTCTCATATTTTCCTTTATTTTCATAGATAAGTTCCAATTAATGCCTCTTTCCTTTCCCAATTTACATAACAGTAATAAACCAAAAGTAACACCCACTAGGATGTTTTTCCCACCATTCAACTTGGAATACATGTCCCATGACCTTGTTCTTATAATTGCTTACATGGAGAATCAACCAAGGGATTTCACAAGCCCCTCCCCATTGGGGGAACACCATCCTCGGTGTTCTATGACACCTATAACCAATAAACCACTGAAAACAAAACATACTTCCTATGGAGCTTTATAACCCACCTCATTCCCATATTTTCAACATATAAACTGTTGAAAATATGACAATGATAACATTTAATGGAGCTTTATAATGCAACTCATTACGATATTTACAATCACAACCATATACTCTTATGCGCATTTTCTTCAACCAGAAAATAATCATATTGTATATGGATCTTTATAACCACATCTCGGTACAATATTTACAATAATATACACATATATACATATGCATATTTGCTTTAACCAACAAACTAAAGGACATAATTCCCACATCAGTCAACAAAGTAATCATAGGCTCACACCTCCACCATAAAAATTAGTACCAAGATTCACCTCCTTCCCAAGAAGTCTAGAATCCACTGCCAAATTCAAACATGCCTCCAATGTCCAGTGCTACGATCCTCGCGTTGATTGTTCTCTGCATAAACAGTGATCCAGGAGGATCCTAAAAGACCAAAATTTTTAATTCCTCGAAACTCAGTGAAACCTATCTCAAATTAAAGATCTCAGCATTATGAATCCAACGACGTGAATGACACCTAAATCTAACTTCATATGCAAAAGTTATGCCTAGATGAATTTTTTGGGAAACAACAATTTTTTTTATAGACATGACCCACAAGCTGCCACGTGGTAGGATGATGTCAGCAGTGTGACTACTAACATCAACCAGACATATTTGACCTTAGCAAGGTGACATGGAAGTATAAACCGATCAGAATATGACACAAGGTAGGTCACATTAGCATGACATCAACAACCGAGTCAGCAGTACAAGCCAATTAGGTTGCGCTACGTGGTGCCCATTCATCGAATTGTCAATTTCCTTAACGATGCAAAATTTTAGACCATTGTGGAAGTTGACGACGACCAAATTTTCACCTGATTAATTTATACAGTGACCACCAAAAAAATCGGTGGGGAAAAGGACCATTGGGCCTTATTATAATAAAAATTAAATGAAAATTTAGCCCGTTGGTGAGCCTACCTCAAATTGAAGAGCTCATCGTTTTTAATCCAATGAAGCAAATGACACCTCAATCTGACACTATATGCGAAATTTATGGCTCGTTGTTGTTTCTGGGAAATGTTATCACACATAAATTTTTAATTTTTGATGGATATGGTCATCATAATCTCCACCTTGTCTCATTAGGTTAGATCATTCATTTGATGAGAAATTCACTTAATCATGTTTATTATAGGTCATAGACACTTCATTAGTCTTGTCATTAGGGTCATATCCACAATAATACACCTTGGGTTCACTTGCATAATCATCAAATTTTAAAAAACGAGCCACTAGCCAGTTTTACATATTTTCATAGTGAATTCAGTGTAAAATAGGCAGATTTCACTACAATACTAGCTAATAATTTCATAACGAATATGAAGATTTCTCTGTTTTTTGACTTTTGAGTAGTCAACTTCAAGGGACGTTTCTGGGCAAACATAGAATAATTTTAAGAAAATAAAAGAGGTTATTGTCAAGAACATATCAATTAACATTAACCTCTTTCATTTTTCTCAAAGGTTATACAAATTGGGAGATACAGGGATGTCTTTCGGCCCTATTTTCAGAAAACAAAATTTTCCTGTTTTATACATGTTTTTCAAATGTAGATTCTGGACTATTGGAGATGGTATTTAAAAAACCAAAAGAGGTTTTTATTCAAAACATTCTAGTTTACAAAAAAATTCTCTAGTTTTTCAAGGATTCAGAAATATGAGTTGATTTATAAACTGAAAATTTTTCCTTTTTTAGGCATTTTCGTAGCGTGTTTTAGGCTTGAAGCTAGAAAAATGCTACGAAAATTCTTGTAGGTGATTTTTTGCATTTAAAATCAGTTTTGGCATGTTTTAAGGAGGGATATCGATGGTTTCAAGGTGTCATGACATGATGAAGGTGTTGGAATAGCAAAGAAGTCAAGAAGATTGATGGAAAAACCATTTTTCCCACGCTACTAAAACATGCTACGAAAATTTATGTACATGACTGTTTTAGCAGTAAAATTCAAGTTTGATTTCAGGCCAAATGAAAAAGTATTTGAAAGAGGTTTTTCTTCAGTACGGGTCCATATACAAAAATTTCTCTCAGTTTCTGCAAATCCATTAGGGTTTGGAAACTATACACTCATCTTTGAATCCTATATTTCAAAATTTTCACTAACCAGATTTGTGAAAAAATTGTAAAAATTTGACTTGGAGGAGGTCTAGGTCAGCATCCACGTGCCATAATGACACATTAGAAATATAGTACAGTTAGAAAATTAGTTTTTTGCAGTTGATAAGGGTTATTAAATTGATTTTTTTAACTATTAATGAAAGAAGAGTCCTTTTTGTATTCAAACTCTGCAAAATAGAAATATCCCTATGAAGTCTCCAAGTGATAAAATCATGTTTGAAATAGGTTTGTGAGTTGGGAATTCGAGGTGAGTAAGGTGGAATATCATTTTTATGAGTCCTCACTCTGTAAATGAGATAGTTTTAGAGTTAGAAGGGGTTGGGAGATGGTGACTTGACACTGCTACTATTGTAATTTCTGATATTAGTAATATAGATAGACTTTGTTTCTGCTTCACCTGAGATTCTTGGAATGCTTCAATGAGCTTATGTTTTATGTCTCTCTTTATCTTACTTATAGTATCTTACGATTGAATTACTCAAAATTCATGTCACACATGCTCTGACTTCCTTTTAACATTGAGCTATTGAATATTTCTGTGTTAGTATTGTCCTTCCATTGAAACATTAAAAGCGTCAGCTTCCACAAGTAGATTCATTTGTCACTATATTCCTTCTTACTAATTCCATGAGCCCTGTTAGAGTCGGTCCTTACAGCCCTCCGTCAAAGATCATTTCGCTTTTTGCATATCATTTTTAGGTGTCTCGCTCACTTCACTTCGTTGCATTTCACTAGGGGCATGCCATTGACTGACGAGAGGGTTTGGTCTTCCTGTATTCCCTCATGCTTGTACCTACTGGGCTAATTTAAAACTTTTCAAAGTTCATCAAAGTTCAGTTTACGTCATTCATGGTCATAAATGATTATTTTTGTCAACAAGAGTCTTTTATTTTTTAGAGTCTAGGGTTCAGTATTTTGATATATTCAATAAATGCCCACAGGCCATGAGGATGGTTTTGAAAAAGGTTCTTAGTTCAAATTTCCATCATCAAACACATCTGAGGAAATTTCTTGTTCAAAACTTTGTTTTGAACTAGAAATTGTAAATTTCATTTTTTGTAACAATCATGTATTTTTTCTACCATAAAAAATTTCAAATGCAACCTCTGATCTTTTCCGAAATCCAAACGCCAACTTCCCTGCAAAAAATAAACTCATTTCATCAGTCCAAACTCAGAAAATCAATGAAAAAGCCAAAAGACAGAAGTTTAATGAAAGGATAAAGTGCCAAATGAAAAACATTACAAAGTGGGTTTTCGAAGAACTAAAAATTAAACCCATCTCTTGCATGATATTTCAAAGGCTATTTGAACCCATTTGTCAAATTACATTCACAATTTTTCAGAGCAGAGATCGAATTTGGAGTTTGAAGAACGAAGTTCAGTGTTGAAGGGCCGGAATTGTGCTGACAGTCAGCGCGCGGTGCATACAAAGAGCGCGTGGCGCACTGAGAAAGTTTGGGCAGTTCATTTTTACACGCGCGCGACGCACCAAACCAGCGCAGCGCGTTGGGCATGCGCGCGGCGCATAGAGCCCTAAGGCCGGAAAATTACCCTCCTTGACCCAAACTCAATTCAAATTGCCTCATTCGCCTTCAAGTAAGTTATCCACGCCTGCTCAATGATTTTGGATATGCTGTGGTGGTTTAAAGGTGGAGAAAACAAATGTTTTAATGGTGCAAAAGTTAACCCTATGTCCACATCCAAAATTGCTCCATAGGGTTTTGAAAGAAGTGTTGGTGATATTGTTGGTGTTTCAAACTTGTTTCAAACAACATGTATTCTCTTGTTATGGAATGTCATTATTGCCACTGTTAGATTTACCACAGTCCCATTTTCAGTGTTCCCATATCCCTTTATACTTTTGACCCCCATGTGAAATCCCAAACCCTACGTATTACCTCTTTCCCTTCCATTGATTAAAATTCAAGTTTTCATAAGGATCAATGGTTGTTTTCATGTTTTTGACTGCACTTTTGTCATTCGAATAACTCTTAATATCTATCACTTGGCAAGTCCCATTAGTATTACCCATTCCCATACCATTTGTAAAGGTATGAAATCCCAACATTTCCCAAAGTTGTGAATAAATGGTTTGTCTTTTCCAAAGTCACTTGACAGTCCGTTGTGTCACTTGACAGTCCATTGTGTTCATTGTAACATTTCCCACAGTCCCCATTCCATGTTAGAAACAGTTGGCATATGTGATAGTGAAAGGCAAAGCATCTAGTCATCATTTTCAGACATACTCCTAACGCTTGTTTTCACCATACCTGTATCAGCATATATTTTTCAAACATCTTGATTTCAACGCCATGTCAGAGACAGATTCAGTTTATGAGCAGGGGTATGACAGTGATTCCACAACAGAGGTTAATGTGCCAAGGAGGTCTCACAAAAGTGGAAAAAGTGGTAGGCATGTCAGGGAGGAACCTACTTCTTTGGTTCAATTGCAGGCTTGCCCGCTTGCAATGGATTTTTTCAGCATCAGTCATGTTTCCAATACTGTGAGATAATTTCCCAAACTCAGCATCATCATGAGTTAGCTCGCCTATTTTTTCTACATTTGCATGATGGCCGTGTAAACCTTGCTGGAGTAAACTTTATTTTGTCACCAGAGACCATTCCTCAGGCCACCGGGATACCAAACATAGGAGAGGAATGGAACAAACGACAGCAGCTAGAGAAATCCTATTATGAGCCATATATCAGACCTAGATATATGAGGCAGCTAAGCAGGGTATTTCCATTTCGATTTCTGAAGGATGAGTATGCACCATTGATGAGACTGATCATTCAATATTTCAGTTGCGAGGGCAGATTTTCGCGCCTCTATGCGTACCATATCCGTTTGTTGATGCATTTCACGAGGGTACGTATGATGAGCATTCCATACTTCATGTACCGTAACATAGAGCGGATGACATTTCTTGTACAGAAGAATACCCCAGCACAGCAGCATAATAGCATATATCATTACGCGCTGATCAAAATCATGGTGGTACATCAGATCACACAACAGGGCATCGCATGGGATGAGTTCATCTCCCGTGACTTCTTTGCAGTGCCACAACCGCCTCCCGAGATAGTTCATGATGAGGGAGAGCCTTCACACCAGTTTGACATTCCTAAGACTGAACATATCAGCACTCCAGTGTATGTGACATATCATTGAGGCCACAGAGCCTTAGTTGCAGCTACACGACGAGTACTATCTCCACCCGAGGTGGAAGGGGTCTCGTTGACTTCATCAACAGCGCGAGTACTATCTCCACCCAGGGTGGAAGGGGTCTCGCCTTCAACATCAACACAGGTACAGGTTCAGGACAGAGGCAAGAGGCCTATGCAAGATTAGGGCCCTTCAAGAGGCCGAGACACTGATTTTACACTCATTGATGTTGATGCGAGCTCTCCTAGCTCGAAACTGAGGGAGGTCATCCAGGAGCAGAAATCTGAGATTGGTACTTTGACAGAGAATTTACAGAGAGCACAGTGGGTGATAAAGTACTTGGAGCAGCGAAACAAACAGCTGGAGGATCAGCACACACTTATAGAGTTGCGGCGAATCCGTGAAGATCGACAATTGGCCCGGAAGATACCTGGTGACATGACACCAATTGAGCGAGAGACCGAACTCATGCATGTTAAAATTCATCTGGAGAAGTTTTTTTCAAAATCCAATAGAGACAAAGACATGCTCCGTCATATGAAAGGTCATTATTGGGCCCGCATGCACGTTTGCAAAGCAAAAATGAAGGTCCTGAAGAGAAGGTTGAGCAGAGCACTGAAACGGCGAAAGAGGCCTAATCCGCTCTGGATTTTGGCCGAGGATTCATTGGCTGAGCATGAGGCATGATATTGGATCTTCGCTCCGAATTTCAGCAAATTTGGAGAAGTTTTTGTCATTTTTGAAAATTTTGGTCTCAAAACAGGTTTTTCCACCCAACGCGTAGCGCGTCTCGACGCGCGCTTATGATTGGGACACTTTCTGGAGGAAAAATTTGTATTTTTGGATTTTTCATGGTAAGTTATGCATGCTCAGAAATGGCTGAAGCATTTCATAAAGTTCTGGATGATCAAAAGGGCCAAAAACACCCTGAAAATCACCTTTCTGCCACCTTTTGCACCAGCAGAAAGTACTTTTGGGAGAATGAAGTTTTGGAGGGGAAAATGAGCTCCAAATTGAAAAATTCCACTTGGGTTGGATAGAAGACATCCAGGGATTTCCAACAAGCTATCATGAGCTTGATTTTGACTTCGGGAAGTGCTCCAAAAGCAGGTCCAAAGTCGCACGGCGCATGGAGGAAATTAGCCTATTTTTCACCTTCCAGCTCAGAAATTCGGCCAGTTTGGACTAGTTTCACCTCTTGATGTAATTTTTGACCCAGCTTGATGTAATTTGATAAAAAATATGTAATTTTGGCATGTATTTACTTTTTATAGATGGTTCACTCACAAAAAAGTGAAAATCAAGTGAATGAATCAGTTTCCTTCCTTTTAGAGGCAAGTTGTTTGGCTGCCTAGATTTTAGCTCCTTGTTTAGAATTGGTTCAAAATGATCCTAGAAGCATGAGCTCAACCCATAGAGGCATGGGAAGGGGTTAGACTTGTCTATTTATTTTATTTTCTGAGACACTTTCAGGGTTGGATTCTTGGGAAAAGTTTGGCACACTATTGTACATATTTTCTGCATTTTGGCTAAGGAAAGATCAGAGGTTTTGCAGCACCTGTTGGGATTCTTGTGGTTTTCAGTTTTGATGGTGTGTTATCTCAGTTATTTGTAAGTTCTTTAATTTTTAATGTATGACATTCCCTTCTTTTTCTTCTGAAACTAAATGAATGAGTAAATGAGGTAGAATCCATTGATTCCAGTGCTCTGCCTTTAAATTTGTTTAGTCTTATATGTTTTCGCCAGTTTGGAGAGGATCCTTGTTCTCCCTTTCCCTCTTCAGTTCCTTTTCATTCTGATCCATCCATACACATAATAAAAAAGCATCAAGGCTACTTCCTACCTTGGCCCAACTCGAATTCTGCAAAGATCTGGCCTCATCCCGAGCCCAAAATTGTTTTTCCCATTTCTCCAACAAAACCCAAAAAAATTTAAATCAAACCTTCCTATCTATTTACTAGCCTAAAATCAATATCCATTATAAGTCATCTCAGCCCCTTTGAAGACCTTTTTCCGAGATAGACCCGGAGAGAGCCCTCTCCTGTCCTCGTAGGGCTAGCTACGAGGCTGAGCTTGGTTTGATGTTGCCTTGAGTTTTACCTTATTTCAGCCTAAGGTAGATTCGAGCGCTAACAAGCCCAATGGTAGTGAAATATATCCCATTTTTCACTTGCAATCAAATACATTAAGATACTCACAGAGTTAGCCATATGATTTAATACCTAATTGAGAAAATCATTAGATAAATTGAGAGAGCCCTCTCAGATTGGAGAGGCTAATTTACAGTTACAAGTGGTTTGAAAGAGTTACTCCAAATTTTTCATTGCAATAGCCCAACAGGACTCAATTTGGTGATAAAATTTTGGCGCCGTTGCCAGGGACCGAAGGTGTAAATTTTCCCTAGGAAGAACGACAAAGTTTTAGCTCTAAGGTCTGAGAGCAGCAAACACTTAGACACATATTGTATTTATTTCTGCTCTGGCGACTCCACACATCAAATAATCAATTGGAATGTGACTCCACTGCTTGACGATCAGTAGCTTGATGAAGTTCCAAGATGAGTTCCATTGCAAGAATAAATGCTAGGTATGCCCTTATGAATCGGTCTCACGTCCTTGGTTTTCCAAATGCTATGCCAAACGCTGATTGGTTAACTGATCTTCCCATATTTAAAAATGAAAAGAAAGACAATGCTGCTCTTCATTTGGTCATATTCCATTTGCATGTACACAGACTTAAGGTTCAGTTCCCTAAGGATTGTCTCATGAATATTTTTTATGGTCACTTTAGAAGGAAAAGCATGGTCTTGGTATGAAAGCCTGCCAAATGGTTCCTTATATTCTCTTGCTGATTTCCATGTTGCATTTTATGAGATGTATGAAGAATGTCATTCTTCCTTATTTCTAGTCAAGAATGTTGCAAACAATGTGTGATTTGTATTGAATATTTGGAGAATTTTTATGAAGATGATGAGTTCATGGATGAGGAAATTTTAGAGGCCCTTCATGAAAATCCATCATCACCAAGAAGAAAGGATAACCCCTCCCTTGGATGAAAATTAAACCCAATAGGATTTTATTTATGAAAATCATGTTACATCCTCTGACTTTGATGAAAATTTGCTGCAGAATTGTCAGTATTTTGATCATTAGGAATATGAGAATCATTTCAAACAATAAGAAGAAATACTGGAAGATAATTGCTATAATCCTTAGGTAAAGGAAGAAGTTTATTCTTCATGTCATTCCTTTCATCAGCCTACATCAAATGAAGAAAATTTTGAAAAACAAAGTTTAGACAATCAGATGGGTATGCTTCTTGAATCATATAAAGAGCTACCTTTAGAAATTTCTGTGGTACTTGCTGAGGCTGTTCCTTGTGAAAGTGTCCAAGGGTACTCCAAGTATTTCTTCCTCTCAAATGAAAATAAACAAATTTTTTCTTTTTTATTTGAGAAAGGTCACAAGGGTTATAATGAAGAATATAAACAAGTAACACCAACAAAGGATCATATTTACTCACACTTTCTTGTTGATAAACAAGAATGATTCGTGCATAATCTCAAATATCCTTTCACAGCTCTGCTGGAATCTTCTATAGAAATGAATTTCAATATGATTTTCAGTTATATATACAAATTCATATGGTGGAAAAACTTGTCATCTCTCAAGAATGGCTTTATGATTAGAGAAGTGGAATGTCCATTCCAATCCAACGCTCAACTTCTTGATTGGCTTCATTGGAAGTGTGAGATCACTTGATTCAGTTTTTATGCTGAGAAAGTAGAGTAGGATCATTTGTATACAAATAAGCTTGAATATCAAGCATTTTGTCAATTTTAGTTTTAAATTCAACATGTGTACTTTTAGTTCTTTAGCAGCTATTGGTTTTTCAGTGCCAAGGTTATAGGTCAGAGCAAGTTGCAAGTTTTCATTTTGAAGATGGGAGCAGACCAATGGAGGTGGCACTGGAACTACTAGTTCTTTGTTGTACCACAGGGGTACACCATCCCAAGTGGAGCCACCATTATCACACATAATTTTTTATTTTGATGGATAGCATCATCATATGCTTCACCTTGTCTCATTAGGTTAGATCATTCATTTGATGAGGAATTCACTTAATCATGTTTATTATAGGTCATATACACTTCATTAGTCTTGTCATTAGGGTCATATCCACAATAATACACCTTCGGTTCACTTGAATAGTCATCAAATTTATAAAAAAAAGAGCCACTAGCCAATTTTACACATTTTCGTAGCGAATTTAGTGTAAAATAGGCAGATTTCGCTAAGAAACTAGCTAATAATTTCGTAGCGAATATGAGGATTTCTTTGTTTTTTTACTTTTGAGCAGTCAACTTCAAGGGAATTTGCTGGGAAAACAGAGAAGTATTTTAAGCAAATAAAAGAGTTTATTGTCAAGAACATATCAAATAACATTAACCTCTTTCACTTTTCTCAAAGGTGCTACAAATTGGGAGATACAGGGATGTCTTTCGGCCCTATTTCAGAAAACATAATTTTGTTGTTTTATACATGTTTTTCAAATGCAGATTCTGGATAGCTAGAGATGGTATTTAAGAAACCAAAAGAGGTTTTTATTCAAAAGATTCTGATATCCGAAAACCTCCTCTACTTTTGCAAAATATATCAAGGATTTGGAAATATGAGTTCATTTATAAACTCCAAATTCTACCTTTTTTAGGCATTTTCGTAGCGTGCTTCAGGCTTGAAGCCAGAAAAATGCTACGAAAATTCCTGTAGGTGCTTTTTTGAATTTAAACTCAGTTTTGGAATGTTTTAAGGAGGGATATCGATGGTAGAAAGGTTTCATGACACAATGAAAGTGTTCGAATATAAAATAAGTCAAGAATATTGATGGAAAAGCCATTTTTCCCACGCTACTAAAACATACTACAAAAATTTATGTACATCCCTGTTTTAGCAATCAACTTCAAGTTTGTTTTCAGATAAAATGAAAACGTATTTTGGAAATATGAAAGAGGTTTTTCTTTATCATAGTTCCATATACAAAAACCTCTCTCATTTTCAGAAAATCCATCATGGTTTGGAAATTATACACTCATCTTTGAAGCCTATTTTTCAGAATTTTCACTAGCCAGATTTGTGAAAAATTTTAAAAATTCGACTTGGAGGAGATCCAACTCAGCATCCACGTGGCATAATGACACATGAACACTCTATTACACTCATAAAATTAGTTTTTTTCATTTGATAATGGTTATTAAATTGATTTTTTGAACTATTAATGAAAGAAGAGTCCTTTTTGTATTCAAACTCTGCAAAACAGAAATATCCCTAGGAAGTCTCCAAGTGATATAATCATGTTTGAAATAGGTATCTGAGGTGGGAATTCAAGGTGATTAAGGTGGCATATCATTTGTATGAGTCCTGACTCTATAAATGAGATAGTTTTAGAGTTAGAAGGGGTTGGGAGATGGTGACTTGACACTACTACTATTGTAATTTTTGATATCAGTAATATAGATAGACTTTGTTTCTGCTTCACCTGATATTCTTGGAATTTTTCAATGAGCTTATGTTTTATGTCTCTCTTTACCTTACTTACATTATCTTGACGTTGAATTAATCATAATTTATGTCACACATGCTCTGACTTCCTTTTAACATTGAGGTACTGAATATTTATGTGTGCTAGTATTGTCCTTCCATTGAAACAGTAAAAGCCTCAGCTTCCAAAAGTAGATTCATTTATCATTGTATTCCTTCTTACTGAATCCATGAGCCTAATGGTAGTGAAATATATCCCATTTTTCACCTGCAATCAAATACATTAAGATACTCACAAGGTTAGCCATCTGATTTAAGACCTAATTGAGCAAATCATTAGATAAATTGAGAGAGCCCTCTCAGACTAGAGAGGCTAATTTCTAGTTACAAGTGGTTTGAAAGAGTTACTCCAAGTTGACCATTGTAGTAGCCCAATAGGACTCAGTTTTGTGATAATAGGAAACAACAAAAAATTTGGCAGGTAATACCCACAGGCTACCACGTGGCATGCTAACGTAAAAATTATGGGTGCTAATGCCAACTGTACAAATGTTGACTTTAGTAGGGATACATGGTGTTGTGGACCAATTAGGAGACAAAATTTGGTAGATGATGTCAACATGATGTCAGTAACCTAGTTAGCGGTACAAGCCAATCAGGTTCTACCACGTGGCACCCAGTCAATGCCCTACCAGTTTTCCTAATGAGGTGATGTTTTGCACCATTTTGGTTGTTATAGGTCAATTTTGGCACCATTACCAATGACCTAGTTAGCTGGGCATCATCTCCAGGACCGATGATCAAAGGGTCTATCATTCCCTATCATCTCAGTTGCTATATGCCCTAAGACAGGAAACAACATAAATAAAAAAAATGACTTTAATCAAAGCAAGGCTTTTCCATGGTTTGAAGCTTATTATTAAACATGTGGGAGCTCACCAACATAGGCTCTAAGGGGCCTAAGTGCATTGCATATTCAGGTAGCTCCATTCAAGGCTGCTCTACAAAGCACTTCCCAACATTCAAAGGTGCGTTGGTCGCATTGGGAGTGAAATTCTCATTGTTCTGGAATCTCCACTTGGCTAGTGTCTTCTAGAAGGGTTCACATGTCTCATGCTTCGGATCCAAGTGTCCATTTGACATCTACATGACTGGAAAACATGTCTTTCCTATTTTTGGAATGAAATTTATTGCAAAACAACCTACAGTTCATCTATAAATTGAACACAAATCTAAGTGTTTGGAAGGAAGAATTTGAGTAGGGAAATGCTGGAGAATTTTCAATAGAGAGTTTGATTTGTGGAGCTCCTGCTGGAGAGACTTATGCTGTGATGAGACTTGGGAACTTTGTTGGAAGGTCACAACAAATCAGTCACTAGGTTGTAACCTCTCCTTCTATCATCAATAAAGAGTACTTCTTGTTTTTCCCTACATGCCTCTATGTTTACTTTGATTTTCCATGTTGTAAGATCTTGGTTGATGAATGTAGATTATGATTAACTGAATTGGCTAATTAACTTGAATATATATCTATATTATTTCATCTTCTTCTGTTTCCGTGTTCTTTCTTGTAGGAAGCATTCAACTATTTGAAACCGCTTGAATTTGAAGTTGTAGTGGAACTAACAGAAAGGAGCCATTTGGAAGCAACTGAAACAAGTAAGCATACAATCCTCTATGTGTATCTGTTCTAAGTTAGGAAAAAGGGTAGTGCAGTCTTTCACCTGTTGTTCTAGACTAGACGCCGGTCTAGGGAAGTGTAGTTTATCCGTAGATTACAATTCTGACCCAACAAACTGGCGACTCCACTGGGGAGAACTTCTCTTGTTTCTTGGTGTTTTAGTCTCTGATCTGCTTTCTAAATCCACCCAGTAGCTGTTTTACATAAATATTAGACTTTTTTAGAGCTTAATTTTCAAAGTTAGTGAGCCAAACAGTAGCTTTTTCTTTGTTTACTGTGCCCAATGCACCCTTGGTTAGGGCATAGTGCTTTGCAGAGCATTGTCTCCATTTGGAGAATGCGTTGGCTCCTGAAAGGAAAAAATCCCCTTGAATATAAATTTGTATTTTGCTTCAGTTTCTTTTGATAATTTTTTCTAAAAATTTTGATGCTCTATTGACCAGTAGCTCTATATATTTCTTCTCCTTTGAATAAAAATTTGTTCAATTTTGTTTAAAAAAAAAAATTCATTATCATTGACAAGTTGATTTCAAAGTACTTTTTATGGTCACGTTAAGAATCGTTTGCTTTCAAAATAGGAAATTTTCATAAAGTATTAATTTCCTTGATAGGAGAAATTTTTGTTGAAATCCTCATTTTTCCTTCAAAAGAGAAATTGTTGTTTGTATTCTTCGTTTCTAAAAAGTAAAAAGCATTTCGATTATTGATCTAGTGCACCTAGTTTTCTTTCTGCATTCATAACATTAAGGAAACTGAAAATAAAAACTTGCATTTGCAGGTAGGATTGTGTGTTTTTTGCAAAAGGAATATTAGGAAACCTGCATTTAGTTTGAGATTAATTGATTTGTTTTGTTCATTGATTTTTTTTCTCTCAAATTAGTTTCTCTCTTCCCTTAGTAGCTAGGTCTTTCATTGAAAAAGCTGAAAGTGAAAGTTTGTTTATCATTCTTAGCTTGCATTTTAGGAATTTCATATACATCATCGTCGTGAACCTGAAAGGCAAATTGTTAAGCAAGATCAACATAAAATAAATCTCAATTTACTTAACAACGCTTTGGAACATTAACGATAACATTTAGAGGTCTAGGCTAGAGATGTGTTTTGGCATCGTAAAACATAACAACTGTCGTTAACTTGTCTGCAATACATTCTGAGTGTGATACCTCACTCCACGTACGTAAGTATATTGTAGCTCATCCACGTACTCTCAGGTATATCAGGCGGTGTTACAGTACGACAAGTATAAAGGTGTGCTCTCACTATGCAGTTTCACTTCAGACAACACTAATACGGACTTGGGCCTCCACGTACCTTAAGGTATATTTGGGAGGACAAAGTTTAGGTGCTATCCATCCATACTGAACCGATTCCACTGCCTTGAAATTGTGATACACCGAACACAGCATTCGGGGAGATTACCTGCCCATACTTCTTGGTTTACCATGAGGTATTCTGCAGTTCACAGTTTCCTGGTAAACCCTTTTACCTAGCATTACCCTCTTTTTGTTTATTTGTTTTTGAATAAAATAAATCAGCAAGCATGGAAGAACACAATCCTACCCCCCGTCATTCATGTAGATTAGCTTTAAAACCACCTTTACCACCGGAAGTTATTTCTAGTAGGCAAAGGCGATCATGATCTGTTGAATCAAGTACAATTCGTACCTCTGGCGAAACATCATCTTTTAATCCAGAGTTAGCTCAAATTGTTTCCACACATCCTGGTTTGTTTACTGTTGTCGAAACGGAGTCTTCATAGCTATATGTGGTCACGATCCATTCAATCGTTGAGACCATACCTCCTGGACCCGATGTTGTTCAAACACAAATTGATCTAGATCCTGTCTCTTCTTTGCCAGAATCTCTGAATCCTGAATCTGAACAGATGGAAGTTGTTCCTACCTTAGTCATCCCACAAAGTTCTATAGCTATTGAAACTCCTATATCACACAGTCAACCATTTGAAATATATTTTGGGCCTGACGGTGAAGTTCTTCCTCCTGGTTTAATCGTGATTGAAGAAATCCCTCAAATTTATACACCCTTAAGTCAAACCCACTTTGGGGGAGACCTTTACCTGTACCAGTCATTTCCTCATTTGTTTCCATCTGCTTTTGTTGATCCTATTTCTGATCAATCACCTGTCAATTTTCAAGGGTATATATTTGAACAAAAAACCATGTCTGAACCGACATCTTCGTTGGGTCTGTTGTTCCAATTACGTCATCCCCTACCGTCGTTACTTCATCGATGTTCACAACATCACCAGAGTCATATTTTCACGGTGGCCCTTCTGTCCCAACAGGTTACAAATCACTATCTAGCACTTTATCTGGTTCACCTTCACGTTCATGGTCTTTGCCAATTTCATCATCTGGTGTTTTAGCTGGTAGTCCTATAGTTAGTACTGAACGACTTGATTCATTAAATCCATCATCAGGGCAATATCAAGCCGGTCATTATGGGCCAATTCCTTTATCAATTGGACTCCCAGCATTCGGTGAACAATATTTTCCGTCTTATTATCCTCCTTATGCTGGGAGGAAACCCTTGGTTACCCAATATGACAGTACTCAGTCACATTTTGGTTAGACTAATGTTGATTTAAATGTTTGTCAATGGCAGCCCACTTTGCCTATCCAACCACAAACAGTTGTCCATTTGTATCAACCAATTCAACTTGTTACACCCACTTCAATACCACTTGTTAATACATCTACACCCCTGTTACAACATCAAAATCTTGTACATAAACCTTATTAGGCGAGTTCTTCGACTCAATATCATCAAATTTTGGGTCCACAGACTCAAAATCCTTTAGTTAATTTACAAAAACATGTATTAGGGATCATTTATTCTCAAGCTGGTCCACCATTTTATGGGATGTCACAAACATAATCTAGTTATACATATCAAATGAATCCAACCTATACAAATTTGGGTTATAATCTCGGTGGACAGACCCCTTGGCACCCATAGGCGCAAATTCCGCAAACTTCATTTCAACAAGTAACATATCCAGGTTTTGGTCAACAGAACTCCCAAGCGTTTTCTATGCAAAATAACCCCTATCTGGGTTACCTACAACAAATCCCATATGCTGGTGCTCAAAGACCTGTTGCCCAAGCAATTCCATCTTATCCTGGCTATTCTCAACCTAACCTTAATAGACAATTACCTTTTGTTGCAACCTTGGAATTACCAGATTTAAACCGGTTAACTAATGATCCTATCAATTATGCTCCTTGGTGGCCAGTGATACCACATAAATTACCCTTCGACATTCCTAAATTTAATGGAAACCCTAGAGAATACCCATCAACTCATGTTATGACTTATCATTTATGGTGTTCATCAAATTCCCTGAATGATTATTCTGTTCGATTACATATTTTCCAGAGAACGCTCACAGGTCCGGCAGCTAAATGGTACATTGAATTACCTAGAGCTTCTTGCGACAATTTCACTACCTTGGCTACTGTATTTTTGACCCATTTCCAGTTGCCAATCAGATACAAAACTGGAACGGAACTCTTGACCAACTTCAAACAGAGTAATGCTACTCACATTTTAGATCATATTCATGAGTGGCGTCGCTGTCAATGAATGGTTTAGACATTTTTTCCTGATCAGTTCCTTTCTAAATGGTTCATCAAATCCTTGTTACCATCTATAACAGATGATGTGGTTAAAGGTGGCGTTGTCATAGAAGAGCAAGTCATCGCTCATGTCCAGTATTTAGACTTGATTTATACTCAGTCTGGCACGCTCTATGAGAAACTACCAAATGCGCTGCGATCTAATTTCAATTTTCCTCCTCAAATAAAGGACTCTCATGCCGGAGACAGCTTGATAGGCACTGTAAACACACACAACACAACTACATCTGATCCTGCTCCTACTTCCGGAATCAACGTCGTCTCATTTGACAAAGGAAAAAGTGACAAGCAACCAGGAAGTAAGAAAAATGGAAAATCAAAGAAAAAGCAAACTTCTAACCCACAGGAACGATCATCTGATCTACCGTTAAGACCACAGAAACCTTGTTATCCCTGCATAATCTATAACGAGGAACACTTTGTTATGGATTGTCCTCACTGTGCTGAAGTCTCAAAAATCATCAAGATTTCAAATGCATCAGCTGTGTTGACAGACCCATTTCCAAATCTAGACACAAATTTGGTTGCTACGGATCCAGCTCCTAGTTCCCAAGTGTTAATGTTATCCAATACAAAACCTTCACAAAATATTTTGGTGTCGACGTGGAATAAAGAATATGGTAGTCTAGATGATCAACCTACTACCTCGACAATGAATCCATCTAATGAATCAGTACCACCTCCTATTATTCCTGAATTGAAAATTAAGCCACCAAAGGGAGTAATTCATAAATCGACATATAATCCTCGAGCAAGAGCTGCACAAAATTACAATATAGTTGAAGATTTGGCTCTATCCCCTTCAGCTATGTCTTCTCTTGAGGTATTACAAAATTGTCCCTGTTAGTATGAATCCTTTGTCGAAGTGTACGAAAAAGGACCACTTTAGCTACGCATAACTAATAGCCCTAAAAACAAAAGTGGCTGCCAATATCTTCAGATCTGTGGTTAGTTGAACAAGAAAAGAGCTGCAAAAAACTAGATCTATGCATGGAAAGACATTAAGTAGTAAAAACAAGGGTTTGCTCCATATACCAATAGACAAGAAAAGAACAATTTTCGAAAGAATTTTTGTATTAATTGGGCACCTGGGAGGAAAACAAGAAGGCGTATCCAATTCTCCTCAGCAGGATGGGTTCTTGGAAGTCCTCAGCACTTTAGATCTAAGATTTCTCTCTCTTGTTGGTGTATAAAATCCAATGCAAAAAATAGAGCTCAATGGGAGCTCACACAGTAAATGATGGAAAAATGTGACCAAGTGTATAGATCCAGAGTGATCTAATAGGCAACAAAAGGTGAAGAATGGTAGGAAAAACCCTCCTATTTATAACAAAATATTGGGTCATTATAGATCTTGGTGCATGATTAAAATAACATTAACCAAATCTAGATCCACCTTTTATGGAATATTTTATTATATTTGTTGGAGGAAAAAGGTATTTGACTTGGGTCAAATCCCTTGATTAGTCAAAAATAAATAAATAAATGATTTATTTATCTTTTTAAGGAAGTGGTTGGAAGATAATCAAATAAATAATGATTTATTTAATTATTTGTGGGTGATTTGGTCATATTTAACGAGGAATATTATCTAAATAAGATTTAAATAATTATTCCTAGAAAATAATAAGATAAATAAAGGTTTATCTAATTAATTTCTTTGTTTTGGGTTAAACATGACTAGGAATAATAATTAAATTATGGTTTAATTAATTATTCCATGAGGAAAAATCAAACAAATATAGGTTTGTTTAATATTTCCTTTTGGGGTTTCCTGTTTAGACCATAAACAACCTAATAAATGTGGTTTATTAAGTTATTTAACATAGTGAAGGTAATTTTACTTAGGGTAAAATTGGTCTTACATGGTGTACTTGGGTCCATCTAATGATAATAGGTTAGATGACCAAAAAATGGTGTAACAGTCCCTGCTAGAAGCAGGCTTTATTATCAGCCATTGGTGGAATTGATCCGACTGATTCTAATCTTGTCGTCTTTAATCATACGAGCTATGTGTCGCAGCTACCAGCAGAATTGGCATTCTCCATCCAAGTAAATGTTCTCAATCACCTTGTTCATCGTACTATTATTGATGAGGGAGCATCTACCTCCATTATGTCTCTAAATTGTTGGAAGTCACTTGGCTCGCCACGATTATTACAATCATCAGTGACGTTGAAGGCTTTTGATGGAAGAACATATAAACCTTGTGGTATTATTAATAACCTGCAAGTTGAATTAGGGGGAAAAAAAGTAAGTATTGATGTTGAGGTTGTTGATGAACCCCTTGAATATAATATTTTACTCGGAAGACCATGGGTATATGTGATGACTACAATTGTTTCTACATATTTTAGAATGATTGCCTTTCCACATAAAGGTTCAATCACAGTCATTAATCAATTATCCTTCTTTGCCTCCGCTTCGCAGGTAACTAGAATCGTTCCGTTCGCTCACTTACCCCAACTAGAAATCCAGAACATTTGTGTCAGAATTTTAAAGAATTCCACTCTTATGGGAACCTTTGCATTACCGCCGCCAGCGACGTCGGCAGAAATTGTAAACATAGAGACCTGCTACATGATCTCTTCCACTCTATCTGGCCTAAGGAAGAGTATGTGTGATTTTGATATTTCTACGTTGGATGATGTTTTACCACTCAGACCTATTGAGCTACAATAGCAATCAATCTATTTGGCTTGGGCAGCAAATCTGAAATCAGCGTCGCCGAGTGTTTGGGTTGATCATTCATTAGATTTTGGTACTCCATCTGATCCATTTTCCTCAAAATTTTTGACAAATGAAAATATTTTGGAAGCTATGACGGTAGAAGGAGAACCATGGGAAGATTATCATCATCATTCCCATCTTCCAGAATATGAATAAAATAATATCAGTGAACCGTATCACCCATCCATTCAAAATTTCTTTTTGAATTCTTTTCCGATTAATGCAATTTATTCTGAGAAAAATTTATCAAATATTGAAGAAACAATTTCTATTGATATTTCGACTAAAAGTGGCGTTGTAGAAAATATTAATGTCGGTGTATCTTGTTCTCCATCAAAACTTGATTCATATCTCTCTCTTTTTCATGAATTTCATGAAGTATTCGCTTGGTCTTATAAGGAAATGCTAGGCATAGATACTAGTATAGTTGAACACACTATTAATATGTATCCTGATGTCAAACTGGTGTGTCAACGAATTCGTCCTGTTCATTCGAAGAAAGCCGCTGCCATCAAAACAGAAGTTGAGAAGCTTTTGCGTGTTGGTTTCATTTACCCTGTTCCGCTAACTGAGTGGGTTTCCAATATTGTTCCTGTTATGAAAAAACAAGGAACCATTAGAGTGTGCATTGATTATCGGGATGTTAATCATGCTTGTCCAAAAGACTATCCTACACCCTTTATCGACCAGATTATTGAGGATTGTGCTAGATGAAAATTATTTTCTTTCATGGATGGATTTTCCGGCTACAATCAAATCAATATCCACCCAGATGACCAACATAAGACAACATTCATCTGTCCTTGGGGCACATTCGCATATCAAAAAATTCTGTTTGGTTTAAAGAACGCTGGGGTAACTTTTCAGAGAGAAATGGATTATGCTTTCAATGACATCAAGCACATTGTTCAACCATATCTAGATGATTTACCAGCACATTCACGAAATCAGACTGATCAACCGATGCATTTGAGAGCCATTTTCTTACGCTGCCGACACTACAAGATACGCCTTAATCCACACAAATGTGTGTTTTGTGTTGGTTCTAGTCGATTTCTCGGATTAGTAGTCTCAAAATAAGGAATTCGAATAGACCCACTGAAGGTATAGGCCATTCTTGATTTTCCTGCACCCTCAAACTTACTTCAGATATAGAAACTTTAAGGAAAGGCTAACTTCCTGAGAAGGTTCATTCAACACTACGTCGAAATGGCTAAAGGATTTACTCGATTATTGAAAAAGGGGGTTCCCTTTCATTGGGACCAAGTTGCGCAAGCTTCTTTTGATGCTATCAAGGACCATATTGTCTGAGCTTCATTAATGTATCCTCCAAATTATCAAAATGATTATTTCCTATATATCGTTGCGGCTAAAACGACCATCGCTATGGTTTTGGTCCAAGTAGAAGATGGAATTGAACATCTGATCTATTATTTGAGTCATAATCTCAATGATACGAAAGTTAAGTACTCATACATGGAAAAGCTTTCCTTGGAAGTCATTCAAGCTATCCAAAGATTTCACCATTATATCCTGCTCCGAAAAACAACAATAGTTTTGGATTGCAACCCCATGACTTACATTTTATCATGTCAATTGCTGAGGGGAAAGTATTCAAAATGGATCGTCATTTTGCAGGAATTTGATTTGGAATTCATCAAATCCAAGTCAAATAAGTCTTTAGTTTTGGCTGAGCTTATCTATGACCTTCCCTGTGATAGTACTGCAACTACATCAGAACCATCTATTCTAGACAAGTCTCTATCTCTGATCGGATCATCTGATCCCTGGTATGGAGATTTCATCATTTATCTCCAAACCAAAAATTTTCAACCTAATACCTCTCAGTCTGATCAATGATGTATTCGATACCAAGCCAAAGATTATCTGATCGTCGGCGATACACTTTATCTTCGTGGTGTCGATACCATTTTAAGGAGGTGCCTCACTCATGAGGAGGCCAAAAAAGTGTTAAATGATTACCATGCTGGAGCTTGTGGTGGACATTTATTTGGTTATGCTACCGTGCAGAAGATACTCCACGCCAGTTACTTTTGGCCTACTATTTTTCGAGATTGCATCCTCGTAGTCAGAAGTTGTCATGCATGCCAGATTTATGATCATAAGATCCACAAATTTCCAGTGCCAATGCATCCTGTTGTCTCTGCTGGACCATTTACGAAATGGGGTATCGATTTCATGACTTGTAACCATCCTTCATCCGGGGGGCATGGTTATATTATTGTCACGATCGACTATTTTACCAAATGGGCCGAAGCGATGCCTACATTTAATAACACAGGACAAACAACTGCATTGTTTTTATTTAATCACGTCATTGCACGGTTTGGGGTCCCACAGGCTATAGTTACGAATCATGGGAAGAATTTTCCCAACCACATGATGTCTGAATTGACAGCCAAGTTAGGATTGTCGCATGATAATTCTACTCCTTATTATCCACAATCAAATGGACAAGTTGAGGCTATTAAAAAATTCTTAAAAGAATTCTTCAATGAATGATAGGAGTCTGTAAAAGGAACTAGCACTTGATCCTGTACTCCCCCTTGTGGGCATATTGAACCTCAGTGAGAAACGTAACCAGATTTACTCCTTTTCAATTGATGTATGTTCTGGAAGGTATATTACCAATCCAATGCGAAATATCATCGTTAAAAATCGCAATAGACTTGTTACCTGACACCTCAGAAGAAGAAGCGCGTCTCCTTAACCTCATCCATCTAGATGAAACACTTCATGAAGCCCAATTGGCCAACGAAGCGGATAAGAGACGTATAAAGGCGCAATATGACAAAAATGTCCAGCCACACATCTACTCAGAGGGCGACTTGGTCCTTCTTTACGACCAAGAGGTTGATGTAATTGGTACAGGGAAATTCGAGCCATTATGGCATGGCCCCTACATTGTCAAAAGAGTTCTTGCTAAGGGTGCCTACGAGTTAGTTGATTACGATGGGATTCCATTGGCAGAACCTAGAAATGGGTTGTATCTGAAACGTTACTATGATTAATCATGAGCTTAGTAATTTTTTGTATTATATTTTTTATATGTTGTTGATTTGCATTCACTATATTAATTTGTTTTTTAGAGTTTTCTTGACATTAGTAATTCGCTTTACATTTTATGGCAGATGTATGAATCTTCGGAACCATTTGTTGGATATGCTGATGGTGCTAGTCGTAGTACGCAGAATCTATCCTCTGCAGCCTGGGCCATTTTTGCTCCAAACGAAGAGTTAGTGAGTTTTCAAGGGATTTGTTTTGGTATATCGACGAATAATATCGCTGAGTATAGCGCGTTGATTGAACTTCTCTCTGATGGCATTTCATTTGGTATTAACCACATAATCATAAGGTTAGACTCACAACTTGTGGTACTTAAACTTACTAGTATTTATACTATTAGAAGTCCAACACTTCTTAGATTGTTCCTAAGAGTTAAACTTTTGGAGAGACATTTTGATTTCATTCAATATCAACACATTTCTAGAAATTTGAACAATTTAACTGATTAATTAGCTAATGACGTTTTAGATAGACATTTGCGACATAGGTAAAGAAAACATTCACATCATTGAATAGGATTGCGCATTAAACATAGGAAAAACTCTGAAAACATATAGATATATAGTTATAGGTTTTTTTAAAAATTTGTGCCCAAGACACGTTGGTCATCTGACCTCAAAAAGTATGCAAAAAATTCATAAGTAAACTAGTGGTGCTCATGATAGCACACTATAGATCTAGAAATCCTACGGAGCAACCGCATCCAACGGTTAGGAACTCCAATTTTGTGTCGCTGCAGTCGCATGGGAAGCTCTTCGATCCGGAAATTCGGAATCCCAAAGGTCAACCCCTCTATGTGCTACTGAAGCTCAACAAGAGTCTCAGCCATATCAAGGTCCTGAAGGACTTCTCTCCCCACAGCCCTCTCTGCTGGCGCATTCGCTTCGCACTTTGGTTCCTCTACTGGTTGACCGTGACCGATATCTGCATTACATAAAAACATTTAGTTTAGTCTTGGAAAGAAATCAAAATGAAAAAACATTTATATAAACCTTATAAAAATAAAAAACATGGTCAAATAAATCTTACCTATTGCACCCCACTAAGCGCCTTCTGGTAAAACTAGATCTGGATCTCCTCGGAAGTCGATGCCTGCATATACATACTCATCGATGGCAACGATCTGTTGCCTGAACCAAGTGAATAATGCACTCGAGAACACAACATTCGATTGGCCTGAGCACTGAACCATGAGTTCTACCCATCTCTGCATTCGAGTATCTCTAGGACTGGATATATCCAATGTTACATGTTGTGGTTGCATCAGTGGAATCTGTTCCAAAGCAAAAGAGATAAGGATTGAACCATAACTGAAATTTTTCTTCCTTCCTCCCTTTGCTTTATTCAATTATTCCTTTATCTGAGATAGAACAGCTTCAGACCAGTTGAAAACTTTTGGCTCTAAACATTCCAGCGCATACTGTATATATGATCTGTTCGCTACATGGAGTGTAACGGTGCCAGCTAGTTTAGAAATCATGAATAGGATGGTCTTCAAAGGCAAATCACTGACATCACAGATGTTTAATTTTCCATCTTTGCTAGGTTCTGACCCTGGATAGCAATACTTGATAACATAATCCCTCACTGTTTATCCTCCAACGGTAGATCCTGTGAGTGAAATGGGCAAACCTCTCCTCGAAAAACCTGTGAGAAAATACACATCCTCAACAGTTATGGAAAACACTTGAATTTTTATGTGAAATTCCTCTATCGCTGGATCCTATGATCGAACAAGGAACTCCAAGAGTTCTATCATTTGCCTCATTCCCGACAATTTAAAGTACTTAAGTAGCCCGCAATCTCTTAAAGCTCTTCCAGTACCCAGATCATTCAAGGCAATCATATCTTTTTCTTCATGTTCTCTTTCTCTCCATGTAATCGTCATTATAATCCGATGGAAACCTAAAAATAAACCATGAGATCCATTAGATACCATTCATTGCAAAAAACTAGGCAAATTTTGGACACAACATGGAAACAAAAAACTTCAACTGCGCCCAACACACTCCCTGGACTGAGACAGTGCATTGCACATGCAGGTACACTTCACTATTCCTACTATGCAATGCAGGTTTCGACATTCAGGGGTGCGTCGCCCTCATTTTGGGCAAAATTTAATCTAGGGGCCTCAAAAACCTAAAAATTTGCAAGGGATGGTAATGAAATGAATACTGAAATAAAGAGGAGGTTTTTACTACTGACCTGGATCAAACGGTGATGAAATCCGTCCACTGAAATGACCATAATCAACAACTGAAGTTCGGGGGAAAAATCAGGTTCAAAGCTCCAAAATACAAATGGTAACTATGGAATGGTGAAAATGAATAGTGAAAATGCTTTATATAGTCATTTAATTACTTTCAAGTTAAATTTATTGCTATGACTATGGTTTTATTATGTTTTTTATCATGAAACATGTATTTTTAATCCATTTGATGTTGTTCTGAACAAGAAATACAACTGAAAAACTAGTTAATCGTGCAAATTTATTTCAAGAAATAATTGACCACAAAGCATACTTTTTCTCCTTATTTTTCGAGCTTTGTTAAAAATGAAAAAGGATTTGAAGAACACTTTTATCTCTTTTTCGAGCTTCAATAACAGCGAAAAAGAAACCCCTGGAGTCTTCTTTCAGCTCTTTTCAGACTCTGATAATGTGAAAATATTGCCAAGAACTTGTCATTTTGAGCTCGGTAAAGTAAATGAATTGATATCTACTAAGTATAAGTTTAACCCTTTTCTGGACTGAGATGGATTATTTACAAAAAAAGGAATACCTTGGTTAAACATGACCAAAGAGGTTCTTTCAGATATTATTTTATACTTTTTCAGATCTGAGAGACAAATTTACGAAAAAGTACTTTTGGAGTTCTCTTTCATCCTCTTTTTCAGACCCTCTAAACATGAAAAAGGACCAGGCTATCATTGTCGTTAAGCTCGTTAAAACATAAAATAGCGACGAGCTTGTCAATCATGGAAAGAATCGAGTTTCATTCATCGCTAGACTCGGTAAATTATTAAATAGCGATACTTTATTCTTTATTTTCCGAAGGGTTGAATTATAGATCAAGAAAATGTTATCCTCCTCAAGTTTGTTAAAAAATAAAGAGGTACTAGTCGACAAATCACCGGGGAAAATTTGGGAGAAGCAAGAAAAGTTTCTTTTTGGTAGCAAGTCGCTCTTGAACATGACACTTCTTTCACTCCAAGTCTGTGACTGTTTGGGTTGGGTTATCATCTTGACGGTTCATTCACACCTATGGTTCATCATACCTTCACTTCGGTGTTGGGTCAATGCTGCCAACTCATCACAGTGTCACCGATATGTTCAAGAGAAGTCATCTAGTGATTAAGAACTCATCCATCTACAATACTCATAAACCTTCATTTTCATGACCGTCATCCCTGACCATTGCTATATCAAATCATACCCTTGTCTCCGAAATCAGTAACTCTAGTTTTGAAATAAGGTGACTTCCTGTCGATGACAAATCAATATCCAGGAAGTTCACTTAGAAACATCAAATTCCAGTACCATGAGGCTGGTTACAACATCGAAAAGATCCTCGCTTCCAGAATTTTGACCGAAAGATTTTGTTTGGCGTTCGACATCAAATCATCTATTCACGCCTTACGAAATATACTACAGTACCTTGAGAGCCACTTTCATTAATGATGGTTCTCTCACATTTTTTAACAGCTTTCATTATTGGCTGGTAATCAAACAATGTCTTTCCATGTTAGATGAAAAGTCATATATTCGCATGGCTAGACTTGTACCCAAATGATCGAGTGAATGAGATAAGAAGACCCTGGATCTATTTTCAGCCATCTGGGCTGTGATTTCAGGATTTTTGTACAAAGAATTTGTACGGTTACCTTACATACAGATTGTCATCCAAACATGGGCTTATATCTGTAGGCGATGTCTGCATCTGGGCAACATTCCAATGTAGATGACTTTCTGAATTATGTACATGTTATTAGATTTTTTTATGTGCTAACTATGGGAATGCCTACCCTCAGCAATTATGATCAATAGAGGATTTATTATGATGTAATGTATTGTAAGATTGATGCAGGTGACCGTTTCACTTCGTTTCCAGGTTCATCACAGTGTAAAGCATCCCAATAAAATGTTCTCATTATTTGGATCTCATGCGTTAGGGGGCAATTGTTATAGGTTAATTTGGGCACCATTCCCAATGACCTGGTTAATTGGGCATCATCTCCAAGACCGATGATAAAAGGGTCTATCATTCCATATCATCTCAGTTTCTATATGCCCTAAGACAGGAAACAACATAAATCAAACAAATGACTTTCATCAAAGAAAGGCTTTTCCATGGTTTGAAGCTTATTATTAAACATGTGGGAGCTCACCAACACGGGATCTAAGGGGCCTAAGTGTGTTGCATATGTAGGTAGCCCCATTCAAGGCTGCTCTGCAAAGCAATTCCCAACATTCAAAGGTGTGTTGGTCACATTGGGAGCGAAATTCTTATTATTCCGGAATCTCCACTTGTCCAGTGTCTTCTGGAAGGGTTCACATGTGTCATGCTTCAAATCCAAGTGTCCATTTGACATCTACATGACTGGAAAACATGTCTTTCCTATTTTTGGAATGAAATTTATTGCAAAACAACCTATAGTTCATCTATAAATTGAACATAGATCTAAGTGTTTGGAAGGAATAATTTGAGTAGGGAAATGTTGGAGAATTTTCAATAGAGAGTTTGATTTGTGGAGCTGCTGCTGGAGAGACTTATGCTGTGATGAGACTTTGGAACTTTACTGGAAGGTCACGGAAAATCAGTCACTAGGTTGTAACCTCTCCTTCTATCATCAATAAAGAGTACTTATTGTTTTTCCCTACATGCATCTATGTTTACTTTGATTTTCCATGTTGTAAGATCTTGGTTGTTGAATGTAGTTTATGATTAAATTATTTGGATAATTAACTTGAATAGATATCTATATTATTTCATCTTCTGTTGTTTCAGTGTTCTTTCTTGCAGGAATCATTCAGCTATTTGAAACCTCTTGAATTTGAAGCTGTAGTGGAAGCGACTGAAACAGGTAAGCATCCAATCCTCTTTGTGTATATATTATAAGTTAGGAAAAAGGGTAGTGTGGTCTTTCACCTATTGTTCTAGACTATACACCGGTCTAGGGAAGCGTATTTTATCCGTAGATTACAATTCTGGCCCAACAGTGGTAGTTGGAAGTGACCAAATTTTCACCTGATGATTTTTTACAGTGACCTCCAAAAAAATTGGCAGGAAAAAAGATCATTGGACCTTATTATAATAAAAATAAATAAATAAAAATTACCGTTGGAGGGTGAGTAGTCAAAACCTGCTAGACAACCCAAGGATTGGTAATATATATTAGTAAATAATGTTGGAGTTGGACCCGCCTGGAAGGACCATTGGCCGTCTGGCGACGATGTTAAATAAACACATAAAACACAACCACGAATTTGGTCGGGAGGGAATCAACTCATTACCAATAGGCTTCCAATGGACCTGCAAAGCCTCGACGGAAAATGCGCCAAGTGGGGCCACATTATTTGTAATGCCACCCAGAGGTATTTAAAGTGGTGTTGAGTCATGGATAGGCGAACGAAGCAAAGTGGGACCAAATTTTGTTAAACATTTGATTGCGAAACCTTGCGTTGTCGGAACCGCATACTATCGGGCATAATTGTCGAGACAAATTCCTAGGGATCCTGAGGGGATATTCCTACAAAGAAACTTGCAAGGAATCTGAAATATTCCTTAGAGCCCCAAAGGTCACCAACACATAATTAGACTAAGTTAATACTCATTTTTCTCGGTTGTGCGCAAGGTGCACAATGGTGAGGTCAGTTCTGTCACCTGGGCAGCAAAATTTCAGTCAACCCATGGAAAGGAATCTTTGGGTAATATTTGAGATTCTAAGGTGTCCATATTTGATCGAGGTAGAAGGGGTTCAATTTTACAACTAGATTCCATGATTTTTCTCTAGGAATTCAATCGTGTTTTTGTTTCTTCCGCAGAGGAGTGCATTTTCAGGCCATCCCCGGATGTGGGGGTATAAGATGTCTGTTTGTACTTGCATGTAATTTTATTTCATTGAAGAATAATTAAATAGGCCTCCCCACATTGAGAATCTCTGATAAATGTAGCCCACATTGGGTGAACTTCGTTATCAACTTGTTTTGTGCTTTTAATTCTCATGGCCACATCTCATTTTCTCTTCTTTTATGTGCATGGCTATTATGGTTTTATGATCTTTTAAATGTGATTCATTATGCATCCTTGAACTGAAAATATCTGGATCAAATAATTACCGACTCATTGTTCTAGGGAACACTCCCGATGTTCTTCTAATTCCATATGGAAATTCTATTGAAAAAAAAAATTCCTTCCCTGGCCTTCCCTTCTCTGCTACACAGACCCCCAATCTATCTGGTCAATGCCTTCTCTCTATTCACTCACCATCCAAGTTATTTTGGCATCCCATTCTCTTCTACATAGTCCCTCGGGCAATCCATCCCTCAGCAAGGTTTCCTCGAATTGGAATGTCCAAAAACCAAGGCATATACTTTCTTCAAAATCATCATATGGATCATAGGATGCTCATGGAAATCAATGGAAACAATTGGGTACCAATGTCCCATAATGGCCCTGCTCCTCAATGCTTCACCATCACACTATTGCATATTCCATTTCCTTTTACTGCATCCAGTTCAAGACACCCAAACCAGACATTTTCAAATCATGCCTCATTGGTAGCTCATCAATAAGGTACACCTGAAATTTTGTTTACTTCCTGCCACAGTAAGTCCAAATATCTCTTCCATCAAATCATTGTGTATAAACATATCTTATCTAGTTATCTTAAAACACAGCAATCATAAATCGGGATCATAGATCACATGTATCCTATGACAAATCAAAGTCATAGATCACATGCATAATTAAAACTGAAATAAAATACCGATACTTATCTTTCAATCGACTCTTTTCTTATACCTTTGTTCTTTGTCCTGTTTGTGCACACATTGGTTCGGTTACCAAACCCAGCAAGCACCCAGTGCCTTTTCTTCTTCCTTAATTACATACACATACACACAATGTACATCACACACATACACCCACACACGATGTACAACACCATAAAATACATACACTTATACTCATTTTATAACACAACACCTACACCTATACCCATTGTACAACACAACACAAACAAGTTATCATTTGATGTGATAGCTGGAAAAACTTCTAGAAGCCACCCACACACGATGTACAACACCATAAAAATACATACACTTACACTCAGTTTATAACACAACACCTACACCTATACCCATTGTACAACACAACACAAACAAGTTATCATTTGATGTGATAGCTGGAAAAACTTCTAGAAGCCACTAGAGGGTGGGAAGATTCCCAGAATCCAATGAAAAATTCACTCCCATTCGAACAACGCACTCTAAAGTGGGCCTAGATTCTCTGCAATGCAACTTTGCATGGGAGTAGATGCTCTACAAAGCACTTACTGCATTCTAGGGATGTGTTTATGGCTCAATGGAAAACTTCAACTGGCATCTAAATAGTGAAACTTTCATGAAGGAAAACCATAAATGGGATGACTTGTTTAGGGCATGTAGAAACTAATTTAGAGAATGATAGACCATAATTAATACTGATATGGGTTTTGGGAATGATTCTGAAATTGACTTGTAACACTTCCAATTCTTCAAGATCTCCTATTTTTCATTGCAAAACTTTCCACAACCATCAGAAGTTCAGATTACATCACCAAATTACTCACTTCATGAGCCTGCTGCTTTTGCTACGTTTCTGGAAACTTGTTGTGATTTTGTTTTGGAGACATAAGGAGGGAAAGAACAGGTGAAAACTCCATATCATTGTTTCAAAAAACTTCAAACAAGTAATTGGGACCATTACAAATCCTTTCTTCATTCAATTTCTTCACAAAATTGATAAACTCCTTCCCTAGGGTTTGTTGTTGTGCTTTCGTGATTTCATGGTTTTGCTTCAGTTGGTAAGGAAATTTCCTAGTTTCTTGTCCTATACATCCCTAATATCCTTAATTATAAATTCCCTACCACTCCCATCACTTTACTTCACTCAAATCATCAATTTCCCATAGAATCCCTAACTAGTTGCTACGCTTCTGGCCTAGGGTTGTGTTTTCCCTTTTTTACCCATCTTTCATCACTCAAAATGGGAAATTACACTATCATTGTGTTCCTAACACCTATCCCTACCTACAATATTTTTTTTATATTTTTTACTAGCCCCCATCCCCTCCATTCCTTTCCCCCAAGTTGCAACGCTTTTAGCCCTGTTTTGCAACTCAAATCCCTTGCCCTTTCTTGTTTGAAATTAGGGTTTTCTCTTGGAAGTGAAGAAAAAATATGGTGAAGAAAAGTGAAAGAAGAATGTATAAGGGAGTCATAAGTTTTGTTTCAGACATCTTCAAAAAAAATATTGGTTAAGATTACTGAGAAAGTGTAGACTAACGGGAGATACCACCAGTCAAGCTTATTTCATCATGCTTTGATCAAAGTCATAGTTCTCCACTAGCTCACACAAATCAATATGAAACGAGAGACCTTCTTGGAGGGAGCTTCTCTTATACATGCCTCTAGTCAGCCAAAGATACCAAGTTTTCCTTCATCAACTAGACCACAGGATGTTGGGTCATTAAGCAAGCCATCAGTGACAAAATCTCGGCCTAGAGTGGAGGTTTCAAACACCTACAAGAGAGGTGAGAGGTTATTTTTTGTGCCTGAGATTGAAAAGGAGATGCCTACATCTAGACCTAGAACTAGGTTTCATGCTAAGAAACTACATAAGGAGGTTTTCCGTGAAAAAGAAGTACAAGGTGACACTATGATGCAATCACCTAAAGCCAGAGATTAGACACCTTTCCAACATCATGATGAGGTGCCTCCTGCAATAGAGATGGTTGACCTACCAAAAACCCATGAATACAAGGACGTTGAAGACACACTAAAAGAAAAAGAGGAATAAATAATAGAGCTCAAAGATGACCTTTTTAAGGCCAATTTCATGGTGGATTTCTTGCAGTAAGAGAATAGGAAACTCAAATTAAACCTATTGTTGCAAAGAAAACCATAAGGGGAACATCCATCATACAAAAAGGTAGATTTCATGGTAGAAGAGGACAAGGTAAAATCCATAATTGATGTGGAGCAATTAGAATACAAATACGTTCAGGTACAATGAAGAAGATTGAAAACTAAAGCAATGGCAAGAAGAGAAAAACATGAAAAAGATCCATCTCCTCCTCAAGCCCACAAAGACATCAATGACACCATAACAACTAAAATTGAAGAAGACAAGGAATACTAGCTTGGGGTAGTAAATGAAAACCTAGATAAACTACTAAAGAAGGTAAACAAAGACATTGTGATGCAGAGGTACATGGCAAGGCACTACTACACTAGAAACACTATTTGAAAAATTATGGTTAAGAACATTAAGAAAAAGTTGAAGAAGACCCTAAGAAATCTCAAAAAGAAAGATAACCTTGAACTATTTGCTAATGCATCCTTAGTTGTTTGAAGGCATGATAGAAATATTGAAAATTTTGGTAAATTTTTGTGAATTTTTGGGTTTTTGGTCACACGGGAAAAACTAGTGCACAGAAACACAACGAGTCACTCACTGCGCTTTTTCCCAGAGGATCCAAATGAAGATTGGAAAGCATGTGGAGGTGTCTTTTGATTATTACATTCCAGAAATCTATTTGGGGTTACTTTTTATTTTGTGGATTTTTCAGAAAAATGTCAAAACCCACCTATTTTCCACCCTTCTGCCATTGTTTTGAGTCACTCGATGTGCTTCTAGAGTAGTTGTGTTATAATATGTTTTGATCGGCATCCTTGGTTTGTTGATCTTCTTACCTATCCTTTGGAGAATATTTCACCTCTCTTCCTTTCTGTTGTCTGCACCATTTTCAACAACGTAGAACCTTAGATCCCAGTCCCATTGACACTAGGAGTCTTGTAGGCCTTTTTCATGTGTTTTGAGTAGCGTGTTTGTATATTTTTTCCTAGCTTCTTGAGATCCTTCTTTGGGTGGGGTTTGTGCTTGATTTTCTGTTTATTTTTTGGTCATATTTTAGCATTATTTAAAGTATTTCAACATTTTATTTCAGCAACATATGGCCTCATAAAACATGCTCAATTTACTCATCCACTAAAGCACATTTTTTCACACACATACACATCCTAAGAAAACGTGAACTTGGTTAAAACCACCAATTCAAGGCCTTAAACACCACACCTAATAATCTTCACACATATATTAAGCCCACTTGGGCATAGTGGCCAAACAATCTATGTAGTTAGGTGTAGGATTGGAGGGATAAGCTTCCAATAACACCCATAGATCATTTACATTGAGACATAAAAGTTGAGTTTTTAGGGAGCTTAAAAATACTTCACCATCCCATGGTCAAATCTGGAGTGCATAAGAAACCCGATTCAGAGGTAGTTAGGCTAGGACATCGTGTGAGCGGTTCTCCTCGGGGCTACCCAACCCGTGGTAGGGAATTATGTGCATTTTATGATCACCAAGAAGCTCAAGACTCGATCACCTAGTGGGACGAAGGTAAATGTAGTGACCAATATTAGGAAAACAACTTATAGGACTGGCTGTCGGAAGCCGCTTGTTCTCTACTGTGACTTGCTATAGACGGCTCTACTTTTGGGGATGAGTATCCGTCAAGTACAAAGTTCTTTGAAAGGGAATCTAAAACAATATATTTAGGATTGTTTGAGGAATTAGATAACCTTTAGGATAGAGGTCATTTTATTTAATAGGATGGTTTTTCTTTTATTATAGTAGAATCATTATATAGTTTGTTTACACTTGGAACCACTACACTAGGTGTTTTCTTGTTGTTTGTTACACTGATTTTCCTATCACCCTTTAGTACTTTAGTGTCATATTTGTCTTGACATCATTACGCCACCTAGGTGTTGGTCACGAGGAATTCAAGGTCTTCATTCTCAATTTTTTTCCACCACAATTTAGCTTTATATTTATTCTGTGTTAATAAAATGTTTCTTTGTGGTTTTATTTATGGTTTGTTCTCATATTTCGCTGGAATTTCAATTTTTCAGATCTTCGGGGTCTCTGCCCAAGATTTAGATTTTTGGTATCATATTTTGGTTACGGCTCCATGGGAATGACGTGTTGATGCATATTTCAGTTTCAAAGTTTTTCAAAAATCTTCAATAAACTTCATGCATGTGCTACGACCTCTATAAAATTTCTTCTTGTGAAAAGCGGGAAGAATTATTTTTTTCATTTTTTTGCAAGAATTTTTTGGGCAACAAGTTTGTAGAACATATCTAAAACTTTCGGGACAAAATTTACAAAAAAATTAATAGATCCATATTCCTTGCAAAAAATATACCCAAATTCAAAAAAACATCGGCTGAATCGATGTCTGGATGAGGGAGATATCGTTGATTTAAAATCAACTATTCGTTTCATATTTTTTGTAATGAAGAGATAGATGCAGTGCGAATTTGAGTTTTCAGAGTACCCGGATAGGAATTTCTATCACATGGGAATATGTATAATGATCATTCTCTTTCCAAAAATAGGTTATAATATAAATATTTTGAGTTAAATTGACAAAGTTATGCCCATTTTAAATCTAGAGCAGCATTCAGAGCGGGTTCCCTTTGGAGACGTGCCTTCCCATCCTATTTTAGTAAGCAGTTGTTTCACATTCATCATTTTCAGCATAGCAGCGTTCGTCTTGGGTTCTCTAGAGATGTGCCCTCCCACCCTAGACTATGTAGGCACCTTATATTTCATAAACAATCAACATCGCGGTTATGGGTCAAGTGCAAAAAATACTTCTCATCAAGTTCCATTTGCTAGGCTGCACACTGTTAGTATCACAGTTGGTCACAAGCATTAAAGGGTATCTCTATCCTCAGATCTTCATTTTTTATGGTTTTGGATCATCCAAAAATTCACACTTCAATGAAATCCATTTGTTAGGCCACGCATTATTAGCATCACAGTTGGTCACAAACATTACAAGGTATCTCTATCCTTGAATCTTTCTTTTTCATGGTTATGGGTCAACCACAAACCCACACTTCATCGAAGTCCATTTTCTAGATTACACACTATCAGTATCATAGTTCATCACAAGCATTATAGGGTATCTCTCTCGTTGGATCTTCGTTCATCACAGTTATGGGTTAACCACACAAAACCCTTCTCTTCAGTGGTTATTCATATTCAACAAAGGCTTATCAAAAGGGAACTTCACGCTTAAGGAAGGAGGAATGACCTGAATGGAAAGTGGCCTAAACCCATGGTATTCATCCACCCATGGTATCTATCCACCCATGGTATTGTAAGTGACATATATCCATGGTATTCATTCACTCGTGGTATGTATCCACCAATGGTATTCATCCACACATGGAATTTACCCATGGTATTGTAAGTGACATCCACCAATGGTATTCATCACCCATGGTATTTATCCACCCATGGTATTGTAAGTGACATCTGCCCATGGTATTCATTCACCCATGGTATTTACCCACCCATGGAATTTACCTATGGTATTGTAACTAAAAAATACTATAAGAAACAAGTCGCATTTTGTAAAAGGACATATTTTCCACTAAAATGTGGCTTTAATAGTTATTATTTGTTTTAATAAAAAGTTTCTTTGTGGTTTTATTTACGGTTTGTTCTCAGATTTTGTTGGCATTTCAAATTTTCAGATCTTGGGGCCCTCCTCCCAAGATCTGGATCAAGGATTTCCATATGGAATTAGATGCACATTGGGAGTGTTCCCTAGAACAATGAGCTAGTAATAGTTCACTAAAGGTACAGTAGCGCAGGATTGTAGTGTTAGAAATTGGATGCAAAATTTGACTATGAAAGTGGATTCTGGACCTCCTGGGAAGGAAGTGAATCCTAATACTACTTTGAGGGTGGTGTGAGCCTATGGATTCCCTTGTTGCTGATATGGGCATTAAATACATTTATTAGTTGGTTGAGAAAATTTATATATGTGTATACTATTGGAAATAATGTAATGAGTTGTGTTATAAATCTCTAGTACATGGTATAATTGTCATGATGATTTTTTCTTTTGAGAAGGTTATTCATTGTAAATAATACAATGAGTAAAATCTCCATAGAAAACATGCTTTTAGCAGGTTTTTATTTTTTAGGTGTCATTAAACACCGAGGAAGGTGTTCCCCCAATGGGGAGGGTTCTATAACAACCCTGATGAAAATTCCATGTAATAAAAGAAAAAAAGGAAAAAATAATAGCCACGGTTTATGAGACATGTATTCCAAGATAAATTTTGGGAAAAGCATCCTATTGTGGGTGTTCATATCTGTTATTATGGCTAAAGGGACTCAATAAAGGCAATGACAAAGTATTTGGAAAGGAAAGAGGCATTATTAGCATTTTATTTATGAAAATAATGGAAATTAGGAGAAAAGGGAGGTGAAAGGTCACAGGTTTCATGTGAGGAGGAAATTGAAAGAAAATAATTCAAAATGAAGAAAATAGAGGCCTCATTGATAAAAAGGATTATGAGGACCAATTGGAAAGTTTTTGGCTCAACCTTTTATGAGTTCAGTTTTGGAGCTCTCTCATTATTCTCTCTCTCTCTCTCTCTCTCTCTCTCTCTCTCTCTCTCTCTCTCTTGGACACTTAGAGTTTCTTGGAGAAATTCGGCAATGGACCAAGAAAGGAAAGAAAGTAGGAAGAAGGAGGAAGAAAGCAAGAAAGAGTAGGAATTGAGTAGCTATAAGATGATTATTTTTAGGTATTGATTTTCATGTATGATTTCCTTGCTAGATCTGGCATGCCTGGTATTGAATATGGTTCTTTTCTATCTTGGCATGGTTTTGTCAGGTGTGATAGTATTTTCATCTCAGCCTTTCCATTTTCGGATAGACATGGGGTTATAGAGTTCTCATGTTTTGGTTTAGATGAATTTATGGATGGATTCGAAGCTGAGAGAGGTGGATCTCTGAATTGATATAAAACATGGCCTAGTAACCCCTGAACTAGACTATGGGTTACGTTAAATCTGGATAGTGTGTTCCCTCAGTGGGCCTAGGAATCCTCGACCTGTGAATGACGGGATATAAGGTAAAACCTAGAGGTGGATTTCCTCATATTAGGGCCTAGTTATCCAAGTTTTGAGTGCGATAAATCCTGAGAGGTGGGTGCTCTCCATTCGACCTAGTAGTTTCGAGATGGGATGTACAGTAAATCCTGGAGAGTCTGTCTCGACTTAGGGCCTAGTGATCCCTGATTCAGACTGTAGATTGTGGTAAAGCCTAAGATACTAGGAGACAAGAAAATTCCTCATGGTGTAGGTAGATAATTCCAGTAGAATTCATGCTTTTTTTGTTCTTATTGGTTGGTTATGAGTCCCACGTTCATGCTTGGAATATGGCACGGGGGTGATTGACTGAAGAGAGATTTGGCTTAGCCAATCTTCGGTTGGTTTTTACATTCATTAATGATAAGCTCATTCCTTTGGTATCTTTTGTATAAATGCATTGGTTTATATGTGGATTTTATTATTTTTGTATCCATTGTATTTTTGTTGTTATTATGTTAGTTATAAGCTGAATTTGATCTGTGATGATATATGGCTCTCTCCATGTTTTTACTTGTAAATGAATGCACAATGTATCTATGGTCAAATATATTGTATTGTAGCTAATGATGTAAGGGAGAAATGCTTCTTAGAAATTCTCACATAAGTATGAGACCCCTATGCTCTATTATGTTGTTTACACCTGTAGCTTCAATGTTTGTGACATGTTTGAAAAAATTCCTATCATGGCTAGGAGGGGTCTAGATGATTTCTTATCGATGTGACTTCTTCCATATCATTTTCCTATTATTATTTATCATCTTTGAACTTTTCATGAAGTTCTGGGCAGGGAACGGGGTTCTGAGCCTAAAAAGCTGGCTCAAATCTGAGGGACATTAGCACAGAACTGAGGAACTAAGGCCTTGGATGATGGCATGCAGTGTAATGCCTTCATATATAGCCTCTTGGATGTCTGCGCTTACGTCTATGACTCAAAGAGGTCAAAAGGTTAGTGTATCCCAGGGGTAAGAGGCTTGAATGGTTGGGTTACCTTTTAGGGGTGTTGTTGTTGTTATACAAGGTATTTATGTTATGTTTCCATCTATTCCAATTCCTTAAGGTGACCTAGGAGGTTAAATATTATTATGGTATCCTTTCGTCACATGTTTACCTCGGTTGGTCGGTTACTTGGGTAGATGTGAGAGGAGAGTGTTACAGTTGATTATACAAATATTAGAGTTGTACAACAAAAGGAGATTGGATAATTGCAATGATAGAATAAGTAAAATGGTCGTTAGATTTTTATTTGATTTATGCAAAGGAATTGATGTTTTTAGGTATTAGTTGAAGGAGAGTGATAGTGGATCATAGCTTGGATGTTGTGATGGAGAAAACAAGTGAAGTAAGAATTGTGGTAGAAGAAACTTGTAGTAGAGGAAGCAAGGAAAAAGTAGAAGTCCTCAAAAGAAGTAAACCGAGTAAGGACAACAAAAAAAGGAGTATAGGAGTGTTCAAGAAGGTTATAAGGATATAACCAAAGAAAATACCAAAATATCAAGCTAGTGAAGAAAGCTTGATGAGTTATTGATCAGTAGCTAGAAGAGGAGACTTGCTACAAAGGAGAGGGTTGGTTTTAGTTCACTGTTGAGCATGGAGAAGCTCATAAATATTGACAGAAGGACGACCATAGAGGGTCATCACAATGGTTTAGGTGAAATCCACATGAGAATGAAAGAAGATGTCAAGGAAAATGCGTAAAGGGTGTAACCACCCCTCTCACATTTACTATATTAAGTAGTCCTACTGGGTTAAACATGAGATGAGGTATACTATGACATGAATTTATCTCCTAGATCCAATTAAGGAAGTGGGACTGACAAGTGAAACTCACCAACCACAAATTGACATCCTACAGGGCTTACAAGACACTCATAGGTAGAACAACCAATCCAAGTGCCCAAAGCATGAGCTATATTATTGTTTTAGTGACTAGGGTCCATGAACGCATGCATGAAAAGGCCTCCATGTGGTTATAGGCCTCCAAAAATTCATAAGACTATAAGGGTGCAGTTATTGACCAAAACTTCTAATTCAGAGGGTGCAGTTCCAGATTTTGAGCCACCATTTCATGCTAACCTCATACCACTACACAGAACTCAGTCAGACTTTCTAGAATGATAAATTACATGAAGACAACCATTCATACAAAACTTGATCAAGGAATTAACCTAACCAAGCCTAAATATGATAGTCATTTCATCAAACATATTGCGAACATGTATTCTACTAGTCATGAATGCATATATGAACATAGCGATCTAAAAATTATCTGAGAAACATCAAGAACGTCGTATTACCTCTCCACATAGCTGCAAAAACACTTAATAATCCATGCATTCATCAACCATTCCTATATTCATCAAAACATTTCAAGATCCATATATAATATACATCATATAACCAAAAAGTAACTAGAATTGAAACCATGGCATCTCATCCATAATATCACCATCATAACCAATACATATGCGCATAGATCACGATAGAAAATACCTCAACTTAACATCTGAAAATTTCAACTAACTCACGAACTTCCACATACCACCCAACCATATATTGTGTTGAACCAATTATTTATTTCAACCAATCACCCTTGTGCCATATTTTGAGCATGAATGTCGGATCTCATGGAATAAACCAAACAAAACCAAACTAATGCTTCCAGAGGGAAAACCACCTCAACCTTCAACCAGTGATTCCACCTCACGATCAGACATCGCTAACACTAACCAGATCAATCTATACCGAAGTTGTCTAGGGTTCCAGGAACAAGTAACTCAACCCATAGCCTTCTAGACCCCCAGAGGATTTATCTAACTTAGCTCCAGGGATAGTAACTCAACCCACCAAGGGCTCCAAAGTGTTTGTCCCAACCTAGGATCGATGATTAATAACTCAACCCAAGTTTTTCTAGGGCTTCCAAAGCCTTTGTACCATCCCACAACGATAAGGAATTATGAGCACCAATAAGAAATAAATCAAGTGGAAAAACCCAAAACACCATGACTCTCTAGGAAATGATAAGGAAAGGCTAAAATCGTTGTCAATCTCGTTAATCCTCCACGCCAATGATAAACATAACTAGATAATCACATGCATATACCATGCATCCGTAAATCAACAAGGACATCGCACATGCAACTTGTTACTTGCAAAGAAATCTAGTTGTAGTTGTTAATCTTCCCTTGCGCTTTCCTGGTTTCCTTTTTCCTTCTTTCTCTAATCCATGTGAAGACTAGAGTGCTCCAAGAATGCTCCTATAATGCAATAAGTGTGCAATAGTACGAGAGAGTAAGATAACAGAATATAGCTACAAGCTAAAATTGAGAAAAAAATGTTATGAACTTTTCTCTAGAGGTATTTTCATCATTGATTCCTCTATTTTCTTCATTTTCCTTCATTTTTCCTCTAATTTCCTATGAATGGAAATATATGAGCTTTCATCTTCCATTTCTCATATTTTTCTTCATTCATAAATAAATTCCACTTAATACCTCTTTCCTTTCCCAATTTACATAGCAATAATAAACCAAAAGTGAAACCCACTAGGATGTTTTTCCCACCTTCGGCTTGGAATACATGTCCCATGACCTTGGTCTTATAATTGTTTACATGGAAAATCAACTAGGGGATGTCACAAACCCCTCCCCTTTGGGGGAACACCGTCCTCGGTGTTCTACGACACCTATAACCAACAAACCACTGAAAATAAAACATACTTCCTATGGAGCTTTATAACCTACCTCATTGCAATATTTTCAACATATAAACTGTTGAAAACATGACTGATAATGTTTAATGGAGCTTTATAATGCAACTCATTATGATATTTAAAATCACAACCATATACGCTTATGAACATTTTCTTCAACCAGCAAATAATCATGCTATATATGGATCTTTATAACCACATATCGATACAATATTTACAATAATATACACATATATACATATGCACAATTTCTCTAACCAACAAATTAAAGGACACAGTTCCCACATCAGTCAACAAGGTAACCATATCCTCACACCTCCACCATAAAAATTAGTACCAAGATTCACCTCCTTCCTAGGATGTCTAGAATCCATTGCCAAATTCAAACATGCATCCCATATCCAGTGCTACGATCCTTGCATTTATTGTTCTCTCCATAAATAGTGATCCGAGAGGATCCTAAAAGGCCAAAATTTTTAATTCCTCAAAACTTAGTGAAACCTATCTCAAATTTAAGATCTCAGCGTTATGAATCCAACGATGTGAATGACACCTAAATCTGATCCCATATGCAAAAGTTATGCCTAGATGATTTTTTGGGAAACAACAAATTTTTTTATAAATAAGACCCACAAGCTACCACATGGTAGGATGATGTCAGCAATATGAATACTAACATCAGCCATACATGTTTTGACCTCAGTAGGGTGACGTGGCAATATAAACCAATCAAAAGATGACACAAGGTAGGTCACATTAGCAGGATGTCAGCAACCCAGTCAATGGTACGAGGCAATTGGGTTGTGCCACGTGGTTCCCATTCATCGAATTTTTGATTTCCTTAACAAGGAAACATTTTGCACCATTGTGGAAGTTGATGACGACCAAATTTTCACCTGATTAATTTATAGAGTGACCTCCAAAAAAATCAGCGGGGAAAAATACCATTGGGCCTTACTATAATAAAAATTAAATGAAAATTTAGCTATATATATATCCAACAACGATAGGAGTTGGACCTGCCTGGCATGATCATCGACTTGTCTGCCATCATTTTTAAATACACATATAAAATAAAACCACAGAGAGGGTCGGGTGGGAATCAACCCCATGAGAAAAAAGATTGCAACAGACCCATAAAGGCTCCACAACCAATGCACCAAGTGGCACGACAATATTTTTAATTTTGCGTAGAGGTATTTTAAGTGGTGTTGAGCCGCATACAGGGGGGGGAAAGCAGAGCGAGAGCAACCGCTGTTAAAAATTTTCTTGCGGAACCTTGCCAGGTTAGAACCACACCCTGGCGAGCATGATTTTTGAGATATATTCCTAAGGATATTGATGGAATATTCCTATAGAGAATCTTGCAGAGAATCTAAAATATTCCCTAGAGTCCCAGAGGTCACCTGCACATAATTAGGCCGAGTTTATACTTATTTTTCTTAGTTTTATGCAAGGATCACATTGGTGAGGTCAATTTCATCATTTGGGCAGCTGAATTTCAGTCAACCCATGAGAAGGAATCATTGGGGAATCTTTGAGATTCTCGGCTGACCAGATTTGACCAAGGAAGAAGGGGTTCAAGTTTACAGTCAAATTTCACCATTTTTCACTAGAACTTCAACTGTGTTGTCTATTTCTTTAGTATAGGAGTCCATTTTTAGGCCATCCCTAGAAGTGGGGTATAAAGTGTCTTTTTCTACTTGCATGCAATTTTATTTCACTGAAGAATAATGAAAGAGGCCTCCCCACATTGAGAAGGGCCCAAAAACGTAGCCCTTATTTTGTGCCTTTTTTTTTCTCATGGTTGCATCTTATTTCTGCTTCTTTTATGCGAATGCATATTATGTTTTCATGCTCTTTTAAATGAAATTTTTTATGCATCCTTGAGGTGAAAATATCTGGATGAAGTTTGGTATCAAAGCAGACCTTCTATTGATGTGAATTTCAAGTGTATGATAACCAAGGAAAAGCTCCAAATAGGAGAAGGAAAACTTAAGTCCTTTGATCCAAAAGTGGTGTGTGTAGCACCAAGAAGGAAAATGGAAGATGAAGATGCTCGATTAGAGGAAGAGAGGAATTTTTGAAAGGTATTATACACCATGGAAGAAAAAGGTAACAAAATGTTTGTAGAGTATGAGAAGACAATGAAAAAGCATGAGAATAAAGAATCAGGTTATCATGCCTCAGTGAATCAAGGAGAGGAGGAGAAGAGCCTCATGAAGCCCCATCTACAATTGATAGTGAATCCTCCACTTCTTACTCATCCTCTCATCATTATAAAAGTAGAAAATCTCAAAAATGTTTTTTTGAAGTTGGATGTCAATTTGTTTTTCCTATGTTTAATGGATATTCTAATGTATAAAAGATATATAATTGGATCAGACAAGCTGAAGTATATTTATGCATACAACGAATCAAAGAGTATGAGGCCAAGATCCAGCTATCATCCCTTCGATTGAGTGGGATTTGTATTGTATGGTGGGAAGTAAAGCTATATAAAGGTGGTAAGAGTAATCATAAAGTTTAGGGAGAATTTTAAGGATGGACATTTATCTTAAAGTTTAAAAACTTGGCGAATCTTATTAGTCCCCAATATGTGAATTGTAAAAATTTTGATGTTATTTTTGTAAAAATATTTAGTTTTGTAATCATTTTATATTAGTATATATAAAATTTTGGCAATTTTTAGGGTAAAATATTTTTATATTATAAAATTTAGGCAAATCAATTTTTAAAAAAAATGGGAATTGATGAATATTGTTTTTGGAAAAAGCATGGAAAATTAGCCCACCTATGAATATTAGCTCCTAAAATTTTCCATTGTAAACTTCTTTCATCTTGGTCCAAGTTTGTTTCTGCTTTAAGAGGACATTTTTATCCATTGGGCTACAAACATAAGGCCATGTTGGAATGACAACATTTGAAACAATGTAACAATCAAAATGTCTAGAATTTTATAGAGGAGTTTAGGAAACAAGAATTAACATTGAATGTTTCATTAAACTCTCCTAAGACATTGATGAAATACATTGGCTCTTTTCATAATTATTTGTGTCATTCATTGTTATTATTTGAACCTAAAAATCTTGATGAAGCTAATGTGAAGGTTGTACATCTTGAAAGGAGGGGGAAGCATGAGAAAGATGATTTCCCAAAGACGACAAGAAAACTAAGAGAAAGGAAGCAAATCGCTCTTGTACTCATTGTGCGAAAGAAGGGCACGATGAGAAGCATTGCTGGAAATTGCATCCGGAATTGAGGCGAAAGAGGAATGGTGGAAAAGAGAAGAAGAATATTTTCCCAAACATGAAACAAGACCCAAAATACGAATTAGAGGATGATGAGAAGGTCACAATTGTTGTATTTTTAGGTGTTGGGCCAATTGACCTGGGATTAGACTCAGGTGATGAGGTATATTGCAGCTCTTGGGATTGTAGAAGATGGACCTATTGACCTGGGTTCCAATTCAGGTGATGAGAGAAGGATTTCAATGTATTTTGTGCCAAAGATTAAAAGGGCACCAAATAATGCATGGCTCCTATAACTTGAAGAGATCAACCAAGGAATTCAAGAGGATATTGTTGAACTAAGGAGACTCCTCCAAGAAGAAGAGGAGGAGAAACAAAGGTTACAATTTCAGTTACAAGCCAAGGAGGAGGCCTTGGAAAAGTTGCAGCATAACAAGCTTGAGGTAAACATTTATTCTTGAATTTCATGTTCTTTTGATGCTGATGATTTCACTTCTTTTGAGAAACATACTACAGGAATTGGATCAAAATTGTTGAAGAAAATGGGGTATAAAGGAAAGGTACTCGACATTAATGGCCAAGGAATTGTGAATCCCATAAAAGTAGAGGAATTGTCTCACTATGCAAGACTTGGTTATGTCATAAATGCAGTTGGAGAATGCCCCAAGACAACTAGTGAGAAAATGATGATGGATTAAGGGAGCACATCACAACATTCCAAGGATAGTGAGGATTCCACAAGAAGTTCTCCTCATCGAGGGTGCACCAAGAAAAAACATTCCAAGACGGTCTGGAAATTTTGGAGGAGAAAGAATAATTATATTCAATGCAACAAGGATGGACATCAGAGAGCCACATGTCAGGCACCCCATGAGCAGAAAGCACCTATGAAGGAACCAACTTGTGAAGTTCTTCAATAAGTGAATCAATGACAAGGAGATGACCCATTCACTTTATTGAGTGAGAGATGGTTTTATTAGATATAGTAGCTTGTCATGGATTATTTTTGTAAATCACATGTTGTGAGATGACCGTAAAAGTGATGAAGTACTTTCCATCACTTATGAATGCAACATAGTGGTCTTTTGGGGCCTTTTTTTTGATAGTTGGGGTATTTCTTTTTGTTGTGATTCTGATGTAAACTTAACCAAAGAGTTTTTTATAAACTCTTGGAAATTATGGGGTTTATTTGGGTCATTTTTGGTCTTATAGTTGAACATGTATTTTTCAAATAATGTTCTACAAGTTTTCATAAAATGCAGGTGTTGGTTCATCACTTATAGCTCCGAAGTACAAATATGAAGGAGAACTAAGTGTGTCTTGACAGGGAACTTATTGTGCAGATGAGGGCGTACAAGAAGAATGCATATTTTGTTCATGATTTTGGAGGACCAATAGCTCCTCAGTGGGGAGGAATGATCTAGGAGGATTCTAAAAGGTCAAATTTTCAAAGTCCTCAAAAATTAGTGAAACCTACCTCAAATTGAAGAGCTCATCGGTTTTAATCCAATGAAGCAATTTACACCTCAATATGACACTATATGTGAAAATTATGGCTCGCTGATGTTTTTTAGAAACAACAAAATTTTTTTGCAGGTAAGACCCACAAGCTGCCACTTGGCATGCCAACGTAAAAATTATGGGTGCTAATGCCAACTGTATATATGTTGACTTTAGTAGCGATACATGGTGGTGTGGACAAATTAGGAGACAAAATTTGGTAGCTGACGTCAACATGATGTCAGCGACCCAGTCAGTGGTACGAGCCAATTAGGTTCTGCCACGTGGCACCCAGTTAATTCCCTACCAGTTTTCTTAATGAGGTGATGTTTTGCACCATTGCGGTAGTTGGAAGTGACCAAATTTTCACCTGATCATTTTTTACAGTGACCACAAAAAAAATTGGCAGGAAAAAAGATCGTTGAACCTTATTATAATATTAAAAAAAAAAAAAAAAATTCACCACTAGAGGGTGAGACGTGGTCAAACCCTGCTAGCCAACCCAATGATTGGTAATATATATTAGTAAATAATGGTGGGAGTTGGACTCGCCTGGAAGGACCATTGGTCGGTTTTCTGACTATGTTAAATAAACACATAAAACATAACCACGGAGCGGTTCAGGTGGGAATCGACCCGCTACCAATAGGAGTCCAATGGACCCGCAAAGCTTCCACGGAAAACATGCCAAGTGGGGCCAAATTATTTTTAATTCCACCCATAGGTATTTAAAGTGTTGTTGATTCATGGACAGGATGAAGCAAAGTGGGACCAACTTTTGTTAAACATTTGATTGTGAAACCTTGCATTGTTAGAACTGTGCACCGTCAGGCACAATTTTTGACACAAATTCCTAGGGACTTTGAGGGAATATTCCTGCAAAGAACCTTGCAAGGAATCCAAAATATTCCCAAGAGCTCCAAAGGTCACCAACACATAATTAGACCAAGTTAATACACATTTTTCTCAGTTTTGCGCAAGGTGCACAGTGGTGAGGTCAGTTTCGTAACCTGGGCAACAAAATTTTAGTCAACCTATGGGAAGGAATATTTAGGTAATATTTGAGATTCGTGGGTGTCCATATTTGACCAAGCTAGAAGGAGTTTAATTTTACAACTAGATTCCATGATTTTTCACTAGGAATTCCATCGTGTTTCTATTTCTTCAACAGAGGAGTGCATTTTCAGGCCATCCCCAGATGTGGGGATATAAGATGTATGTTTTTAATTGCATGTAATTTGATTTTGTTGAAGAATAATTAAAGAGGCCTCCCCACATTGAGAAGGGCTGATAAATGTACCCCACATTGGGTGAACTTTGTTCTCAACTTATTTTTTGCTTTTAATTCTCATGGTTGCGTCTCATTTTCGCTTCTTTTATGTGGATGGATATTATGGTTTTATGATCTTTTAAATGCAATTCAGTATGCATCCTTGAAGTGAAAATATCTGGATCAAATAGTTACCGAATCATTGTTCTAGGGAACACTCCCGATGTTATTCTAATTCCATATGGAAATTATAATTAAAAAAAAATTCCTTCCCTGGCCTTCCCTTCTCTACTACATAGACCCTCGAACTATCAGGTCACCCCCTTCTGTATAGTCACTCACCGTCCAAGTTCTTTTGGCATCCAATTCTCTGCTACATAGTCCCTTCGGTGATCCATCCCTCGGCAAGGTTTTCTCACATAGAAAGTTCCAAAAACCAAGGCATATCCTTTCCTCAAAATCATCATATCGATCATAGCATGCTCATGGAAATCAATGGAAACTATTGGGTATCAGTGTCCCACAATGGCCCTACTCCTCAATGATTCACCATCACACTATTGCATGTTCCAATTCCTTTTACTGCAGCCAGTTCCATTCACCCAAATTAGACATTTTCAAATCATGCCTCATTGGTAGCTCGTCAATAAGGTACACTTGCAATTCCGTTTACTTCTTGTCACAATAATTCCAACTATCTCTTCCATCAAATCATCGTGTATAAACATATCTCATCTAGTTATATTAAAACAAAAACATCATAAATCGGGATCATAGATCACATGTATCCTATGATAAATCAAATTCATAGATCACATGCATAATTAAAACTGAAATAAAATAGTGATACTTATCTTTCAATCGACTCTTTTCTTCTACCTTTGTTCTTTGTTCTTTTTGTGCACACATTGGATCAGTTACCAAACCTAGCAAGAACCCAATGCCTTTTCTTCTTCCTTAGTTACATACACATACACAATGTACATCACACACATACACCCACACACGACATACAACACCATAAAATGCATACATTTACACTCAGTGTACAACACAACAGCTACACCTATACCCATTGTACAACACAATACAAACACATACACAAGGAACAACACAATGAACACACATGCCATGATATAACAACTACACAATGCATGTAACATAACACAACATGTAGGACATGTACACAATATCACATGCACAACATGTACACAACACCATGTGTACAAAATTTACTCAACATCACATGTACAAAACACCACACGTACAACATGTACACAACACCACATGTACACAGTGCCACCTGCATAATGTGTACACAACACCACATGTACACATCACCACTTCCACAACATGTACACAACATCACATGTACACATCACCTCTTGCACAACGTGCACACAAAATCACCTGCACAACGTGTACAACATGTACACAATGGCACACACAAGCAACACCACATGTACAAAATGGACATAGAACCACATGTACAATATGTACACAACACCATATGTACAATATGTACACAACACCATATGTACAATGTGTACACCACACCACATGTACAAAAAACCACATATACAACATGTACATAACACCATATGTGCACATCACCACATATGCGACATGTACACAACACCATATGTACAAAACACTACATATGGAACATGTACAAAAAATCATCTATACATTCAGATACCACACTATCTCTACCAAGCAACCTTGCTTCTAGTGCCTTTCCACTATCCATGCTTGTCATAACATGTCGTGAGTTTAATTTATTTCATTCTGCTGATGTATCCTTCAACATTACTTTCCATAACATAAATATAGACATAATATAAACACATAATATAATTCATATCCACATGATACTAACCTCATAGATCTGTCAGGGTTACTCTTCCACTTGGTTCCTCATAAAACTAGGAACATATTCATTCCATTCACCTGCATAAACAATCATTCTTCCACAAGAATTATCCCTGATAACCCTGTCAGACAATGACATACATATATACATATATATAATCATTAGCATGAAATAATCATGATCCTTGATGACCCTATCAGAAAACTTCATACGTACATATATATATAAATATATAGACATCAACATAATCATAATCACAACATAATTAACAAATATCATAAGGTCAGGCTTAATAGAATTCCTTTATCTATGCACAACATGCACAACATTTAGAACAGCATTCCCCAACATAGCCAATTCATTTGATGCCTCAAATGTTTGGTTTGGAGCCTGATTATCTTCTTTATTTATATATATCACAACGTTTAATCCCTGTTCTTAATGAGGTGACAACATTGCCCATCATTTAAACACTACCTTGGGGGTCTTTGGGGGGGGGGGGGGGCTGTGACTTTATGGAGCCCCCCTCTAGAGGGGGATTTCAGGGGAAGTGCCCGTGAAGCTAAAAACAGAGGTAAAATTGCCTTGTAAAAGTATTGTAATTTCTAATCAATCTAGGTCGTTCATTAGGCGGATGATATGAAGGTATAAGTTATGTTTAATTTAGGTTTTTTTTCCCTGGAAGGCAACCCCTCGTTTTGTATGAGGGTATTGTATTGCGAATGTGTGTTGTAAGTGTATTATTAGAGAGAGAAACAGATAGGGTTATTGTGATAGAGAGCCAAGGATATTACAATGGATCTGTTGTATGTTGTGTCTCTTCATTTTGCTGTATAATAGAAAGGAAGGATTGGTTGTTCAAGGTGGACGTAGCCCAAATTGGGTGAATCACTTATATATGTGTCTCTTTGGTTTTATATGTTTTTTTGTGTTTGTGTTTCCACATATTTTATGTGTTGCATTTCTTTGTAATATATAATTTTCTAACAACGAATACATTCACCTTACCTCGGATGTTACCTTTCTCATGGTTGTCCTACCATTGTCCATTTATCCCAATGGATCCAACCAAATGTCATACTCTTGCCTTAATTTTCCCTTTACTCGTGCACCAAGCTTCATCTGAGTCTTACATTACTTGTTGGGTTTCATTCAACTCTTCCCGAGCTCTATTAACTTTCCTCTTTCCCCAACCAATTCCCAATACCATCAAAACATAAAAGGAAATAACACGAAACAAACAAGAAGAAAACCATGAAAATACAATAGCAATACAACACCAAAAACAAGGTGACATGACCATGAATCAAACAAAAATAAACTTCAAATTGAACGTAAACAAATCACAAAAGACAAAAAGCACGAAATTAGCAAAAAACACCATGAATCAACTCCACGGGTTCCCAATTATTCCATGGGAAAGTTCAACCCGAGCCTTCTTCAAGATTTCATGGAAGTCTCTTTTTCCATGCAATCCCATGCATCATACTGCCATAAACACATAGCCATTAGTGCATAAATAAATATAAAATATATGAGTCACATTACCTTGTTGTGCCAAGAACACTGGCTTGTTATAAAACACGTTCACATATCATCTCTCTAGGGACTCCAATTCCTTGTTGAAACCAGCTATAAATGAAACCAATTTTTATACATTTCAAATATATGTTCATGAATCTAACACATATCCACATAATATCAAACAAAATAAAGGTTAATAAGACTTCATGTATTCATGCAAAGTGCTCATTCATTTTTAATTGCAGTTTTCAAATATAGCCAACAAAATTCTAACCCAATTCCTTTCTTTTAACTTTTACCTTGTTACCATTGAGTATTATTATCTAATATGACATCACCGAACTGCTAGTTATATAAAAAAATGAAGTGTTACCTTGTCATGCTACTGCCAAGGACATTTCCCTGCAACTGTTCACAGTCACATGTTCCAAAGATCAAGACATCGTGTCTATTAATTTTAAATCAACCTTTAACAATACTAAAAATCATGTCATAATAAACTCAAAATCAATAGTCATAATTCTACAACTATCACCCACTTTCACTCAAGTGCATATCATATGTCTCAGCACATATTGTGTTAGTACAACCCTCTTAAAAAAATATCATTCCTTCATGCAACCTTATAGACACATACTCATATCATGTAATTAATCAAACATTCAAACAACCCGTAAACATACCATGTTAGATGAACAAATAGACAACATAATCAAACTCACACCTCAATGTATCTCAGGGGAGGCTATCACATTTGCACAATTCAGACTGGATTAGTATGACATAATATCCCAAATATAGCTACTCATACTTGAATATCAAAACCATAACTATCTGCACATGCCAATCCAGATTAGCACGATACGTATAACATCAATATCTGAAATATAGTGACCATAATCATCATGTGTAAGACTGCAACACATATATCAAGAAGTTACTATCATTCATGACTATCTAATGCATGTGCATATGAATGAATTGATTAACTAGCATATATCATGCATGTAACCAAAACAACAATATAATGAAATACATGTATATAACCATAATGCATATAAGAACCATCAACTATCATACTTCCATTCCCAACATACAAATATGTATGATGATCTGCTCTTACCTTGAAGTCCAGTGCTACAACCTTGCTTTAATAATCTCCTTCTCCAGGTCCATCTCGACCAAACTATCATCATCATCACATACCAACATCATGGCGATGACATAAAATACATACAATGACCTCATGCACAACAACCTTAACCATGATAATGCATGCATAATAACATGTATCTAGCCCATCTTGTCCAAGTGTTTGAACCTGAAAGCTTTGATACCACCCATAAAAAATTTACCCACTTTAACTGGCATGCTTGGTTAAACATGAGCCAAGGGCTACTATGACATGACTTGACCTCTTAGATCCTGTTAGGAGGAATTAATGATTGTAGAAAAAATGAATTTCATAGACGTAGTGGACTAGTCTAAAACAACATAAGGGAAAGAATATAGAATTTTCCTTTGAGAAATTGAAGAATGGAAAAGAGACTTAATTGGAAACCATTGCAAACTTTACTTTCTTCCATGCTTGTGAGCTCCACTTGTAGCTCTGAACCCTATAATTAGAACCTGCACATACAACTGAAATAATCCAAGAATCTATAACATCTATGTAGCATAATTCAATTACTTTATTCAATGAATCAATAAGGCATTGAAATATACTAATGTAAACATAACACAACACATATAGCAAAACAAGATATGCTTTGTATTAATATATATATATATGAGAGAGTTTACAACCAAGTGTAGTAGTTGATCTTGTATATATCTCCCCAAATTGAATTTTCCTTCCTTGTCACAAAGAACACCTCAATATCACCCTAATGCATGAAGATGATGTCACTCTTAGACTGGAAAGGCAGCAACATGAGGGCATGATTAGTCTCTAAGATATAACCCTAATCTTATGAATGTAAGTAAATTTATAAGAGAGGGATGATAGTTTAGGATTTAGCATAATGAGCTTGAGATCCACTTAGGGTGGGAGGATGAGCTCAAGGGATAAGAGGTGAGGTCTCCAAGTTAGGATAAAATAGAATTTGAGCTTCTTATCCATAGTAAATGGTTAAAACAACCCCTGGAAGCTTCTAAAATAGGAAGCTTCAGAAATATTCTATTTTTTCCCAAATTTCTAGAATTAACGCACCCGCAACAAGGAGTAGCTAGTGTAGAAAAACACTGGTGCAGAAGGGAGAAACTAGTGTTGAACGCATGTGGCTAAAGGGGCAGGGTGTGCTGGGGCTAAAAACATTTATTTTGAGCAGCTAATCCCAGAAACTCAGACTTTTTAGAAAGGTCATGCTTAGGGATTTGTGTAGGGATGATGATAACATGTTCATAGATGTGTATTGATCTAGTTTGTATACATATTGACTAGATGTGACAAAATGGACTATAACATATCCAATTAAGGAAGTGGGGATCACAACTCGAACTTACCAACCACAAAATCACATCCTACAGGGCATACAAGACACTTTTAGGAAAAATAACCACTCCAAGTGCCAAAACCTTGAGCTAGATTATTTTTTTAGTGACCTCGACCCATAACCACATGCATGAAAATGTCTCCATGCGGTTATAGGTCTCCAAATACATGCATAATCCTATAAGGGTGATTTTATGGCCCGAAAATTTCAGTTCACAGGGTGTGGTCCCAGATTCTGAGCCACCATTTTAGGCTAACCTCTAGACCACTACCTAAAACACAGTGATACTTTCCAGAATGATAAATAACATCCAGAAAAATCCATTCATACAAAACTTGATCAAATACTGGACCTAACCATACCTAACCATGATAGTCATTTCGTCAAACATATTGTGAACAAGTAATTTGCAGGTTGTGAATGCATATATGAACATAGGGGTATGAAACTTATCTAAGAATCACCAAGAAGGTCTTATGCCCTCCCCACATAGCTGAAAAAACACTTTTTAGTCCATGCATTCATCAACCATTCATATATTCAACAAAACATGTCAAGAGCCATAGACAATATACATCAAACAAGAAACCAACATAGAAACCATGGAAACTTAGCCATAATATCACCATCATAGTCAATACATATTCTCATAGATCATAATAAAAAATACCTCATATTAACATATGAAAATTACAACCAATTCAGATACTTCCATGTACCACCTAACCATATATTGGGCTGAACCAAATCCCTCTTTCAACCAATCACCCCCATGCCATATTCCAAGCATGAATGTAGGATCTCATGGAATAAACCAAACTTCCTCAACCCTCAACCAGTGATTCCACCTCTTGGTAGGACATCACTAACACCAGCTAGATCAGTCTCTACACAAGTTTTCTAGGGCTTCAGGAACAGGTAACTCAACCCACAACCTTGCAAGTCTCTATATCATTTTTCCAACCTGGTTCCAAGGACTAGTAACTCAACCCACGAAGGGATCCAAAGAGTTTTTTCCAACCTAGGCTCGAGGACTAGTAACTCAACCCAAGTTGTTCGTCTTCTAGAGAGTTTGTTCCAACCCACAACCATTAGGAATTATGAGCACCAATCATAAAGAAATCAAGTGGAAAAGACAACAACACCATGACTATCCAAGAAATGGAAAGGTAAGGCTAAAACTAATGTCAATCTAGGAAATCCTCCATGCCAATGACAAAACATAACCATATAATCACATGCATATACCATGCATCCCTAAATTAACAAGGAAATCACACATGCAATATGTTACCCACAAATCAGTTGTAGTTGTTGATCCACCTATTCCATTGTGATTTCCTATTTTCCTTTTTCCTTATTTCTCTAATCCAATTGAAAACTAGAGTGCTCCAAGCATGCTCGAAGAACGTTGTAAGTGTTCAAGAGTATGATAGAGTGAGAGAATAGAAGAGAGATCTAAGCTAAAAGTGAAAAAAAGGTTATGAAGTGATCCTCATAAGCCTTATTTTTTTATCATTGAGGCCTCTATTTTCATAATTTTCCTTCATTTTTCCTCTAATTTCCCTTGCATGAAAATCTGTGACCTTTCATCTGCCTTTTCTCCTATTTTATTTTATTTTCATAAATAAATTCCAATTAATGACTCTTTTCCTTCGACGATGCATTTTCCAATTTCCTTAGCCATAATGAACTACAAGTGACACCCACTAGGATTTATTTCCCACCTTTCAACTTGGAATATGCGTCCCATGACCTTGGTCTTATCTCTTTTTTACATGGAAAATTAACCAGGGGTCGTTACAAAGAGGAATATGAAGGATTTAAAATTTGACAAAGAGATGATTGTGATGAAGGTACTATCGAATGTGCTTATTGAGTTACTACAGAAATACATTGAAGACTATAAATGTGGATGGATTTTGAAGAAGAAAGTGAAATGGTAATTCAAGGAATTGTTTGCAAGAAAGTTGTGGAAGAATATGAGGCACATGATAAGAACTTGGTTGAAAGAAGGGGAACTCAAAGAAATTGAGTATGAGGTATAAAAAATGAGCTATTGTGAACCAAATAAAGAACCATTGTTTGGAGAGAATGAGGATTAAACAATGGATGAGGATCCAATATTCTCATATTTTTAAAGCTAATGAATTTTCTGTGGATGTAGGTAAGGAAGATGGTGAACGACTACTTACAACTATCACAAAATTAGAGGAAAATGAAAATGAATTTTTTTTTACAAGTATGTTCTAAGACAAGATGAAGAGAGACACTTAAATTCAACTCTTGTGAAAGGAGGTAAAAAGCGACATGATGAACATGAAAGCATACTCAAGTAGATTCCAAGAAATGGAATTGAGCATGAAAGTCTTCTACCAAAGGAAATAGATGTGGACTTTGTAGAAGAAGTAAATATTTTGGAAGAGTGGATAGCGGGGGATAAAGATAATGAATGTTACAAATCATTTATAAAACCAAGTCAAGTGCCGTTTGCTAATTTGAATGAAGAATTAACTTATTTGGAGGATAAACTATTAGATTCAAAGGTGGATATCCAACATGCACAATTGGATTTGGATGAGTAAGTTTTTTTGAAGGATGCTAAGGTGAATGATACGATAAGATATGGTCAGCGTAATGCTTTTAAACCAAAGGTGAATATGAATTTTTTTATTCTTATGAAAATGGAAATGCAACAACAAGTGAGAGATGCAAGCAGGTTGCAACAACCAAAGACAAAGTTAGATGAGGAAATTAACATGTTGTTGATTTGAATGAAAAAAATGACCATGTGAAGTTATAGCAAGGGGAAAGGACAACCAACAACAAGTAAAAATTGATCGTAACAATTTGCATTAGAAAGGAAAGTGGACAAAAACAAGATAAGGTTTGAAATGAAGGTGACAAAAGTAGAAGTATTTTAGAAACAACATGATGAGATGGATGATCAACTACAATGAAAATTATGGGACCGTGGAATCAATGACACGTGACTAGGAGGTCATGAAGCCTTTCTACCTTGGGAGTCTGATGCAAGAGCATTAGATCATCCTAAGTCATTAAGTCATGAATGAGAAAAAAATCAACAAGTGGTCTTGTTTTTCTAGAATAATTTATATTCTTCTATGTAAATAGATTGTATTTTCCAAGTTGGTATATTTTATGAGTTTTAGAACTAGATGATTCATAGTTTTATAAAATTTATGGATAGGTGATATTTTTTGCATAAGGAAAAACCAAATATACATTGAAAAGCATGAGATATTCTAGGGATAGATTAAGTGACTTTAGAATTCATAAAAATATGAATTATGGAGTGATTTATGGAGTGCTTTTCGGATTTAGAAAATTTATTTCATTTATTAGTTATGCTTATTGTAATCCTACGGGAAATGAGAACTGAAGACCAAATGAATGGTAAATTAGGCTCATAGAGAGAAACACATGTTTTGAGTATTTTTTTTATGTACACGTTTTGTTAATGAAAGGAAGTTTCATATCTTCTGTGTATGAAGTTTCTATTGCACGATCATTTAAGAATTTTTAAAATTTTGAATTGGCTCTTTTAAGTGCCTATGTGTGTGAATTGGGAAGAGAAATATTATTGAAGATTTAGTGAAATTGAATTTACTACATATGTTAAATGTTGGAGACCTAGAATTATTGGTCAAAATGTTGATGGGAGGTTTGAAGTTAATTTATTTTTTAATTTTGTATTGACTTTAGTTCTAGGTTATGCTAAGATTATAAGGATATTTAAGGTTGGTGATTTCTAGTAGGAAAAGTTCACTTTCCTACCATCATGTGGCTTCAAAAGCTAGCCATAGGATTGTTAGACATGGTGGCATTGATGGATCATTCTGGCTCCAACAAAGAGGGAGCGATGAGGATCCAGTACAAAGGGAGTAGTGAGACTTTGAAAGTAACTTTTTTCAAAGCTAAAGTGACAAGGCTACAACAGTTGAGAAAATTACAAAATTTATCACCAATCTATTTCCCAAAGTGAAGTTCTTATTCTTTAGAGAGCAGCTTGGAGTGCAAGAGACTGTATCCCTCCCCAAGAGGGAACACTATTGATCGAGAAAAATAATAATATTCTCTCCCCCGGTCTTTTAACTACCCATGGACTTGGTGAGGGGGGATGAGCATCGACGCTCCTAGGTTTGAGGGTACACCTTTTAGCCATGGAATTGGCTAAAGGCATGCTCTAGTATTCAACCTACCCGCAAGTCACCTTCGTGTCTATGCTGACCGAGGTCCATGTAATTGGTTAAGCATGTTGGGATTTCCACCCATATAGATAGTAGGTGTGGAGACTTAGGTGTGTGTGATATTTAACTAAGTTGAACGCAATTTCCATTGACATGGTTAAGGTAAATTGATCTCCCTAGGTATTGCATGCATGTGTTCTACCACTTGATCTTTGAGGACCAAGTTAGGTGAGGATCAATAAATGGACACAGGGTGTGTGATATTTACCAAGTTCATTTATGAATTCCATGGACTTATCTGTGTTAAATAAATCTCTCCTATTTTCATTGTGGATCATTCTTCTAAGATGAGATGAGATGATGATGCAACTACCGACTTTCCTTATGTTGAGACATGTACATCGGAGATGAGATCTATGATCTACTCTTTTAGGTCATGGAGCTTTACCTAGAGACCAAAAGGGTGTTTGTGATATTTACCAATGTTAAATGTGATTTCCATGGACATGGAAATGATAAATTGATCTCCCCCGTCATCGTTTATGGATCTAGACATCAATGTTCAGCTAAGATGAGATCAATGGAGAAATTAGAAGAATGCCTTCCTAATTGAGAGGGAGCATTGAAATTGGATTGTGATGTTATTTTATTTCCATATGATGAGAAAGAATGAAAATACCTCCCTATCTATGAGTGATCATTGGAAATTGTAGCCATGGCCAACATTTCCATTAATGAAAATAAAATTAAAAACTGAAAATTTAAATTTATAGTTTCCTTGTAATTATTTGAAGTCGGTTAGGCCCCCAAAGGTTATCATTCGAACTCATTAAAAGTCTATATAAAGGATCCTTTCCTCCATCATTTACACGCATCAATTTTGTATGATCTTGAGATTTATGTTGTATCAAAAGAGAAATAACATTAGATGGGTTGAATTTTAGAAGGGAGTCTTGGAGGGTTTCTTTTGCTCTTAATTATTTTTTTCTATTCTATTGATGTTGTTTATGATGTATTTATGAACTATTAAATCTCTATCCCTCTCTCTCTCTCTCATATCGGAAGAATTTTTGACTTTTCCCCTTAGGTGAGTTTTGTATTGGCTCAAGCCTAATTTTTGTGTCTCTTGTCTCATGGTTTCTTGATTATTTCTCTACTTCTATCTTCATATGTAATGGTTTATGTATATTTTATTAATGATGTTAATTGTTATATGAAAATCTAATTCTAATAATGGATTAGTTTTTATCTGTGTGAAGTAAATTATTCTTATTATTCCCTAGGAAAAAAACATTAACATAATGCAAAGAGATTTTACTTTATCTTAAAATAAATTATCATTTAACACAATTATGTCTATAAATGATCTCATACATTTTGTTTTATTTTTATTATTTTAATTTTTTTTGGTTAGAGTTATATGCATAAATTTTTATATTTCAAAAATGGGGATAAAAGCATGATGAAAATAGAATTGGTATAGGAAACTTTAATAAGTTTTTCTATTTTTCCTAACATTTTAAATTTTTGTAATTTTTTATTATAAAATTTTGTTACCCTTTATTATTGATAAAAAATAAAAAATTATTAATTTTTTTTTTTAAATTTATCAATATAGTAAATTAAATTAAAATAATTTATTAATAGTTAGGGATTTTGTCTAAAGTATAATATAAATTTTGAAATTAAAATAATAAATTATAATAAGTCTAATACGATTTGAGCTGTGAGGTTAGCTTAATTGGCTGAGTCCTCATCGTTAAAACACACTTTCTATTAAGAGGTCACACATTCAATTCTCTTTACACCTTGGAGGTTAGGCAATATGGTTGTGTTGGCGGGAAGTGATCCCTTCTCGTGGTCTACCTGGTATAAATATTTTATGAATGTAGCAGTTGAACCACATAAAATAGAAATGACCTACCTGGTACAAATTCATAGATATAACAATTGAAGCACAAGAAAATAATAATAATAAATAATAAATAATAAAAATTTGAGAAAGAGGAAAGAAAAAGGTCTAAAAGATTTTATTTTTTTCCTAAAATGATATATAATAAATTAAAATAAAATATTAAAATTGTTTCCTATAACTTAATTATTAAATAAAATTTACGTTGAAACTTTTCATTAATCATGATTAAAAAATGTATATAGATTTATGGTTATATGCAAACAAAATTTTTCCACATTTAGTGAGGTTCAAAGATATCATATAAAGAATAATAATTTTGATATTATTTGAAAAAATATTAATTTTTTTATTAGTATGCTGAAAGTTATAAGTAGAGATGTTGCTTATATATAGATAGATGAAAAAAATAAATTTTATCATAATTGAAGAATGAGGGATTCAAGATGCCATTTATATTTTTGTTCTCCTCATTAGAAGGTGGAAGACCTGCTATCTTCTTTCCCAGGACAGTGACTTTACCATCCATTTTTTAACCTAAAGCTAGAAGGCATCAATGCAAAGCAAGATCTATTGTTGATCCTAGTTTCATTGCATAAGAAACTTTCCCTTTATGGTCTTGATTTGTCAATACAAGTCATTTGTATGGAAGTATTAGTGGTGAAACTATGATAGTTTCCAATTTACGGAACCTAGTGCCCCACGTCCTCATAGATCTCATCATCATTCATGATGGAAAAATATTATCTTGTGGAAAAGACAAATCTCCTTAGACTTGGAAACCAAGTCTAAAATGAAACAAACAAGCACATAAAAACTCTCTCTTGGTACATTAACATTAAATCATAATTGCAAGCAATGAAATTAATAAATCATATTGTTTTTGTCTATTTTTTTTTCTCGTTATTGTTTTTTGTAGCTTTCAATATCGTCCTTGATGCTCTGAGCCAAGATATGCATAAACACCAACAGATAGTGTTGCCCTTAAAGTTCCTTCCTCCTAACTACAAATCTCTACTCTTTCCTACTATATTCATAAATCCATCACTCTATTACTTAAATTTTACGACAATATCACTTGGAATATTCATGTGCTATTGTTTCTCACTAACAAGGGAGGTCATGGTCCCCAAGTAATGTATTATTGTTCATAATTAGGATTTGAGTAACACCTAACAAACCTCACCTAAATTTCTCTTTAATCAACAAGATGGAAGTCTCAATTGTAAATCCACCTATAGGAAGTGAATGAGAAGATGGAAACATGTAAGATCGAGCAAGAGGGCTGCATGAAAGACATTGATATGAAAGGGATGAACAATGATAGATCCTCGAGTTTTTTCAAAAAGAATAATTTGGAAATTGAAGTGTCTATAATGAACCTTTGTAAGCTAGTTATATAATATGCCAATTACATAGGCTATCACACTTAAGAGATGGTTCTAATTAGTCCTCCCTATGAAGGAAACATAATCGGAGCAATGAAGGCGCCTGACACTAAATCAATGGAAGCACGAGAAAATGATGCTCTAAAGTTATAAATTTTTTAAATTTGAAATATATGTTTGTCACCACAAGGTACATGATAGGTATACTTTTTCTTAGACACCTTGTAAAAATGAGTTGACCTCTTCATTTTTTTTAATCTATTGTGAATTCTAACAATATTGAATTGTAAAACAAAATAAAAATATGATAATATTATTTTCCTCAAAATTAATTAAGTCTCTATATATATCATTATCATATAAAATAAAATAAATCAATCAATCTTATTTTCTATAATATAATATAATGTAAGTCAAAGGATCTTAGTTCAAGTGGTTAAGTGAATAAGTTGTTTCTCGATCTTGTGTGGGTTCAAGCCTTCAAAAACATGTTATAACTAGCCCATTTGTGGACTTGATAAAATAATTGTATCTGGCTGGAAGTCGAAGTCATCAATTTTCAGTTATTAATAATATATTTACCAATATAAAAAAATATTTAAATTTTAATATCATTATAATGTAAATTCATTATAATGAGAGTGGCCTCTTTTGTTGTTTTGTGGAATTTAGAAAAGGTTTTAACATTGTTCCTAGGGTAAAGTTATGGAAGATGTTGGAGAAGTTAATGATTCATATCGAGTTGAGGGTGGTTGTAACAAGGTTGTATGGGAATTTTATTTCCAAGCTTAAGACCACTAAGTGAAGGAAATCACCAACAAATTACAAAGTAAAAATTCAACAATAATGCACACACGAGCTCTAATAAATTTCATTAACTAAGGCATATTTGTATACATGAGTAGAGCTCTTAGGAATATATCATCTCCTATAATATCTTAATCAATCACTCCAAAAATCTCTCATCAATAATTCCACTAATCTCTCGACAAATCTCTTACTAAAACTAACAACTCTAATAATAATTACAAATAATCATTATTCCAACATTTCTCCCCCATAATGATCAATTGGAAATATTCCAAGATCATATCTAAATTTGGAGAAATTTTCTTTAGATAGTGCTTTATTGAATATATCATCTACCTATTCATCTATTTTGTAGTAATTGATCTTGTTCACTCCTTGCTAAAACAAATCTTGAACAAAATGATACTGAATATCAATATTCTTGGTATTCTTATGAAAAATTAGATTCTTTCTCATTTCAATAGCACTTTGATTATGACATATCAACTGAGTGGGTTTCTCTTGCTACTCATGTAGATCATATAAAATTATTCTCAAACAAAATAATTCACATGCTATTATCGTTGCTCCTTTATACTTTGTTTTTCCAATGGAGAGAGAAAGAATAAGTTGCTTGTTAATACTCCAAGAAGGTATATTGAACCCATTTTGAATGAATACCTTGAAGTTGATTTCATGTCATCCATGCATCCAAACCAATATAAATCTATATAACCAATCAACTTGAAATATTTTATAGATCTATATACCAAACCATAACCAATTGTTCCATTCAGTCATCTTAAAATCCTCTTTACTGCATTTCAATATAATTCCTTGGGTTCCACCATAAATCTTGATATCATAATGACTGCAAAGTAAAAATCTGGTCAACCTGTAGTTAAGTAGATCAAAATTCCAACCAATTGATGATAGAAAGTAACATCAACTGAATTGGATTCATCATGTCCATAAAAATTTGATCGAAATTCAAAAGGATTTGATGTTGGGTTGCAAATCAACATTCTAATCCTCTTCAGAATGTCCCAATTATATTGGGCTTGTGACATGAAGATACCATCTTCCTTTACCAAAAATTAATACCTAATAAATAATGCAACTCACCGGGATTTTTCATCTCAAAATCAGTTATCATATGTAACTTACATTTTTTAAATAGTTCAACATTATTCCCTATGTAGATCAAATCATCAACATATAAGGAAACTATCAGAATGTCGTATCCTAACTGAAATATATTGATATTGGGATCAAATAAAAATTTTACTAATCCATGATCCTAAATATACTTATAAAATCTTAAACAGTATCCCTTAACACTTGCTTAAGACCATACAAATCCTTATTCAACTTATAAACACAATCTTATTTTCTTGGCACTTCAAAACCCTCAGGTTGTTCCACATAAATCTTTTCATCCACATAGTCATTCAAAAAATATGCTTTAATATCAATATTTTTTTTTTACTGAGCAACTAATCCAAGAAACATCATGATTGTATAGAACTTTTCCACTAGGGAAAATATCTCAATATAATCAATTCCTTCCTTCTATACAACTTTTCCACTAGGGAAAATATCTCAACATAATCAATGCCTTCCTTCTGTAGATAGCCCTTTGAAACTAAATGAGCCTTGTACTTATCAATTGTGCCATTTTATTTGTACTTGGTTTTATAAATCCATTTAGTACCAATTACATTTTTTTTTTTTGATAATTTAACCAAGTCTAATGTATCATTTTTCACCAAGGCATTCAATTTTTCTTCCATATCTTCATTCCATTATTTCTTTCTTAATGCTTCTTCATAATTTTGTGGTTCATCCATTTTCATTACCTATCCAATAAGTGAATAATTAACTAGAGAATTTGGGATCTAGTAACCATTCTTTCAATATTTCTATCCAACATATTTCTTTCTAAATGACACCTTTCAAGCCACTTAGGATTCTTCTTAACTTCATCTATCTTCACTCACTTGTAATTTGGTTCATCAGCAATATCCATTACATATTTCCTCAATTCAAACTTACATATTTCGGCTAACAGATTCCTTACTCATTAAAAACAACATCTCTTCTTATTATCACCTCCATTTCTTGAGGATCAAACAACTTGCAACTTTTTTTTTTAGTACTATATCCAATAAAGATACACTTCACACTTTTATCATCCAATTTCCTCCTCTTTTCTTTAGTAACTTGTGCATATACAGTGCAACTAAAAAATTTCATATGTGAAAATATTTTTTTGTATCCTGACCATCCTTCTTCTGGAGTCAAATTAAACACTGTTTTTGTAGGACTTTGGTTAAGAGTTTATATTACTGTGTGTACTGCTTCTTCCCAAACCTCATTTCCAAGAGACTTAGTTTTTACCATGCCCTTAGCCATTTCAACTATGGTCCTATTTTTCCTTTTTGTGACTCCATTTCATTGGGGAGAGTATGAGTTGGTAAAATATTGCTTTATTCCATTCTTCCTACAATAATTTAAACACTCATATCAGTTGTATTCTCCCCCATTATTTTTTCTTAAGGTGAGAATTTTCAAATGTATTTTCTTTTAAACAAATACATAAAATCAAGAAAATGAGAAGCAAATTCAGACTTCTCCTATAAAATATGCACCCATGTCTTTCAAGAATAATCATTAATGAAAGTGAGAAAATAGTGTGCCTTTCGAAAATACATAGTCTACACTAGACCTCACGAATATGAATGCACCAACACTAGACATTCTCTATCCTTCCATGTTCTATTTAAGAAAATTTCCCTATGGTTTTCCCCAAAAATACACCCTTCACATATTTCATCATCCATCTTGATATAAGGAAGACCATTCAACATGTTTTACTTTCATAGCAGCACGAAACTCTAAAAATTAAAATGTCTCCTCCTTAAATGCAAAGCTTACTATTTTCTTCCTCTGCGTTATCGCCAAAAACTGATCACCTAGCCATTACTAACTAGGTAGATCGAAATACACCATGTGAGTTTAATTTTACCATAGTAAAGTCACATTCACTATAATAAATAATTTAATAAACCACTTTTATTGAGTTATTTTCAATTAAAACCCATGAGAATAATTAAATAAATCATGATTTATTTAATTTTCTCTAGGAATAATTATTAAATCATTGTTTGATAATTATTCCTTGTCATGCCTGACTAGAGTCACCTAGGAATACTTAAATAAATCACAATTTATTTATTTTTCCTTAACTCAATCCTTGGAATAATTATTAAATCAGTATTTAATAATTATTTCATTTCAAACCTTTCTTATTATTCGCAAAATAATTAATAAATCATCTTATTTGTTAATTATTTATAGATAAAGATATTTAACTATTTTAAATATATTTTCCCTCTCCAAAACTATAATAAAGTATTCCAAGCAGTTAGATCTAGATTTTGGTCAATAATATTTTATTATTCTCCATTTTCGAGATTAACCCAATATTTATCTATAAATAAGAGAGTTTTTCATTAATTTATCACCATGATCATTATCATCATCACCATTATTGTCACATAACCTTTGAGCTCCCATTTTTAAGTTCTACATTCTTTAGTTTTTCACACATTTGAGAGAGGAATCTCTGAACACTGAAGCAACGAGGACATCAAAGGACCCATCCCATTGAGGGGGACTTACCACCCTTTGTGAATCTCCTTCGCCATGTGTCATCAATAACATATTTTTCTTTCAAATCTTTTCCAAGATTGGGTTATTACAGCGGATTCATTTCTATTGTTTGTTCTTTTAAATTTGCATACATCTATTTTTCTTCAGGTTTTTTCTCACATATTTGTTGCAGATATGAAGTATAAGAAGCCACAATTTTTGTTAGGGTCACTAGTCACTTGTGACTTAAGTGATATATTTTTGGTACACCTTCCAAGAAATTTCATACTAACAAATGACGGCTCCACTGGTGTAACAATTTAGTTTCCTCTATGACTTTTGCTTCAGAAATTGCAAGATTTTCTGCAACTATTTTTAGCTTCTTTTTTCTATTGATATCTTTCTCTCCATTATTCTATAAAACTTCCAGTTACTGGTGGTTTTCTAGTGTTTTTTTAAGTCATTGGTACTAGCTGAGCAGGAGATGACAACATATTGCAAGACTTGCCGCCCTACAGTTGCGGAGACCAAAACACACTTTTCAACCCCAAAAGTGTGTTATGAGGAGAAGAATGCCCTATTTGGCCCAAAAACTGTTTTCCTTCAAAACCAGGTGAGAGCCTACGTTTTCATATTTTTTCGGACATTTATTCTGAATTTTTCAAGGTTTTTCGAGAATACTGGTTTGGGTTTTTTGGCCTCTGTTTCAGCCTTCCTTAGGCTTGGATCTAATTATTTTTCCTCTTTGAGGTAGAAGGAAGAACTTTGCGTTTGAAGTACACTTCCACCTTTCTAGAAAGGGGTCAGCTCAGTAGGGAGTCTAGGGTTTTTAGTACATTTAGCCATTGTTTTGGGGTTTGATCCATTTTATTACAACCCCTTTTGATAGGTTTTTATCCATCATAAATCCATTTTGAGTTTGATTTTTCCTTGTCCCCTAGGATACCCTTGAGCATCCTTGGTCTATTGATCTTCTTACCTATCCTTTGCAACAAATTTCACCTCTATTTTTTTCTGTTTTTCTGCACCATTTTTAGCAACATAGAGCCTTAGATACCAGTCCCATTGACACTAGATATTGTAGATCTTTTTCATGTGTTTTGAGTAGCGGGTTTTCCTTTTTTTTCCTAGCTACTTGAGATCCTTCTTTAGGTGGAATTTTTGCTTGATTTGGTGTTCCTTTGTTTGTCATATTTCAGCATTATTTACAATATTTCAGCAGTGCATGGAATCACAAAAAATGCTCAATTTACTCATCCACTAAAGCACATTTTTTCACACACATACACATCATAAGAGAACGTGACCTTGGTTAACACCGCCAAGTCAAGGCTTTAAACACCACACTTAATAATATACACACATATATTAAGCCCATTTGGGCATCAGGGCCAAACAATCTGTGTAGTTAGGTGTAGGATCATTGGGATAAGCTTCCAATAACACCCATCAATAATTTACATTGAGACATAAAATTTGATCTTTTATGGAGCTTAAAATACTTCACCATCCCACGGTCAAAGCCAGAGTGCGTCAGAAACCAGATTCAGAGGGGGTTAGGCTAGGACATTGTGTGAGTAGTTCTCCTCAAGGCTACGCAACATGTGGTAGGGATTTATGTGCATTTTTTGATCACCAAGAATATCAAGCCTCGACCACCCAGTGGGAAAAAGGTAACCATAGTGACAAATCTTAGGAAAACACCTTATAAGACTCATTGTGGGATGTGGTTGGTTCTCTATCACACCTTTCTCTGGAAAAATATACTTGTGGGTATGAGTATCCATCAAGTACAAAGCTCTTTGGAAGGCCATATAAAATAATAGATATAGGATTGTTTGAGGAATTATATAACCTTTAGGATAGAGGTCATTTTATTTGATAGGAAAATTTTTATTTTATTATAGTATAATAATTATATAGCTTTTTTACACTTGGAACCACTGCACTAGGTGTTTTCTTATTTTTTGTTACTCTGATTTTCCTATCACCCTTTAGTACTTTAGTTTCATATTTGTCTTGAAATCATTGCGCCACCTAGACATTGGTCATAGTGAATTTGTGGTATTCATTCTCATTTTTTGTTAGGACATATTAGTCCTCCCCATTGGGTGCAAGTTCATCCTCCCAATCCTTCATCGAGTCCTTCTAACTCTGATTCTGATGATTCCTTTGATTACACGTCTTCTCAACCTCATATCACCACCATGTTAGGCACCAATGTAGGTGCAGTAAACCAAGGTAGTACCTCAGGTCCTACCCTGGGTAATACCATTAGTGGAACCTCAACCGTTACAGTCACTCCTACTCCATTTCTACCTTTCATGCCTAGTTTGAATCTACCATATTTTAATCAGCTTATCAACTATCTAGTTCTCCATTACCCAAGTTGGCCAGTTATGCCTACAAAAATTCCCTCAGACATTCCCAAGTTTGAGGGAAACCATGGAGAAGACCCCACTAATCATGTTCACTTATTTCACATGTGGCGGTCCTCTAATTCCATTACTAATGATGCCATTCGTCTTCGTTTCCTAAAACACATGCTTATTGGAACTGTATTTAAGTGGTATGTCGACCAACCTTGTGCCACCCATTCAAATTTTGTGACTCTTGACAAAGCTCTTTTATCATATTTTAAGTTACCTGTATGTTACGACACCAACACTGAACTGTTGAGCTCATTTCTTCAAACTTATGCCACCCGCCTTTTTGACCATATTCAAGAATGGCGCAGAAGGATGAGCACATGTAGGGATCTTGCTTTTTAAGACCATGTATATATGGTTTGATCTCTTAGATCATTTTTGGCCCCCATAGGTAAATATGTCCCATCGCACTTCCCTCAGACAGAGGAAGATGTGCTCCAAATATCTTTAAAGTATGACTTAATTTATGCCCAATCAGGTTATCTTTATACCGTTCTCTGAGTTAGTGTCCAATAGTATCAGTGATAAAATTTACTCTTTTTAGTGTTTCTATATGTCTTTGGTAAAAATTTTATATTGTCAAATTTTTTTTGGCATATCTAGATTGTCAAAATGGTCAAGTCATTGTCTAGGTCATTTCTAATCCCTCCACTTGTTCAAGGTCATCATCACTCAACATGGTCATGTCATCATTTAGGTTTCCTAGGTCATAAAAAAGAGTTAATGTGTCATCATTTAGGTCATGGTCTAGGATTTACATTTGATTGTCATCATAATGTCAGTCATCAAAAGAAAAAATAGAGTCATATCCATTTTTTTGGTCACCGTAATGGGAGTTGGAAAATTAGGGAATTAAATAAAAAAGGTAACATTTCCATTTGAAGAAATTATGCTGTAGTCACATGAGTCAAAAGTATTTCTTTCAAAAGTACACATGATGTCATGATCCAAAATTGAGTATTTTGAGCTATAAAGAGAAATAAAGCTTTCCAAGTGTTCATTATATCCTTCCAAGTCTTCAAGATCTCCTATCTATCATTTCAAAACTTGCCACAACCATCAGAAGTTCAGATTACATCACCAAATTACTCAATTCACCAGCCTACTGCGCTTTTGTTGTGTTTCTGGAAAATTATTGTGCTTTTTTTTTAGACACAAGGAGGGAAATAATAGGTGCAAATTCCATCACATTTTTCCAAACAACTTCAAGCAAGTAAGTGGGAACATTACAAATCCTAGCTTCACTCAATTTATTCACAAAATTGATAAACTCCTTCCCTAGGGTTTGTTGCTGCGCTTTTGTGATTTCATGGTTTTGCTTCACTTGATAAGGAAATTTCATAGTTTCATGGCCTATACATCCATAATATCATTCATTATATATTCCCCACCATTTCCCTCACTTTATTTCATTCATTTCATCAATTTCCCACACAAAAACTAGCTATTTGCTGCGCTTCTGGCCTAGGGCTATGTTTTCCCCTTTTTAACCCTCTTTCCTCACTAAAATTCAGAAATTCCACTATCATTGTGTTCCTAACACCTATCCCTACCTCCCATAATTTGTTTTCAGATTTTTCCTACCCCCCATCCCCTCCATTCCTTTCCCTCAAGTTGCTGCACTTTTAACCTTGTTTTGCAGCTCAAATCCCTTGCCCTTTCTTGTTTGAAATTAGGGTTTTCTATTGGAAGTGTAGAAGAAACATGGTGAAGAATACTGAAAGGAGAAAATATAAGGGAGTCATAAGTATTGTTTCAAACATATTGAAACAAAATCCTAGTTAAGAAGACTGATAAAGTGCACACTAAAGGGAGATACCATCAGGCAAGCTTGTTTCATCATGCTTTGATCAAATTCATAGTTCTCTACTAGCTCACAAAGATCAAAAAGCCATGGGAGACCTTCTTGGAGGAAACTTCTCTTATACCTGCCTCAAGTAAGACAAAGAGCCCAAGTGTTCCTTCATCATCTAGACCACAGGAGGTTGGGTCATCAAGCAAGCCATCAGTGACAAAAACTCAACCTAGAGCAAAGGTTTCAAAGACCTACAATAGAGGTAAGAGCTTGGTTTTTTCCCCTGAGATTGAAAACGATATTCATACACCTAGACCTAGAACTAGGTTTCATTATAAGAAACTACATAAGGAGTTTGTCCATGAAAAAGAAGTACAAGTTGAAACTATGATGCAATCACCTAGAGACAGAGATCGATCACCTTTTCAACATCATGATGAGGGGCCTCCTACAATAGAGATGGATGAACTACCAAAACACCATGAAGATGAGGCAGCTAAAGGCACACTCAAAGGAAAATAGGCACAAATAAGAGAGCTAAAAGATAACCTTGATAACGCCAATTTCATGGTGGCTTTCTTACAATCACTACTACATTTGGGGGAAATTCAGACACTTGGTTCCGACGCTTTTGACCAAATGTCGGAAATTTCCCCAAATTTTTTCAATCCCGCCCGAAACCGTCGCTATACCGACGTTTATAGAAAATTTTCGCAATACTGACACTTAGACAACATGTTGTAATTGCGACGTTTGGAGGAATACATCGCAATTGTGACACTATGCCCCAAAGCGTCGCTATTGCGACGACTGCCTCCAAACGTCGCAAGTGTGACACACTGTTTAAGTGTCGCAATTGCGACGTTTGGAGGCATCCATTGCAATAGCGACACTTTTTCCACCATCGGTATTACAACACTTATATGCGCGCTACATAAAAATACGAAACTTATATGCCGGCTACATAAAAATGATTTTATTAAAAATACGAAACTTATATCCATCGCAATAGCTACATTAACGTCTGATATCACGCGCGCATTCACCCTCTGCTCTTGCAGAACAACATTCGCCCTCAGCATTCGCCCTCAGCTCTTGCAGAACAACATTTTCCCTCAGCATTCGCCCTCAGCTCTTGCAGAACAACATTCTCCCTCAGCATTTTCCCTCAGCTCTTGCAGAACAGCATTCTCCCTAAGCTCTTGCAAAACAGCATTCCCCCTCAGCATTTGCCCTGAGCTCTTGCAAAACAACATTCACCCTGCATTCACCCTCAGCGTTCGCCCTCAGCTCTTGCAGAACATCATTTTCCCTCAGCTCTTGCAAAATGGTAAGTTCTTACTGCAGGCCCTTCCTCCTATAGTAGGGTTGACTCTATTTGGGTTTTTTTGGTCAATTCCATTGGATTGTGTTAGGCTGTAGGGTTCTCTCTATATGTCAAGAATCAAGATTCAATAACCTCTATTATCTTCATCACCCAATACAAGATTTAAATTTTTCCCAAAGAAACGCTTATTAATTTGGCAGCTATTATTTCTCCCTGCTTTAAAAACCCTACATTTAAATGAAAACAAGCATTACATTTCAACTACAAAAATTTATTATTGTTCAAATGTACATGTGTGCATCACTTGTGTAGGGTATTCCTTTTCCACTTTCACATTATCCAAGAATGTGTGCAGTATAGTTCATATTTTTTGTGATTTAGATTATCTTGAAAAAGGAAAGGTAAATTATTTCCCATGGAAAAGAAGGTTTTCCCTTTTTACTACTGGAAATGGTACAACAAAGTTCCATTTCTACCCGAAACTCCTATGAAACAGGAACCAAATAAAGGCCATGTACTCAATGGACATCATTTGGCTTTGAAAATGGCCATTGCACCGTGTTGTTTCTTATATTACATCACGATAGTTTCTTAGGTCATTTCTTGTTTCTTGAGATGAAAAACAACCAAAGAAATCGTGAAGATCCTTTCAAGAAATAAATGACCATTTCTCAATCATATCTCAACTATTTTTTATTTTATTCGGTGGTTGCTTACTTTGAGAGAAATTTGACACTTTTATAAGGAATATAACATAAAAACACAAAATGGGAAGGAATTGATGAGGTAGATGTCCTTTAGTTGTTGTCAATTAAGAATTGATAATACACGATGCATGTTCTATACTACAAACTAGATTCCTTCCTGGAGTTAGGACACAGAGTATTGAATCAAAGATGTAGTTTCTAACTTCTTGTATTGGTTCATCAATCTTGAAATTCAGACATTGCATGTCTTCATTGCTTCATGTTTGAATCATTTTCATCATATCATACAATAGGAAATTAGGAATTATGATTATTATTACTTTATGGATCTATTAAGTTACTTTTAAGTTTGCATGGTTTAGTGTGAAATTATTCTAGTGTGCCGCTAGGCCCAGGTGAAGGAATGCCAAGGATAGAGAACCGTAGTTTTAAAATGGTATTGTTTCTAACAATTTTTTAAAACATACAAATTACAATTAAATTTTAAAACTTAAGAGTTAAAACTTAAATGATTCAAATGAATTGGTATGCTATTTGGATGAATTGGTCTGGCATATTTAGAAAGATCAAACCTCAGAAATAAACATGTCAATTTTTTAATGGTAAAGAAGTCTTAGACATTAAATTTACAGCTCTGTTATAGTAGATGTATAAAATGCTTCCTACAGGTTTATTGGCATGGGGTTGATCGAATACAATCTGGACATACACAGCCTAATTTCCAAGAGGGATTATTTGTTCACACCAAAGGTGTTGTAGCTACTATGACTATGATGCAAAACTGGACAAATAACATATCTATCATACTAGGCATGGCTTAGACAGAGTAGTTACTGGTGAAGAAATATCTGCTGGCTTTGACTTTAAATGTAACAGAAATTTAATCTCTTAACCAGAGGTTTTCTGGATCTTAATTCTGTGAATTTTCTACCTTGGGACTACTATGAAATATTATAAAAAACAACAGTGGAAGTGAACAGTATTCCAATTGTAATGCTCTCTTATAATTAAATTTCCCAAGGGAGGACAAAGTCGCCTATCCAACCCCATAGGCTATAGTCAATTATAAAGGGGGAAGTTAAAACTTAAAAAAAAAAAAATTAAACCTTAAAACATACCTACCTATCCATGAATCATAAGTTCATAACTTACTAAGCAAAAGCGTAGACTTACCACAAACATCCATCCTCAAATTGCTATGGATGAGCTAAAGCCTCAAGATGAGAGTGATTCCTACTTGGAGAGCATGCTAAGTGAAGATCTAAGTGATGTTGATGACATGGATGCTGATGATATGGCTTTAGGAAGCCATTGCTCACTATTAGGCTTTAGCTATTTTTATTTTAGTATATCAAAATTTCCTGTTCATGTTTACAGTTTGCCATTTCGAGATGCCTTCAGGCAAATTTTGAAATTAGTATGACAATGGACATATATTTTGAAATTTTGAATCATGATTCTAATTTCTTATAAGTTATTAATATGTAAATTGAGCTCCAATTTGCACTTGATATCATATATGAATCATGATATTATCAAACTAGAAATTTTGAAATTTCAATGACAAATGTCATATGTGAATGTTGAAACTTGAATCTTGAATGATGTGCATGTTTAAATCTTTAAAGTTTAAAGTTTATAAATTATTAGTAATTTACAAATTACTATATTAGTGTCATTAAATTTATAATTTATAAATTATAATTTAGAATTTATAAATTATAATTTAGAAAATATAGTATTATATATGATATATAAATTATAATATATATTAATATAAAAATACCTAGACGAACCCACGCACCCGGTTTCAAAAAATGTCGTCCCCGTCCCCGAACCCACGTTTCCTGGCAACATAGTTTCAAACATTAAATATCAACAAAATAGTTTAAAGGATATTGAAAGGAAAAAGGTGATGGAAGATAGAAAGTGCCTTACTTAAATGCTCTAAGGATTTTTCACTAGTTGCTCCAAAAGTTTCACTTCAAGGCCCTTCAAGATCTTCTCCAACAATGCTATACCATCAGCTTCAACAATCTTGCTCCAAAAATGTCCTCAAGGTCTTCACAACAAGTTTACTAGAAGTTTCTCCAACAATATATTCAATAAGGTCTTCATTGTCAACTCGTCTCTTGTTTGGGTGCCTTAATGTGCAATGACATGTTTCCAGGACTGAATTCAATGCAAGGCATATTTGAAACTCTAACTCTGTCTTTCGGTGTCTTATTAGAAATTATTTTAGTTTTCATTTTGTGTTTTCAAGTTAGATATTGTTTTCAAGTTTTTACATTTATAATTTTATTGCAATGTGGTAGACTGATCAGGGCAGTACAGGAACAACCCCGAGACGGGATGATCGCGGAAAGAGGCCAGCGGAAGAACATATAAAGTGCCAGCATTGCTCTATCTTCAGGTGTCTTAGTTATTTACATAATTGAAATAATATTAATTTTGTTCAAATATGCAGACACCTAGCCATGGTACGCCTGATGATTCCATCTTTGAGGAAGAGCTTTCTTCATCCCTATCTCCAGTGTTCTTGTTGCGAAAAAAGGTACGAGATGCAAGGTCGGAATTTAATACTTTGATAGACGCGCCTCAAACACCTGAAACAGAAGAGAGGATAAAAAAAATTATGAGCCAGCTAGAAACAGATCAGGTAATAATTAAAAGTCAAAAGGATATTTTTTTTGTTCTACATGAGATGGATTGTGATAGTTTGATTTTTAATTTTTACATTGACTAAACTAACAAAAAGTTCTTTTGTATGTAGCATTTTCTAGCACTTGTTGAACCCGGTGTTGGTGGTAGTGGGACAGAAGGGCAAGATATTTCCCAGCAACCCTCTCGTACACCTTCTACTCCTTTAGGTGCCAGCCAAGAAACACACCCTGCCCAAGCAGACACCCAACCAACTGCTGAACGTGTTGGAAAAGATGAGGCTGATATGGCCAAATACATTATTGAGTTTCCTGGAGCTACACATGTTAGCTCCACAGGGACCATTAATGGCACGTTGTTGGTGAACGATGAAGGTGTCCCTATAAAGCACGTACAAATCCCAGGTAAATTTTAATATTTTAACTATTTCATGTACTTTATCTAAAACATATTTATCATGATTTTTATTTTTAAATTAATGATAATATCTTTTTTTTGTGTAGGAAACAATGAGTTCTACAGGTTTTTGGAGAGCCATGCGTTGGTAATTTCTGGCCCAACCATACGCACAGGGTGGAATTCCCAGAATTCCAACCTGAAAAAAGAACTTCTAGATTATCTAGAAGCCCTTTTTGGGGTCGGCACATTTGACAGAACAGCGGTGGCTCGGGTAGCCGGCAAATATTTGAAATATACCGGGGACACCTATAGGACACAATCGCAATTTAACCCTAGATATGAGCATCCTCTCGCAGTTTCAGAGAGTGAGTGGAGAGCACTCATCCATGACGGAAAAGAGAAAAGGGCAAAGAAAGAAGGAAAAATTCCAACTGGACCCGCAAGGTAAATTACAACTTTAATTCAATAGCTTTAATTTTCTTTATGTCTAAAATAAAAGTGTGCTACGTCATATATGACTTCAATCTTTTGATGCTAGGTTGCCTGACACCTCAAAGGCAACCAAAGCTAGGATTGAGAAAAAGGGCCATCACAAGCTCGGCCAGGGTGGCTACTTGAAATTAGCTGCAAGAATTGTAATTAAGTAGCTAAACATCTTATAATTAATTGTATCGCCTTTCAACGTTTTTGTAATCCTATCAAATATGATTAAAAATACACAATCATATGTAATGTAGGGTGATGAATTCGGAACAGAAACTACAGAGGAAGATAAAAATATCACTTTCCATTTCGGCTATCAAGCCGTAGTTGAACGTCGCAGAAGCTTGGGGCAAGTCCCAAGATCCAGAATGCCTGATAAGGTAAAACATTAACCTTTCAATATGTTTTTTTTCGTCCATAAATTTAATGTCTAACAACTTTGTTTAAATCAGGGGAGCAACACTACCGACGAGGCAAATAACCCAGTTTTAGAGCCAGATGTAGATGATCCTCATGTGCAACCTGATCATTGTAGTGGGGACCAGGCCGACAATGCTACTATCAGTGAGGGCCGTGATGGTAATTAATTTCCACTTATAATTTTTTCTAATTATACCTTGATGGTTGTCCTTATAATGTTTTTTTTTTAAATGACGGAGAATGTTTCCCTTGAGGATCTTACGATCAGAGAGGAAGACAGGGCAACAGTCCCAACGGCGACAACTGGTGCACCAGGTAAATAATCTCATTGCAATTTTTTTTATTAATATTACCGAACTAGTTCAATGATATTTAAAAACTGACAATTAAAATTTAATATTATCTTTTTTTGTAGGCAATGCCCCGTCACTGGATGAGACCAGACATCGTGACTACGCAACTAGGTCAGCGGCGACAACTGGTGCACCAGGTAAATAATCTCATTGCAATTTTTTTTATTAATATTACCGAACTAGTTCAATGATATTTAAAAACTGACAATTAAAATTTAATATTATCTATTTTTGTAGGCAATGCCCCGTCACTGGATGAGACCAGACATCGTGACAACGCAACTAGGTCAGCGGCGACAACTGGTGCACCAGGTAAATAATCTCATTGCAATATTTTTTATTAATATTACTGAACTAGTTCAATGATATTTAAAAACTGACAATTAAAATTTAATATTATCTATTTTTGTAGGCGATGCCCCGTCACTGGATGAGACCAGACATCGTGACTACGCAACTAGGTCAGCGGCGACAACTGGTGCACCAGGTAAATAATCTCATTGCAATTTTTTTTATTAATATTACCGAACTAGTTCAATGATATTTAAAAAATGACAATTAAAATTTAATATTATCTGTTTTTGTAGGCGATGCCCCGTCACTGGATGAGACGAGACATCGTGACTACGCAACTAGGTCAGCGCCGACAACTGGTGCACCAGGTAAATAATCTCATTGCAATTTTTTTTATTAATATTACCGAACTAGTTCAATGATATTTAAAAACTGACAATTAAAATTTAATATTATATGTTTTTGTAGGCGATGCCCCGTCACTGGATGAGATCATACATCGTGACTACGCAACTAGGTCAGCGGCGACAACTGGTGCACCAGGTAAATAATCTCATTACAATTTTTTTTATTAATATTACCGAACTAGTTCAATGATATTTAAAAACTGACAATTAAAATTTAATATTATCTGTTTTTGTAGGCGATGCCCCATCACTGGATGAGACCAGACATCGTGACTACGCAACTAGGTCAGCGGTGCGGGTCAAAAGGCACGAAACAGGAGTTGAGCATGATGATATTGATGATGTAATTAGGAGCTTTAAAAATAGGAAGAAGAAAAAGAAAATTCGATAATGTAAAATATTGTATTATTATAAGACAAACATTACCAATGACCATACGTGGAACGTTTTTTGCGTTATATAAAAAACTCATTTATCATACTATTTTTATGTCAAGCATTAATTGCAATGTTTCCTTGCGTACTTTTTGTTGAATTGTTTTTTATTAGTTATTGAATAATTTTTTTTATGCTCATGAAAGTAAAAAATTAAATATAGATTGGGTATTGGAGAATTGAGAGTGATGTGAGGGGGGGGCCATAAGAGCTTCCATCTTCACATGGTTGGCCCTGTTTAGTAGAGAATAATTTATTGGAGCGATTTAATATTGGAGCAAACCTCCCTCGATCCAGCGTAGCAACAAAAAAGTCACTGTTGACTTAGTTGCTACTCTTTCAGATCGTGGGAGGCTTGTTCCAAGTTCATGCGACTCCAATAAATTGTTCTTGAAATGAAGAGGAGCTTATTAAGGTATGTTTTGAAATTTTCAACATATGTTCTAACATTATCATAAGAATACATCTTAGAGTAAAAAATACTACATCAATTACTTGTATTTATTGTATAGATAATGATGGATTTTGATTGACTTGGCAGTGCAGGTACAAATCCTTTTGCATCATGAGCAATACAACTTGTCAACTAGGGTCATGTCCAGGATATTTTTTCTTGTGCGCTTGACCAGGTTCGTAATGTCACATTTTGTAAGTTCCTTTATAGTTCATAATTCAATATTAAGCTTGTTCATGATTATTATCTAGGTTTTTTTGTATGTGTTTTTTCATCTATTTGATTGTAAGCAACTCTGCATGTTTCCTGTTGTTCACTATGATTTCTCCCATTACCACTCCCAGGATGAATCCGACTTTATTGTTATATAGGTTACTTTATTGTTACTATGATTTCTCCATTTACGATTTCATAGGTTACATCATGTAAAGTTGTCAATCTCAGGTTGGTGATGAGCTTTAGTTCTCCAGATTTGGGGCTTTTCTGATATTTTCTCCCTCATGTCATTCCTACATCACCTCGTTGTTTGAGCATGCTAATTGTCTACCACTTGTACCAATTTTCATATTTCAATCTCTGAGTGGTGCCACATTTCACTTATTTTCAGTGAGAGTTTAGGGTTTCTCTAACATAGCTTCAGAAATCCGATTCAGTGCCTGCTTGAATATCGTCACATAATACTCATGGTTTGGATTGATGAGCATGTTTTGAATGGTTGGTTGATTCATAAGAACCACCCATATAGTCATCTTGAGATATTTTAGAAGTTTTCTCAGGTTTCCTTTTTCACCGTTTCTAGTGGTTGGGATGTTGTGGGGTGATCCATCAATACTGGTGCTCTTGTAGTATGGAATTTGTTTTTGGGGATATAAAGGAGAATTTGATGTAGATATCCCATTGGATGCATCCATAGATGGGCATGAGAGGTCAAGCATTTAAATTAAAAATATGCAACCTCTAGCATGGCAACCTGAAGGCCACGAGAGACACTGGTTAAAGATTGTTTTGTGCTGGCCTTAATATAGTCGTGATTTCTTTCTATTATCTTAATGCAAATATATAGTCTGGTCTCATTAAAATGAGGATTGTGGTTGTATTTATCTTTGGTTGTCTCTCTCTTAATGCTCCAGAAGTTGCCAAAAGTTGCGATAGTTGTTTAGTTTGCCTGTTACAACTTAAAAGTGGTTTTTAGCAATGGGAGTCATGTTTTTTAAGGTTCATACTAATATGAATATCTTGTAATTCTATATTCAGCATAAGAGAATATGGCCTCTGCTTTGGGCAGTATGACAACAATTGCCACATCTACCTCATTGGGTAACAATATAAAGGGGAAGAAGTTGGGTGCAATGTTTGATAATTATGGCAGACAATTTTCTTCTCTTTCAGTTTTTTCACCCATTTCCTTTAATCGCTCAAGAAGAAGAGGGACTCTGAGATTACGAGACAGAGAGAAGGTAGTTAATACAAGAGCTATGGAAAAGGAGTTGTACTTCAACAAGGATGGCTCAGTGACAAAAAAATTGCAGGTCAAAGAAAAAATTATGTTTAAAGGAAGGTCACCTGCACGTGAAACTTCACTACGGTGGATCTTTCCTTGTCCACTTATATTCGATTTTAATGTGTTATTTTAATTTTTCATGGAGGGTTTTTTTGGAATATGGTTCGGCATTCAATTGCACACTTACTGAAAGCATTGTCAATTTGTCTTGCAGACAGTGTGAACAAACTTGCTGATCTTGTTGGAGTCACCCTTGGGGCGAAGGGAAAAATGTTGTCTTGGAGAGCAAGCATGGTTCTCCGAAAATAGTTAATGATGGTGTGACAGTAGCTAAGGAGGTAATTTGTAGATGTGTGCTCTGGTTTTAATTTTAACGTTTTATTAGTTCCCCCTCTTAAATGTCTTAGATTTGGTAGGCATAATTTGAAAACTCAAAGGTGAAAGGAAACATATTTGTTACCCAGTGTTCCACTTGGCCTATGGACTAGCCACATTAGATTAATGCATAAATATTTTCACAACAATAAAAGGAAATGGTTATGGCTGAGTCAAATTTTATTGTTATTGACAATGTAATGAAATGTATCTCAATGCTATGGTTTTGGCCTTTTTATTGGTTGAATTAGAGGACCGAGTTGAAAATATTGGGGCCAAGTTGGTAAGGAAAGCTGTGAAAAAGAAAAATGATTTAGCTGGGGATGGAACCACAACATCTGTTTTTATTGCACATGTTGGAATATTGAAAAATTCAAGAACAATGAATGGAGAATAAATCTCCTTTCCTCTAACACAAAGAAAATAAAAATTTCTTTGACAGGAGACAGAGTTTCAATACTTTGAAAAAAAACTTCTATTCCCTTCAATAACTCAAAAAAAAACTATTACACTTCTTCCTCAGTGAGAGGTATTACAAAATTATGACTGCTACAAAACGCAGTGCATAAAACCAACTCATTGTCTGTTCAAAACAAACATACTCTGTCTCTAAAACACTCTGTTGTGTTTTTCACTTTCGCATTGTTGTGCATACACACTTAAAAAGTTACACTTAGTCTTTCACTTTTTACACACTACTGTGTAATAAAAAATTTATCTACTGTCTATAAAAAAAACTACCAAGCTTTTTTGTCCTTTTTATTTTTATATGCCGTAACATATAAAACATATTATAATAAACCCTCTTTTTAAAATAATAAAATTAAAACTAAATTCTATTGCCCACCTTTCATTTCGCATATGATATATATATAGAATATGTTTAAAACATATGTATATATTAAAGCATACATAAAATTAAACTATCAAAACATTAAATAACTCTTTCCGTCGGACTTCAAAAGTCTGAATAGATTGAATTTCAAACCATATTCGCGTTCCAAAATGGGATTCTAACGTCTGCCTAATTTGTAACGCGAATTCTCAATCCAATGTGCAATAAAAAATTCGGGTCCGGTTTTCAGGTTTTCAGATTCCCTTCAATTTCATGTGATCCAATATTAATTCTCCACGTGTCCTCCTTTTGAATTTACAAAATTGGGGGGGTAAATTTTTGTTTGTTTAATTTCTGGTTGGTGAATTGCGTTAATGCTGGTTGTTGTGTTTAAATACAATCCTGTACATAAATATGGCTACGGCCGTCTACAAAAAAAACTTGCAGGAATTTTAAATGTTGAATTAAATTTCTAGATGGCGTGCAAGAAACCTCCAAAAAAAAATGTTGCTACTGCATCCGTCCTTCTGCTGTAGCAGTTTAAGTTAAAATTCAACAGCACAGGGTTTAATAAGTGAGGGTGTAAAGGTAACTTTTTGTCGATAGTACTGGATTAAGATCATCTATTCATTTTTTTAGGGTCTTCTGGTGTTTGGTTTTTTAGTTTTGGGTTGGGCTTATTGAGTCTAAGATAGTTTTTGAGTGAAAAAATTGCTATCAGGTATTAAAAAAATTTGGTTCTTTTGTCAAAATTTATGAGCTTTTTAGGAAATACAAAACTGACAATGGTTGTATCTTAAATTTGTGGAAAATAATTTGAAATGAAACCTTTTTGTTTAGGTTGTTGCAGCAGGTGCAAACCCCATTCAAATTACTAGGGGAATTGACAAGACAATAAAGGCCCTTGTTTTGGAACTCAAAATTTTGTCAAAGGAGGTAAACGCTTGCCTTTTGAGTAGGCTGGTTTTCCTTTTTGCTGATGGTTTGGTGTATCTAATTGAATTAGTTGCCTAATGTATTTTTGGTTGCAAACTCCTTTTCATTTTTCATACAGTATTGGCCTTGTGGAATACATTTGATTGTGTGGTCTTGTTAGATCTACAACATTTGTAGTTGTTTAGTATTATGGCCGAGGTGCACTTTTATTATGGAAATAGTTGATGCAATATTGTCATTTAATCCTTAATGCAGGGTAGCATGTTGAGAAGTTTCTTGTGAAACATTTGGTATTCAAAATGACACTTGATCCTATATAGCATCATGCACTTGACTTCAAAATTCATATTCAAAGTGTGCCAGACAATTCTTGCAAAATTTCAAATATTTATGTTGTTTTAAACCATTATTTTTTTCATGTATTGGATGCTGAAAATGAGAAAAAGACTTTGGTATGAAACCAATTGGTGAATAATTGCCAGCAAAACAACCACTTCCAAGACATGATTTAGAAGTAGAACATATGTACTAATGAAGCATAGAAAGATATCCTTGATGCATTGTCAATGTTTGGCTAGGGTTATTTTTGGAGAAAATAACTCCTTATTCCTAGAATAGTGATCTTCAATACAAGTAAATGCCAGAGAAGAGAGATCATCGTGTGACATAAACCTATTAACAAAAGTGAACAGAGAATGATTATTAATTATGGCATACTAAGTTGTCAGTGATTTTGACTATTTGTCTTTAACATGTAAAAATGTTAAATTCCAAACTTACGTCATCATGGTTTGGCATCATGAGCTTGACTAATTGTCCACCATGCTCATAATTTCATTGTTGTCTTCATATCTATAAACAACGTTTCAAATAATAATAAAAAAGTTCTATAAGAAAAATCTAGACCTCCATGCTGCTTCTCCTTGTGAAACAAAGTCAAAATTGCATTACACAATCTGACGCATAAGAATCTCCTATATCCCGGTGGTATGTATCCAAATTCTTATAATAGTGTCTTCAAGACTTATGTTGACATTTCAAATGAGATATTTAAGCAATGAAAGATGGAGCCTTCTTCATTATTGTATACGTAATAGTCTTTTATTAATATAAAGATTGATGATTTTGTCTTTCTGAAAATGAAATGTAAAAATAATTTATTGTGGTCAATTGAAAAGTTTTTTTTTTAAGCTTTTCATTATGGAAGGGCAACATAGATATATGCCCTTATAATTGAAATTCGGACCTGCCCTTCAAATTTGATCACTGTGTGGGACCTTAACAAACAATAAAACTATTTCGCCGCACATTATATAAAACGTATAACAAAACCTTTGTCAAAACTTCAAACGAACCCTTTAGCCGTGGGTATTTCATCACGAATTGATCATTTTACCATGTACCTTCTTCTAGAGGAATATTCTTCCACTTGATTAGGTACTTCATAATGGTGATATGTCAAAGAGATACAGAATGTTTATCTATAACTTTTTGTGGTTCAAGAATCAACTTTCATTCTTCATCTAATTTTGGAAGTTCTATTTACATTGGCATATTTTTTCCCAAAACCTTTTTTAGGAAAGATACATGAAAAACCTTATGAATGCAAGAAGAAGGAAAATATAAAATCTATACCACTTGTGCAATCCTATGAATAATTATTTAGGGCCATAACATTTTTGAGATAATTCTTTATTCTTCTTTGTCTTGAATGAAGATTGCTTATAATGCTATAATCTAAAAAATACCCAATTACCCTCCTCAAATTATCTTTCACTTCAATGTTGTTCCCCTTGTTGTTTTATCATGTTTCATGTCATTTGAAGGTTTTCCATAATAATTTTCAAAGTTTCTTTAGTAGTTTCCATATGTGACTCTGTTTCCTATACTTTGGACTTATCTTGCAAAAAGTATTAGATACTAGGAGTTGGATATCCATAAAGGGCCTTAAATGGGGAAATTTTAGTAGATGTCTGACAGGTAGTATCATATTACCATTCTTTCTTGATGAACCCACTTCATCCATTAAGATTTCTTTTCTAAAGAGTAACATTGTAGATAACCTTAAAAACATTTGTTAACTATTTTTGTTTGACCATTTGATTGTGTTTGATATGTAGAACTCATGGTAGCTAGTGTTTCTCCACTCATATTAAATAAATATTTCCAAAAGTTTCTTGTTACTATTACTTTAGGAAAACCATGAAGACTATGAATTTCTTTCACGGACATTTCTGCCACTTGGCTTGTTCTTTATGTACTTTGAGCTCTACCAAAAAAATCTACAAAATTTGTCTACATAAATGACCGCAAAAATGTAATACTTACCTTTATATTTCAGTAACCCTGTAATAAATTCTATTGATATATCTTCTAGTCTTTGAATATGTATGTGGAATGGTTGAAGTAACCCTAGAGATTTTACTATCTCTCTTTATTTATTATGCAAACCTGACCTTCTCTTACAAAATTTTGAATATCTTTCTTCATTCCTTCCAAAAATATATTTTTTGATCCTTTGAGATGTTTTAAGGAACCCCGCATCCTACCATCAGAGAGACATGGGACTCCCTTAATATTTGTTTATTCAAATATGCTTGCGTGCATAAAAATATTCTACATTTGCACCAAAGTATATCTCTCTTTCACTCCCAATGCTCCATAGAGTTCATCCCATCCTTTATAAATTTTAGCTTTTGTTTAGTACTATTGTCATTTTTCCATTATGGCAAGCTTCTTCTAGCCACCTAGGAATAGAAAATGTAATTGGATATAAATTTGAGGCCTCTTCTATTTTAGAAAGAGCATCATGTACCAAATTTTCCTTACCCTTTTTGCAGATTATCTCAAAATTAAAACTTTGCATTTTTTCTCCTCATTTTTGTTAATCTTCCAATGAAATCCATAGCTTCAAAAAATACTTTATGCTATCATGGTATATATTGACTTTAAAGTACCTCCCAATGATATACTATCCCCATTTTTTATTGCATGTAATATTGCTTCCATTTATTTTTCATACGTAGATTTCATGAAATATTTTCTTTGAATTCCTTGCTTTTAAAAGCCAATGATATCCCTTATTGTGTTAATGTTACATAAATTCCTTGTCCTGGTGCCTCACACTCTACTATGAATGTTTTACCAAAAGTAGGTGCAACCGATGTTGGTGTAGAAGACATGGCATCCATTAAAAGAGAGAATGCCAAAGTAGCCTCATCATTCCATATAAATGATATTTTCTTCATGAGATATGTGAGTGGACTTGAAATGCATGCATAATTCTTAACAAATGATCAATAATATCATGTAAGTCTAAAAAATCTTCTAAGAACCTTGATTTTCTTAGGAATAGGTCATTTTGTAATAGCTTGCATCTTTTGATCAGGCTCCAACTTCACTCCTTCCTTTAAAAAAATATGAACCAAATACTCAAATTCTTATTTCCAAAAAGTACATTTGGATATTTTTACATAAAAATTATTGTTCTCAATAATTTATATAACTTTTCCACATTTTTAGTGTGGTATTCCCATGATTTATTATAAATATGTGTATTATCAAAGAAAACCAACACAAATTTTATAAGATGGGATCAAACAAAATTGTTCTTAAGTCGAGCCCTCCAGACTTCAAACGGCGATAAACCATAATTCAAACCAAATTCTCGCTCCAAAATAGCCTACTGACGTCGGCCAATTTTGTGACGCGAAAAACAAATGAATTCTGCCCTAATATTTTTCGGGTCCGAAGTTGGCCTGGCGTACAGAGGGAGAGTTGTGATGCGAATTTCTTATCAAATTCGCCCTAATATTTTTCGGGTCCGGATTTCGATTGTGCGAGCGGCCCAAACAAAGATCTGCTCCAATCAATTTCTGCCACGTGTCCTCAATCAAAACTTGCCCTGCACCCGGCTGCGGGTGCATTCGATGGTGTTTAATGCGATGGGACATGGATGTGGCGATTTCATATCAATCGCATTAATTTTTAACGTTGTTAAATTAAGGTCCAAGGTTTTCACATCAAATCCACATTAATTAATTAAGTTTTAACACTGTTCAAGATCGTACCTCCACTCCTGTTAGCGATTATGCATGCTCCAATATGATCCGGCCTTCGGCTCTCATTAACGATCAGAGATTAATTATGATGGGCGTCCTTCGATTGCATTGCAGTCGGGTCAATAAAATGGCATTTCGCTATGGTTTTTCAGACGAGCCGGTTGCTGGGTTACACTGCCTGCTCACTGTGACAAGAAGGAGAAGTGGCCAGTTGAACTGCTGCTTAGACCTTGTTGTATATCTGCATTTCTCTTAGTCTCGTCTGTGTCTGTCTTCCTCTGTTTCTTGGAATTCTGCTTCTCCGTCTCCTCTTGTGCTCACTGCTGAGACTAAACCCATGCCTCGCCTGCGTCAAAGGATGCGTTGCCGCAGGGGGAGCACTAGAGGTCAACCCCTGCGCGCTCCCTCTAGCCCCTCAACTGAGTCATCTTCCAGCCAGTCCAGTGATTATTACGCAGGTTGCTATCCAAATACTAGGAGTGGGCGGGGTCGGGTTGTGGGATCTGGCCACTGTATGGATTCCCCTACTCATTGTTTCCCCACCGCTAGTTCACCTTCTCCCATGACGCGCACTGCGTAATTTTCCTTTAATTGCTCTCTCAACCGCCCGTGAATCACAGCTTCAGTCACTGTGGTTTTTCGCGAGGAGGCCCAAACAGAGTAAGAATGCACCCGTCCGGCGGGTCTGAGCTCGGAAAAATCCGGCCAGCATTCGGGCCTTCAGGAAGGGATCCGTGGCATGAATCTGGAGGTAGCACCTAGCGATCCTGGACCTTTCGAAGGATGGTGCCGAATCGTGGAGGAACCACCGGAGGAGTAGTTTGGTTAATTTGTTTTTCTTGCTTGCGGCCCACTTGATTGGGCTACTTTTAGATTATATTACTGTGCTGGACCTCTGTAATATTTTTGAATTTTGTAAATGTTCAAGACTGGTTTCCCCGTATGAGGGCAGTCTTCTTGATTTTTTGATTTTTTGATGACAAATTTTCCATGAGTCTGGGCAATGTTTTTGTGTGAGGCGTATATCAACAGTACATGTCTCTGCACATTTCCTATATCCGCTTTATGATGCTATTTTTATGGACGGTTTTACTTCATATAATATATTCAAAACAATGTTTTTTCTCTTGTGAAAAAAAAAGATTAAATTTTATCACTCTACCTTCAAAACTAGCGATGCTGGTTTATTGATATGGTCTGATGGTATTTTTATATTTTGGACATATCACACTCCTCACATGATTAACATTTTTCTCTGTTCAAGGATTTTGGGTACTTTAATTTGTATTTGCAGGAACAATGGACGTCAGTACTCTATCTGTTGCTTTACTATTCTACATACTGCTATTTCACTTTCTTATAGATGCCTCGGTCATATTTGGATGCTTTCTCATATTGTCGATAATCTCCATGTGGACCGTTACTGGGTTTTATATCATGTCCCTGTATGTGACATGAGGAATTTTTCTATCATTGTCTGGGGTGGGACTTCCACTTTTCTGGATGGATATTTGGGTTCCAATCTTCAGATGTGAAAATGTAATGACTTCATGGACTATTTTACTTCATATAATATATTCAAAACAACGTTTTTTATCTTGTGAAAAAAAATGATTAATGTTTATCACTCTGCCTTCAAAACTAGCGATGCTGGTCTATGTTGCTGGTTTATTGATATGGTCTGATGGTCTTTTTATATTTTGGACATATCACACTCCTCACATGATTAGCGTTTTTTTCTGTTGCAGGATTTTGGGTACTTTAATTTGTATTTGGAACAATGGACGTCGGTACTCTATCTGTTGCTTTACTATTCTACATACTGCTATTTCACTTTCTTATAGATACCTCGGGCATATTTGGATGCTTTCTCAGATTGTCGATAATCTCCATGTGGACCGTTACTGGGTTTTATATCAAGTCCCTGTATGTGACATGGGGTATTTTTCTATCACTGTCTGGGGTTGGACTTCCACTTTTCTGGATGGATATTTGGGTTCCAATCTTCAGATGTGAAAATGTAATGACTTCATGGACTATTTTACTTCATATAATATATTCAAAATCTCTTGTGAAAAAAAAATGATTAATGTTTATCACTCTGCCTTCAAAACTAGTGATGTTGGTTTATTGATATGGTCTAATGGTATTTTTATATTTTGGACATATAACACTCCTCACATGATTAGCGTTTTTCTCTGTTCAAGGATTTTGGGTACTTTAATTTGTATTTGGAACAATGGACGTCGGTACTCTATCTGTTTCTTTACTATTCTACATACTGCTATTTCACTTTCTTATAGATGCATCGGGCATATTTGGATGCTTTCTCAGATTGTCGATAATCTCCATGTGGACCGTTACTGGGTTTTATATCATGTCCCTGTATGTGACATGGGGTATTTTTCTATCATTGTCTGGGGTGGGACTTCCACTTTTTTGGATGGATATTTGGGTTCCAATCTTCAAATGCGAAAATGTAATGACTTCATGGACTTTTTTACTTCATATAATATATTCAAAACAACGTTTTTCCTCTTTTAAAGTTTCATTTTTTTTTTAATTTGAACCTGTCGTCAGTATACTGACGCCTTGTAAGCGTCGGAATTATGACAGCTTAAAAAATGTCGGAAGAGCGATAGTATAAAAACGTCAGACGAGCGACGTTCAAAACGTCGGACCACATTTCGTCGGAATTGCGATAGTTTACAAACGTCGGAAAAGCGACGTTCAAAACGTCGGACCACATTTCGTCGGAATTGCAACAGTTTACAAACGTCGAAAGAGAGACGTCCAAAACGTCGGACCACATTGCGTCGGAATTGCGACAGTTTACAAACGTCAAAAGAGTGATGTTCAAAACGTCGGACCACATTTCGTCGGAATTGCGACAGTTTACAAACGTCGGAAGAGCAACATTCAAAACATCGGACCACATTTTGTCGGAAGTGTGACAATTTACAAACGTCGGAAGCGTGACGGTTTGGGAAACGTCGGAAGAGCGACGCTTGTTTGGAAGCGACGGAAAAAGTGTCGATAGTGCGACACTTTTTAAGTGCGTCGAAACTACGATGGTATGGAAAACCACGTTTTTCCCGCCCTCGAAATGTCGCTCTTGTGACGACTATGTGTCGGAATAGCGACGAATTGGCCGTCGGAAATTCCGCCAAATTTTCTAGTGAATGAGAGAATAGGCAACTCAAATTAAACCTATTGTTGCAAAGAAAACCACAAGGGGACCATCCATCAACCAGCAAGGCAGATATTGTGGTATAAAATTGCAAGGGCAAAGCCATAATTTATTTGGAGCAATTATAAGAAAAATAAATTCAGGTACAACCAAGAAGGCCTAAAACTAGAGTAGTGGCAAGAAGAGAAAATGATGAAAAAGAGCCATATCCTCCTCAAGCCCACAAAGACATCAAAGACACCATAACAGATGAAATTGAAGAAGAAGGGGAATTTTGGCTTGGGGTAGTAAATTAACACCTATAGAAACTATTGAAGAAGGAAAACAGGGACACTACTATGCAGAGGCGCATAGCAAGGCACTACTACACTAGAAACACTATTTGGAAAATTAGGGTTAAGAACATGAAGAAAAAGTTGAAGAAGACCCTAAGAGATCTAAAAAAGAAATATAACCTTGAAATATTGGCTAATGAATCCTTAGTTGTTTGAAGGCATGATATAAATATGGAAAATTAGAGAATGTTTGGCAAAATTTTGTGAATTTTTGAGTTTTTTTTCACACATGCAAAACTAGTGCACAAAAACACAGTGAGTGCTCGTTGCGCTTTTTTCTAGAGGCTCCAAATGAATATTGGAAAGCATGTGGAGGTTTCTTTTAGTTAGTAAATTCCAAAAATATAATTGGTTTTACTTGTCATTTCATGGATTTTCAGAATAGGTCAAAAACCACCTATTTTACACCCTTTTGCCATTGTTTTGAGTCACTTGCTGCACTTCTGGAGTAGTTATTTTCTAATCAGTTTTTAGGTGTCTTAGAGATGTAATTTTGGTGACTTGAAGCTTCATAGGTGTAGTAGACATGCTAAGCTACCTATATTTTCCTTCATCAAAGTTCAAATATCCCTCAAAGTCATCAAAACATCTTGCCAAAGTTCGTTGCGCTTCTGATGCGTTTCTAGGTTTGAAGATTTTTCTTGACACGTGGAGTTTAAAGGTCAAAATGGTCGATGTAAAATATGTCTCATGAGTTTTTTTATGGTTAATAGGCCTATTAATGGTCGTATTTTTAAAATAATATTATTTTTAATGACTTCATAGAAAAGCTAAACTAGCTAGCTAAAAAATGGGAATGTTGTTTCTGACTCCCCTAGGAATAGGCTATGAGTCATTAGGTTCATTAATTAGTGTCTATAGATCAGGGTTCAGTTGAGTAGGGAGTATAGGGTTTTTAGTACTTTCAAAAATTGTTTTAGGGTCTGATCCATTTTATTACAACCCCTTTGGATAGGTTTTTAGCCATCATAACTCCATTTGAGTTTTCTTTTGCCTTTCCCCCTAGGATACATTAGAGAATCCTTGGTTTTTGATGTTCTTACCTATCCTTTGCAACATATTTCACCTCTATTTTATTTTTTTGTCTGCACCATTTTCAACAACATAGAGCCTTAGATCCCAGTCCCATTGACACTAGTTATTGTAGACCTTTTTCATATGTTTTGAGAAGCGTGCTTGCCTCTTTTTTCCTAGCTTCTTGAGATCCTTCTTTGGGTGGGGTTTGTGCTTGATTTGTTGTTTATTTTTCTATCATATTTCAACATCATTTACAATTTTTCAGTAGCATATGGCATCACAAAACATTCTCTATTTACAGATCCACTAAAGCACATTTTTTCACACACATACACATCCTAAGAGAACGTGAACTTGGTTAACACTGCCAAGTCAAGGCTTTAAACACCACACTTAATAATATACACACATATATTAATCTCAGTTGGGAATCAGGGCCAAAAAATATATGTAGTTAGGTTTATGATCAGTGGGATAAGCTTCCAATAACACCCATCGATTATTTACATTGAGACGCAAAATTTGAGTTTTTAGGGCACTTAAAATACTTCACTATCCCACGGTCAAAGCCAGAGTGGGTGAGAAATCTGATTCCAAGGGGGTTAGGCTAGGACATCATGCAAGTGTTTCTCCTCAAAGCTACCCAACCCATGGTAGGGAATTATGTGCATTGTCTGATCACCAAGAAACTCAAGACTTGACGGCCCAGTGGGACGAATGTAACCGTAGTGATCAATCTTAAGAAAACACCTTATCTGACTTACTGTGGGAAGTAGTTTTTTCTCTACTGCACCTTTCTCTGGACAATTTTGCTTGCAGGGATGAGTATCTATCAAGTAAACATTTCTTTGGAAGGCCATCTAAAACAATAGATTTAGGATTTTTTGAGGAATTAGATAACCTTTAGGATAGAGGTCAGTTTATTTGATAGGACAATTTTTTTTTAATTATAGTAGAATCATTATTTAGTTTGTTTACACTTGGGACCACTGCACTAGGTGTTTTATTTTTTTATTGTTACTTTTATTTTACTATGACCATTTAGTACCTTAGTGTCATATTTTTCTTGACATCATTGTGCCACCTAGTCTTTGGTCGCGGTGAATTCGAGGTCTTCATTCTCAATTTTTGTTAGGACATATTACCCCTCCCTATTTGGTGCAATTTCATCCTCCCGATCCTCCATCAAGTCCTTCTGACTCTAATTCTACTGATTTCTTTGGTTACATGTCTTCTCAACCTCATATCATGACCATGTTAGGCACCAATGCATGTGCGGGAAACAAATGTGGTACCTCGAGTCCTACCCCGGGTAATACCACTAGTGGAACCTCAATTGGCACGATCACTCCCACTCCATTTCCACCCTTCATGACTCATTTGAATCTACCAAATTATAATCAAATTATCAATGATCCACTTCTCCATAACCCAAGTTGGCCACTTATTCCTACTAAACTTCCTTTAGACATTCCCAAGTTTGAGGGAAATCCTGGAGAAGACCCCACTAATCATGTTCGCTCATTTCACATGTGGTGTTCCTCAAATTCCATTACCGATGACTCCATTCATATTCATTTATTCCAACACAAGCTTATTGGAGTTGCAGCTGAGTCATATGTCGACCAACCTCATGCCATCCATTTTACTTTTGTGACTCTCGCCAAATATTTCTTATCATATTTTCAGTTACGTCTCTGTTATGACACTAGGGCCAAATTGTTGACTTCATTTTGTCAAACTTCTGCCACCTGCCTTTCTGACCATGTCCAAGAATGGAGCAGAAGGAGGAGCACATGTAGGGATCCTACTTTTGAAGACCATGTCTATATAGATTGATCTCTTAGATAATTGTTGGTCCCCATAGGTAAATATGTCGCATGACAGTTCCCTCAGACAGAGGAAGATGCACTCCAAATAGATTTAAAATATGACTTAACATATGCCCAATAAGGTTATCTTTATATCGTTCTCCCTGTTAGTGTTCAACAGTCTCAGTGATCAATTTTACTCTTTTCAGTGTTGCTAGATGCTTTTGGTAAAAAATTTATATTTTCAAATAAAATTTGGCATCTCTTGATTGTCAAAAGGGTCAGGTCATTGTCTAGGTCATTGCTACTCCCTCCACTTGTTCAAGGTCATCATCACTCATCATGGTCATGTCATCATTTAGGTGTACTAGGTCATAAAAAGAGTTAATGTGCCATCATATAGGTTATGGTCTCGGATTTACATTTGATTGTCATTATAATTTCAATCATCAAAAGAAAAAAGTGATAAATGTCCATTCTTTGGGTCACCATCATGGGAGTTGGAAAATTAGGGAATTAAATTAAAAAGGTAACACTTCCATTTGAATATATTATGCTATAGTCACATCAGTCAAAATTCTTTTTTTTTCAAAATCACACATGATGTCATGAGCCAAAATCTAGTTTTTTGAGCTATAAAGATAAATAAAGCTTTCCAAGTGTTCATTCTATCCTTCCTATTTTACGGGAATCAAACTTATGGATAAGTATGTTTTCCCTAAGTGTGGGTGTCGCACTGAGAACAACAGAATGATAGATATTTGACCTATTCCTTAAAATGAATAGATAAGGGAATAATATTGACTTGTAATCTTTTCACTATTCCTTGCCTCCCTTCGTCACTTCTGTCACTCTGAATCAAACTGAACTCGCTTGATTTGTACCTGCAATTACAAACAAAAGACAGAAAATGACATTAAGGCATATGATCTATTCATGTTAAAAGAATTGAATCGATTTCATTCGTAAATACACATATAACATCATTGACACAGGTATTAGAAAAGGAACAAATGTCTTTATTATGAAGTAAAAGGAGAAGTTACAACCAATTGGATTGATTCGATGTCAACTCGCTCCAGCTTCATTCCCATCCTCATCACACCAGCAAAATCACTCCAGCATCATAACATTACATGCAGACAATACCTCCAAGAGTCGTGATCTCACCAACATAACTCTTCTAATTCAAATTCTTTCTCCATTGTGCACTATGATCAGTGCCCAATTTATAAGTAGATGAAGGTAGTTTGACATTAATGAACCATTGAATGGTTTTTCCAAAAATGGATGAAGAGGTTTCTTTGTTCATGGGAATAGGAGGATAAGAGGTTCAATGGCTCCATGGTTTCCATATTCGAAGTTATCAGATGATGTGATAGTTGGAACAACTTTTAGAAGCCACTAGAGGGTGGGAACATTCCTGGAATCCAATGAAAAATTCGCTCCCAGTCGACCAACGCACTCTAAAGTGGGCCCAGATGCTCTGCAATGCAACTTTTCATGGGAGTAGATGATCTGTAACACATATTTTCATGGGATTAGATGCTCTGCAAAGAAGTTACTGTAGTCTAGGGGTGCATTTAGGGATCAATGGAACACTTCAACTGGCATCTAAGCAATGAAACTTTCATGAAGGAAAACCATAAATGGGATTAATTGTTTAGGGCATGTAGAAACTAATTTAGAGTATGATAGACCCTAATTGATACTGATTTGGGTTTTGGGAATGGTGCCCAAATTGACCTGTAACACTTCCAATTCTTCAAGAGCTCCTATTTTGCATTGCAAAACTTGCCACAACCATCACAAGTTCATATTGCATCACCAAATTACTCAATTCATGAACTTGCTGCTTTTGCTGCATTTTTGGAAATATGCTATGCTTTTTTTTTTGAGACATAAGGAGGGAAAGAATAGGTGAAAACTCCATATCATTGTTTCAAACAACTTCAAACAAGTAAGTGGGACCATTACAAATCCTTGCCTCATTCAATTTCTTCACAAAATTGATAAACTCCTTCCCTAGGGTTTGTTGTTGTGCTTTCGTGATTTCATGGTTTTGCTTCACTTGATAAGGAAATTTTTATTTTATTGGCCATACATCCCTAATATTTTTCATTATAAATTCCATACCATTCCCCTCACTTTATTTCACTCAAATCATCAATTTCCCACACAAGCCCTAGCTAGTTGCTACGCTTCTAGCCAGGGTTGTGTTTTCCATTTTTTACCCCTCTTTCCTCACTCAAATTGGGAAATTCCACTATCATTTTGTTCCTCACATCTATACCTACCTCCCATAATTTTTTCATATTTTTTATTACCCCCCATCCCCTCCATTCCTTTCCCTCAAGCTGCAATGCTTTTAGCCCTGTTTTGCAACTCAAATCCCTTGCCCTTTCTTGTTTGAATTAGGGTTTTCTCTTGGAAGTGAAGCAAAAACATGGTGAAGAAAAATGAAAGAAGAAAGTACAAGAGATTCATAAGTATTGTTTCATACATATTAAAAAAATATCTTGGTTAAGATGACTGAGAAAGTGCAAACTAATGGGAGAGAGCATCAGTCAAGCTTGTTTCATCATGCTTTGATCAAAGTCATAGTTCTCCACTAGCTCACATAGATTAACATGAAATGAGAGATATTCTTGCATGGAGATTCTCTTTTATATTCCTCAAGTCATCCAAAGATCCTAAGTGTTCCTTCATCAACTAGACCATAGGATGTTGGGTAATCAAGCAAGCCATCAGTGACAAAAACTAAACCTAGAGTGGAGGTTTCAAAGACCTACCAGAGAGGTGAGAGGTTATTTTTTACCTCTGAGATTAAAAAGGAGATTCCTACATATAAACCTAGAACTAGGTTTCATGCTAAGAAACTACATAAGGATGTTTTCCATAAAAAAAAGTACAAGTTGAAACTATGATGCAATCACCTAGAGATAGAGATCAAACACCTTTCCAACATCATGATGAGGTCCCTCCTACAATAGAGATGGCTGACCTACCAAAAAACCATGAAGAAAAGGCAGTTTAAGAAACACTAAAAGAAAAAGAGGCATAGATACTAGAGCTCAAAGACGACCTTTTAAAGGCCAATTTCATGGTGGATTTCCTGTAGTAAGAGAATAGGTAACTCAAATTGAACCTATTGTTGCAAAGCAAACCACAAGGGGAACATCCATCATCCAACAAGGTAGATTTCGTAGTAGAAAAGGAAAAGGGGAAATCCATAATTTATGTGGAGAATTTAGAAGACAAATACGTTCAGTTATATTGAATAAGGCTGAAAACTAGAGCAATGGTAAGAAGAGAAAAACATGAAAAAGAGCCATCTCCTCCTCAAGCCCACAACGACATCAATGACACCATAACAGCTGAAATTGAAGAATATAGGGAATAATAGCTTGGGGTAGTAAATTAAAACCTAGATAAACTATTGAAGAAGGCAAAAAATACACTGTGATGCAGAGGCACGTGGCAAGGCACTACTACACTAGAAACACTATTTGAAAAATTATGGTTAAGAACATGAAGAAAAAGTTGAAGAAGACCCTAAGAAAGCTCAAAAAGAAAGATAACCTTGAACTATTGGCTAATGCATCCTTATTTGTTTGAAGGCATGATAGAAATATTGAAAAATAAATTTTGGTAAAATTTTGTGAATTTTTGGGCTTTTTGTCACACAGGAAAAACTAGTGCACAGAGACACATCGAGTGTTCACTGCGCTTTTTCCCAGAGGGTCCAAATGAAGATTGGAAAGCATGTGGAGGTTTCTTTTGGTTATTAAATTCTAGAAATATACTTGGGGTTACTTTTCATTTCATGGATTTTTCAAAAAAAATGTCAAAACCCACCTATTTTCCACCCTTCTGCCATTGTTTTGAGTCACTCGATGTGCTTCTAGAGTAGTTGTGTTCTAATCCGTTTTGAGATATCTTAGAGATGTATTTTTGGTGACTTGAAGCTTCAGAGGTGTAGTATACATCCTAAGCTACCTGTACTAACCTTAAAAAAAGTTCAAAGATCCATAAAAGTCATCAAAACATCTTGCCAAAGTTCGTTGTGCTTCTATTCCGTTTCTGAGAAATTTTGCTGCGTTTCTGGGTTTGAAGATTTTTCTTAACAAGTGGAGGTCAAAGGTCAAAATGGTCAATGTAAAAACTGGCTCGTGAGTTGTTTGATGGTTAATAGGCCTATTAATGGTCATCTTTATAAAATAATCTTATGTTTAATGACTTGAGAGAAAATCTCCACTAACTAGCTATAAAAGGGGAATGTTGTTTCTAACTCCCCTAGGAATAGGCTATAAGTCATTAGGTTCATTAATTAGTGGCTATGGATCAAGGGTCAACTAAGTAGGGAGTCTAGGGTTTTTAGTACTTCCAGCCATTATTTCAGGGTCTGATCCATTTTATTACAACCCCTTTGGATAGGTTTTTAGCCATCATAACTCCATTTTAATTTTTCTTTTGCCTTGCCCCCTAGGATACCCTTGAGCATCCTTGGTTTGTAAATATTCTTACCTATCCTTTGCAGAAGATTTCACCTCTCTTTCTTTCTGTTGTCTGCACCATTTTCAACAACACAGAACCTTAGATCATATTCCCATTGACACTAGATCTTGTAGGCCTTTTTCATGTGCTTTGTGTAGCGTGTTTGGATATTTTTTCCTAGCTTCTTGATATCCTTCTTTGGGTGGGGTTCGTGCTTGATTTTTTGTTTATTTTGTTGTCATATTTTAGCATTATTTACAACACTTCAAAATTTTATTTCAGCGGCATATGGCATCACAAAAAATGCTCAATTTACTCATCCACTAAAGCACATTTTTTCATACACATGCACATCCTAAGAAAACATGAACTTGGTTAACACCGCCAAGTCAAGGCTTTAAACACCACACCTAATAATATTCACACATATATTAAGTCCACTTGGGCATCGGGGCCAAAAAATCTATGTAGTTAGGTGTAGGATTAGTGGGATAAGCTTCCAATAACACCCATAGATCATTTACATTGAGACATAAAAGTTGAGTTTTTAGGGAGCTTAAAATACTTCACCATCCCATGGTCAAAGCTAGAGTGCGTAAGAAACCCAATTTAGAGGTAGTTACGCTAGGAAATTGTGTGATCAGTTCTACTCGGGGCTATCCAACCTGTGGTAGGGAATTATGTGCACTTTCCGATCACCAAGAAGCTCAAGACTTGACCCCCCAGTGGGACAAAGGTAAATGTAGTTACCAGTCTTAGGAAAACACCTTATAGGACTGGCTGTTGGAAGTAGTTGGTTCTCTACCACACCTTTCTCTAGACAACTCTACTTGCGGGGATGAGTATCCATCAAGGACAAAGTTCTTGGAAAGGTAATCTATTACAATAGATTTAGGATTGTTTGAGGAATTAGATAACCTTTAGGATAGAGGTCATTTTATTTGATAGGATGGTTTTGCTTTTATTATAGTAGAATCGTTATATAGTTTGTTTACACTTGGAACCACTGCACTAGGTGTTTTCTTGTTGTTTGTTACTCTGATTTTCCTATCACCCTTTAGTACTTTAGTGTCATATTTGTCTTGACATCATTGATCCACCTAGGCGTTGGTCGCGGGGAACTCAAGATCTTCATTCTCAATTTCTGTTACAACATATTACTCCTCCCCATTGGGTGCAAGTTCATCCTCCCAATCCTCCATTGAGTCCTTGTAACTCTCAATATGTTGATTCCTTTGATTACACGTCTTCTCAACCTCATATAGCCACCATGTTACGCACCAATGCAGGTGCGGGAAACCATGGTGGTACCTCTGGTCCTACCCCAGTTAATCTCACTAGTGGAACCTCAACCGGTATGGTCACTCCTAATCCATTTCTACCCTTCATGGCTAGTTTGAATCTGCCATATTTTAACCATCTTATCAACGATCCTTTTCTCCATAACCCACGTTGGCCAGTTATGCTTACTAAAATTCCTTCAGACATTCCCAAATTTTAGGTAAATCATGGAGAATACCCCCCTAATCATTTTCTTTCATTTCACATGTGGTTTTCCTCTAATTCCATTACTGATGACTCCATTCGTCTTCATTTATTCAAATACATGCTTACTTGACCTACGACTAAGTGGTATGTCGACCAACCTTGTGCCACCCATTCAACTTTTGCGAATCTTGCCAAAAATTTCTTATAATATTTTTAGTTACCTCTCTATTATGACACCAGGACAGAACTGTTGAATTCACTTTTTCAAACTTATGCCACCCGAATTTTTGACCATGTCCAAGAATGGCGCAGAAGGAGGAGCACATGTAGGGCTCCTGATTTTGAATACCATGTCTATATGGATTGATATATTATATCATTGTTGGCCCCCATAGGTAAATATGTTTCTTCACACTTCCCTCAAAAATAGTAATATGTGCTCCAAATAACTTTAAAGTATGACTTAAGTTATGCCCAATCAGGTTATCTTTATACCATTCTATGAGTTAGTGTCCAATAGTCTCAATGATCAAATTTACTCTTTTGAGTGATTTTAGATGTCTTTGGTCAAATTTTTATATTGTCAAATAAAATTTGGCATATCTTGATTGTCAGAATGTTAAATTCATTGTATAGGTTATTTCTAATACCTCCACTTTTTCAAGGTCATCATCAGTCATCATGGTCATATCATGATTTGGGTGTCTTATGTCATCAAAAGAGTTAGTGTGCCCTCATATAGATCATGGTCTAGGATTTACATTTGATTTTCATCATAATGTTAGTCATCAAAATAAAAAAGTGATTAATGTCCACTCTTTGGGTCACCATAATGGGAGTTGTAAAATTAGGGAATTAAATAAAAAAGGTAACATTTCCATTTGAAAAAATGATGTTGCAGCCACATAAGCCAAAAGCCTTTCTTTCAAAATTACACATGATGTTGTTGAGCCCCAAAGATGTCCTTTCCTTTCACCAAATTTCACTTCATTCCATTTGTCCTTTATCAGTTATAGGCTTAAAAGATCAATAGGATTGATTAAAGTCACTTTAAGAATGCATGCAATGACTGACTTACTATACTTTTGTGGTTTTGTTGTTGTAGTGATATTTGACTAGACTTAGCTATAGAATGCAGCCATTCTGTAGCTAGTCGCATATTCCGCAACTATTTTTATGTTCACATAGGTTACATGTGTCACTTAAAGTAAAAACGCATATGGTTGAATTCCAGAACTCACCTACATCATTCCTTTCCCTCTACGAAGTCCGAGCAAAAATCTGCAAGTGGTTATGCACGTGGAGGAAACCAAAACTAAGAAGTAGATTTCTACCAGGACAAGGACTCTGCAGATGTCTGAATCAGCAAAGTACGAGGCCTCAACAGGAGTTCTAATTCAATTTTGATTGAAAAATACACCTATCCCTATTTCTTCTCAATGACGGTTATGTATTTTGCTTATAAAAATAACTCGGTGAACCGAGAGATAGTTAGCTAGTTGATGTTTTGTTGTTAAGTTTTCCAAAACTGTGATACTCTGTTTCTGAAGCATTTTCCTTTAATAAAATAAGTACAAATTTAATGCATGATCTGAAGCAATCTTGAGGATATTTGTGTGCCAATCCGATGGTAGAGGGCCCCTACTGTCCGAAAGGCTTTGTGCATATTTTCTAGATAAGTGACTTTAGCTCTGTTTCGTTCCTAATTTAGGCAGTGTTCTGAACTTCATGTTTTATGTTCACTTACATCGAATGCTACAGTCAATCTCATTCTTATGAACTGTTCCAATATATCACTAACACGTGAATGAGATAGAGTTGTAATACTTCGGAGGTTAATTGCATTCTAGTTCAGTTCTGTTCATTGTATTTCAAGTTTTATTAATTGCATTCTAGTCCTGTTAAATTAGACTTACAAGGCCTTCATTATTTACAAACTACTCTTGTTCTTAATCTCTTCTAACACATCATTATCATATGGACAAGAATTATCTATATCATTTTGAGTCCTTGACTATTCTGCAATTTCTCATAACCTTACATACAGCCTTTTTCCAAAGCTATTCCAAGAGATCTCTAACCCTTGAATGAGGCTTAATAGTAACATTTTGAGTTGCAGAGTGGGTTAATTCTAGTGTCATAAGTTATGTTAGCATATGATTCCTTACTAAATTGCAGATAATCTTTTTTCAAAGTGTTCCAACAAATTTCTAACCATGGATAAGATTTTCTCTGTGATATTGTAAGTTGTTGTTTATTAAAGAGAACCTCATTACATCAAACTTATCCTTTTCTCAAGTTGTTCCAACATACCTCTAATGAAATGAATTGGACTGAGTGTAATGTTATGAGTTACTTTTCTTGTCAAGCTTTGCAATCTGTGAATTAGCATTTTTGTTCTTAAGTGCCATACATAGTTTAGAGTAGATTTTGTTATGTTTTCATATGACCAATAACTTCTTTTTGTTAACAATTTAGTTATTTTCCTCTTAGCATAAAAAAATACAAAAACAAAAACATTATAAAAACACTAAATACAACAAATTAGGAAGAAGATACCTAGGCACATATAGTGCACTTCACTTCAACAGTTTACTAGCCTTGGTTGACAATTTATGACATCAATTTAGGAACACTAAGTTGAGTAGACAGATGTCATGAGCCAAAATCGAGTTTTTTGAGATATAAAGAGAAATACATCTTTCCAAGAATTAATTGTATCCTTTAAATTCTTAAAAGCTCCTATCTTTCATTTAAAAACTTTCCACAACCATCAGAAGTTCAGATTACATCACCAAATTACTCAATTCATCAGCCTGCTGCACATTTTCTACGTTTCTGGGAACTTGTTGTGCTTTTGTTTTGGAGATATAAGGAGGGAAACAATAGGTGAAAACTCCATATCATTTTTTCAAACAAATTAAAACAAGTAATTGAGACTATTACAAATCCTTTCTTCAGTCAATTTCTTCACAAAATTGAAAAACTCCTTCCCTAGGGTTTGTTGTTGCGCTTTTGAAATTTCATGGTTTTTATTCACTTGATAAGGAAATTTCCTATTTTATTGGCCTATAAATCCCTAATATCCTTCATTATAAATTCCCTACTGATCCCCTCACTTTATTTCACTCATTTCATCAATTTCCCACACAAACCCTAGCTAGTTGCTGCACTTCTTGCCTAGGGCCATCTTTTCCCTTTTTTACCCCTCTTCCCTCACTCAAATTGGGAAATTACACTTTAATTGTGTTCCTAACACCTATCCCTACATCCCATAATTTTTTCAAAATTTTTCCTACCCCACACCCCCTCCATTCCTTTCCCTCAACTTGCTGCGCTTTTAGCCATGTTTTGAAGCTCAAAACCCTTGCCCTTTCTTGTTTGAAATTAGGGTTTTCTCTTGGAAGTGAATCAAAAACATGGTGAAGACTAGTGAAAGGAGAAATTATAAGGAATTCATAAGTAGTGTTTCATAAATCTTTAAACAAAATCCTGGTTAAGATGATTGAGAAAGTGCAGGCTAAAGGGAGAGACCATTAGGCAATCTTGTTTCATCATGCTTTGATCAAAGTCATAGTTCTCTACCAGCTCACATAGATAAAAATTCCTTGGGAGACATTCTTGGAGGAAACTCATATTATACTTGCCTCAAGTCAGCCGAAGATCCCTATTGTTCCTTCATTAGCTAGACCATAGGAGGTTGGGTCATCAAGCAAGCCATCAGTGAAAAAAACTCAGCGTAGAGCAAAGGTTTCAAATACCTACAACAGAGGTAAGAGGTTAGGTTTTTCCCTTGAGATTTAAAAGGAGATGACTACACCTAGAGCTAGAACTAGGTTTCATGCTATGAAACTTCATAAGGAGGTTGTCCATGAAAAATAAGTACAAGTTGAAATGATGATGAAATCACCTAGAGATAGAGATCAATCACCTTTCCAACTTTATGATGAGGTGCCTCCTACAATAGAGATGTTCAGCCAAAAAAAACACCATGAAGATGAGGCAGTTGAAGACACACTCAAATAAAAATATGAACAAATAAGAGAGCTCAAATATGACCTTTCTAAGGCCAATTTCACGGTGGCTTTCTTGCAGCAAGAGAATAGGAAGCTAAAATTAAACATATTGTTGCAAAGAAAAACACAATGGGACCATCCATCATCTAGCAAGGCAGATGTTGTGGTAGAAAAGTTCAAGGTAAAAACCATAATTTGTGTGGAGCAATTATAAGACAAGACATTCAGGTACAACCAAGAAGGCAGAAAACTAGAGTAGTGGCAAGAAGAGAAAAACATGAAAAAGAGCCATCTCCTCCTTAAGTCCACAAAGACATCAATGACACCATAGTAGCTAAAATTGAAGAAGACATGGAATTCTGGCTTGGGGTAGTAAATGAACACCTCGAGAAACTAATGAATAGGGAAAACAGAGACACTACTATGCATAGGCACATGGAAAGGCACTACTACACTAGAAACACTATTTGCAAAATTAGGGTTAAGAACATCAAGAAAACTCTGAAGAAGACCCTAAGCAAGCTAAAAAGGGAAGATAAACTTGACCTCTTGGATAATTCATCCTTATTTTTTTGAAGGCCTGATAGAAATATGGAAAAGGAGAGAAATTTTGGCAAAATTTTGTGAATTTGTGAGTTTTTTTCACACAAGCAAAACTAGTGCATAAAAACGCAGCGAGTGCTCACTACGCTTTTTCCTAGAGGCTCCAAATAAAGATTGGAAAGCATGTGGAGATGTATTTTGGTTAGTAAATTCTAGAAATTTACTTGGGATTACTTTTGAGTTCGTTTATTTTCATAAAAAAAGTCAAAAACCACCTATTTTCCACCCTTTTGCGACTATTTTGAGTCACTCGTTGCGCTTCTGGAGTAGTTGTGTTCTAATCAACTTTGAGGTGTCTTAGAGTTGTAATTTTGGTGACTTGAAGCTTCATAGGTGTAGTAGACATCCTAAGCTACCTGTACAAGCCTTCAAAAAAGTTCATAGATCCCTCAAAGTCATGAAAACATATTGCCAAAGTTCGTTGCGCTTTTGCAGCGTTTCTGAGAAATTTTACTGTGTATATGGGTTTGAATATTTTTCTTGACACGTGGAGGTCAAATTTCAAAATGGTCAATGTAAAATTTAGCTCATCAGTTTTTTTATGGTTAATATGCCTATTAACGGTAATATTTTTAAAATAATATTATGTTTAATGACTTGAGAGAAAATCTCAACTAACTAGCTAAAAATGGGGAATGTTGTTTCTAACTCCCCTAGGAATAGGCTATGAGTCATTAGGTTCATTAATTAGTGGCTATGGATCAGGATTCGACCCCTAGAGGTGGAATATTGTTTTATTTTCTATATGTACTCAAAATTAATTCATTGAGAGGGTTTGATACTTGTGGCTCAGACTTGGAACTAGTGTACTGATCATTTGCAAAAATATAACATACACTTGCAGCTATTTCATGGAATTGTTGTGTTATGGTTAGTGGCTCTGTTTTTCCTGTGTTTTATTATATATTTTATGATTATATATTTTTATCAACCATTTACTTTCTTCCTATGATTTATCTTTAAGGTTTAAAGCATAAATCATTCTTTATGCTCTGTTTTTGTTTAAGATAAGCATCTAAATGTGCCATCCTCTGAAAAAATTGAATTCATGTTTTTTCTCACTTGAATCCTACTATTTTCTCCTCACCACCACTACAATGAAAAACCAATTGTGTCACTAATCATACCTACCTTGATTCATACTATATCTGCAACTGACTTTTGGGATACCTTGGCTAGTTTTGAAACCTAGTGTTCTTTGCCCAACAGACCCTAAATCAAACCCTACTAAGCTTATTAACTAGCCTAAAACCCTAGATAGCATCCAGTCACTTCCATTGGTTATGAATGTAATTTCGAGAGAGCCCTCTCTGATTTGGTAGGGCTAGATAACTAATCTAGAGATTGGTCTATGGTTACCCCTTTGGCGTCTTTTCTTAGCATTGGGAAACTGGAGGGAGTTAACACTCCCCAATCTGCCTCGGCCTGGTGCTACTAATGAACTGGGAGAATATCATGATGGTGAAGGTATCGTTGGATATATTTCACACCCTTATCAACAACCATATTCTTTCCCTCATATGAGGTATGGTCAACCCCAAGGGGTGACCAATACCTCCTACAACTATCCCCCTCCACCAGGAAACCCTAATCCAGGTCAATGCATGCCATACACATATCCCCAATCGCATCAGTAGATGCCAGTGCCATTTTTTTCTCAACCTATTTATCCAAATGTTTCCCCTCCTCCATATGTTTCTTATGCACCGCTTAGCACTCCATCCCATCCGGCACAAGCGCCTTAGCCTCCAATGCCCCCTCAACGTTTTCCACAACAACCACCTCCTACTAAAGCTCAAGTGTATGCTCAACAGAGTGCAACCAATCCTGCCAAAACCAAGAATAATAATAAGGGGAAGGTAATAAGAGTTATAAATCTAAAGGTAATGAGGGTAACCAGGGTCCTCCACCTAATACAACCCAGGGAAATCAACCTAGTCATGTAACGCAGCAACAGGATGGACAACCTAAGCAGAACAAGGCCCTTCATATGAATAATCCTTGTGCATGTTGCAGTGTATATGGATATTACTCTCATGATTTTCCCTTTTTACCACATATGTGTCAAGTATGGGAAGCCTAAGCAGTTGCATCTAGAGGCTAGAAACCCATGGCTTAGGTTCCTCAGGCCCCTGCTTCATCTCAGCCATCAGTGCTTACCAACCCATTTCCTCACCAAGAATACATAGCTTCCCAACCCACACAAGGTCAGGCAGTGCCTCAACCTCCACAATCTAGTCCCACTGATTATGAGATTGTCATGATTAATTCCGAGGTGGTAAACACTAAACATGTTAATATTTAGACTCGTTCATGCCAATAGGACAAGGTACCCGCTAATTCTATGAATGAGTCCCAACCAAAATTTCCCATGGATTCCATTCTATCATCAAATGGTGCCTTACAGATCCCTTAGCCTAAGGAAGAGGTTATTACAAAGATCCCCAAAGTACCATTACGTCGTAATTCTTCTTTAGCCAAATCCTCTCATACATACAACATAGTAGATGACTTGGCACAGTCTCTAGCTTTCATTTCAACGCTAGAAGTTTTCCAATTTTTCCCATCCCAACGAAAAGCTCTACTTAATGCCTTGGGTGTTGTGGATCCTTCAAATGATTTCATGACCATCTTTGACATCAACCAATCAAAGCATCCTTCACTTCCTTTATCCATTTCTTTCCAAATATCAGTCTCAATAATAAATGCCATGGTACAATGACATATCATTGACAAAGGCACCTCGACTCGCCTAATGGCTGCTAGTGTTTGGAAACAACTTAAATGACCATAAATTTCCCCATCCACCATCAATATCCATGCATGGGATGGTCATCCATCTCATCCCCTTAGCTTACTTTGCAACTGTCCTATCATTGTCGCTGGAAAGACGGTATCCATTAATATTGAAGTCATTGACACCCCATTGGATTAAAACATCCTTCTGGGTCATAGTTACACATCTGCCATGTCAGTTGTCACACCTACGATTTTCTGTAAGATGTGATTTCTTCACTAAGAAAATATCGTGAGAGTTAATCAACTAACTTACTATGATCCTAAGGTGCAAACATCTCCTCAAACCAAAATTTAATCCATGACTAATGATATGAATGTTTTGTCCCTCACTAATGTCTCACTAGGAGTCTATAAATATTCTTCTTTACTGGGTGCCTACTATGGTCCACCACCTAGCCCTTCTGAGCCTAGATCGTCTAGTGTTTGCATGCTGCAAGCATCATAGGCTCCTCACAAGCGGTCCAGTATGCCCATCCTACAGCCAACACCTCCACAACCTTATGTCCCTAATTCAACCTAGCATACATGTATAATTCCTTAAGGAAACCTCCTTTTTCTAGTGTCTTTTATAATCCATTTCAACCAGGAACTATTCCTCCAATACTTAACCATATAGGAGCACTTCTTCCAGGAAATTATTCTTTAGGTTAGATAACATTCTTATTCCCCCCCGCTAGGAATTTTTTATCTCCCTATCATGACTACATTGAGTTTACCCAACATTACTCTGGTGATATCAATTTGGTACATCGATCCCCTCGCAAATAATCCATCTGATCAACTTAAACCTTACACAACTTTAGATCTGGTGCAACTTGTTGTAACCTCCCCTTCTTTTTCTTGAGTTCCAGAGAAACCTCAACAAGCACCTACACTTGTTGTGAAAGCATCTAGTGAGGGGGGAAAGCCACAAAAAAATGGAACTAATGACAAGGTACCCCAAAATACACCATCCCCTTCTAAGCCTCCAAGGTCGACACCTCCATGCGCTTTGTGTGATGTTGTTGGGCATGCCACCAATAGTTGTCTTGAACTCCCTCATCCCAAAGGGGTGGTCGATGATACATTTATTCACTCTAACATCCTGGAGTTCTATGTTACCTTACAGTAGTCAACCAAGAAAAATAAATCATTACACAGGAATCACCCTTGTTCTTTGTACAATAACTTTGGCCACTATTCCCATTAGTGTCACGTCTAGAATATTTTTTTGATACCTAGCAGGAACTTCGTGAAATAGAGGTCGCTCATAATGAATCCACCACTTGTATACATGCATATTTTGGCACCATTGTTGAGCCAAAACATGAACCACACATTATGATCCCTCCTCCCGATGTCAAGATGACAGACAACATTGCTACCATTCTCTACCTGTTGTCATCCATGAAATCCTCGTATGGAGAATATTTTGGAGTCCTCCATAATGGTTTGGTTGAATTGTCTTTTTCAAATACCCATGTATCAATGTCTCTAGATATACCATCCCCTAGTTATTCGTCCCCTCCTGTTGTCGATGCGCATGTGAACATTGTCTGTTATAATGATACTTCAGGTAGTTCCTTCACATCAAGTGGTTTCTCTTCCTCCAGTCTAGCCATCTTTCATTCAGATGAAGACATCATGGAAGCCATGACCACCCCTAATTATCCTTGGGATGATATGCACCATCGTGGCTATTTCCTTTTGCAGGTAACCCATGTTCAATATGTTGTGTAGCTGAAAGACTTCATCCATGGTGAATTCAATTGATTTAGAAATCCCATTCCTACACCAAATTATTTTTAGGAAGGAAACATTTCCAATATATATTTTACCATTAAGATTAACATTTCGAATAAAGTAGGGATTGAAGAAAATATCACATGGGGAACACATTATACCGTGTAATAAACTGATGCTTACACTAAGTTATTCAAATAATTTCGTGATGTTTTCTCCTGGTCTTGTTTTTAGATTCCTAGACTCGATTATGCCATAGTTGAACACGATATTGACGGATGGCTCGATGTCATTCCTGTCCATCAAAATTTGATACCTATAAATCCTTCCATACGTGAGGCTATTAAAGCCAAAATCAATCAGATCAAATAGGTTGGGTTTATTTGTCCCATTGAAAACACCACATGGGTGTCCAATCCTGTTCATGTTCTCAAGAAACAAGGCACCATTAATATCTGCACTGACTTTCATGACTTGAAAAAATATTTTCCTAAAGACAACTTCCCCACACCATTTATTGGAAAAATAATTGATGAGTGTGCGGGGAATGAGGTTCTTTCCTTTATGGATGGATTCTAAAGATATAACAAGATAAATATCTGTCATGCTGACCAGATTAAAACAATGTTCATTATTCTGTGGGAAAATTTCGCCTATAAGGGCATGCCTTTTAGTTTGAAAAATTATAGGGCCACATTTCAGCGGGACATGTCTTATTGCTTCCATGACATGGATCATATTATCTTTGCATACCTTGATGATCTCACCGCTCATTATAGGCTTCAGGTGCAACACATCCATGATTTGTGTACCATTTTTCTTCGTTGTCCCAAGTATAATATTTTCTTTAACCCCTTTAAGTGTGCATTTTTTGTTCCCTCTAACCATCTATTTTGCTTTAGTGTGTCCAAATATGGTATAAATCTTGATGCCCTCAAATTTCAAGCCATTATTTAACTTCGACCACCTCGTACCCTTCGCCGGTTACAAATCCTTCAAGGGAAATCCAACTTTATTTATGAGTTTGTTCTGGACTATGACACCATTGTGCATGGGTTCCTTAGACTCCTTCAATCTACCATTCCATTTTTTTGGGATTACCAAGCCCAAAAATCCTTTTATGCCCTTAAAGGTACTCTCACTTTTTCTCCCTTGATTATCCCATCTCACTTTGACAGGGAATTCATCTTGTACATCTCATCTTCCACCTATTCAGTCGTTGGGGTCCTCATTCAAGAATATCCCAATCGAAATGAGGATGTGATATACTATGTTAGTAAAAACCTCAATGGTCCCCCTATGTCCTATTCTCACAAAGAAAAGTTGGCACTGGATATCGTGTTCTCTATTCAAAATATTTTTCATTATATCCTTACTAGAATCATGACCAATTCCAACCCATGTCCTTCCTATTGAGTCGATCGATCATCAATGGGAAGTGTGCCCGTTGGATCATCATTCTTCAAGAATTTAATCTCGAATTTTTCACACCCAAGAGTAAGAAAAGTTTGGAACTTGTCGAATTCATTTCCGAATTTCCTATGTGGTGCGCTAGATTCGTCGTTCAATGATGACCTTCCAGATGAACACTTTTTCACCATCACCTCAGGTGATCCTTGGTATGGAAACATTCTCACTTATCTACAAACACATAAATTCGCCCCCAATCTTAGTCATGATGTTCGAATACGTATTCGACATCAATCCCCTCTCTACCTTCTCATCGATGATGATCTTTATAATCCTGGTGTCAACACTGTCCTTCATCGTTGCCTCACGCATCCTGAAGTCGAGCAAGTGATCAATGCCTGTCACAATGGTGCTTGTGGTGGTCATCTCTCCAGAATGGCCACTACCTAGAAGATCATGCACACCGATTACTTTCGACTTATCTCTTCAACAACTGCATTGAGGAAACCAAACATTGTCCCAATTGTTAGTTATACGCCTGTAAGGCGCGAGCTCCACCTTCTCCCCTCCATCCTATAATTGCATTCGGTCCTTTTTGTAAATGCATTGTTGACTTCATGGAGTGTCGACCCCAATATACTAAAAACCACAAGCATATTATCATGGTCATCAAATATTTTACGAAATGGGATGAAGCCATTACTACGTTCAATAACATTGTGGCTACTATAGCCTTATTATTTTTTAACCATGTTATCGCTCAATTCGAGGTCCAAAAATAATTGGTTTCCGACCACAGCCAATATTTAGAAAATGAGATATGGCATGAGTTGTCCTCTCTCTCAATATTCAATATTCATCAATATTTAATATCAATATTCAACATTAATATTGATATTCAAATATCAATATTCATCATCTTATTATCCCCAAGGAAATGTCCAAGTTGAAGCGGTCAATAAAATCCTTAAAGATATGCTTAAGCGGTGGTGAATAAACACAAGACCAACTGGCACCTTATGCTCTTCCCTAATTTTTGGGCCTATAGAACCTCTGTTAAAACCTCCACTGGGTTTACTCCTTTCCATATTGTTTTTGGCGAGGAGTCAGTATTATCGATCGAGTGTGAAATCCTCTCCCTTCACCTTGCCGTCAAAATCGTTCCAGACACCCACCCTTTAGAAAAACAACTTATCATGTTTAAGCACGCCAATGAAGACCATCGTATTGCATTGCAAACCATTGAAGTAGCCAAAAATTGCACCAAATTTTAATATGACAAAAAATTCCACCCTCATAGATTTCACGAAGGTGACCTTGTTCTTTTGTATGCCCAAGCTCATGATGTCCTTGGGAATGGGAAGTTTGAATCATTATGGCTAGGACCTTACATCATCCATAAGTGTTTTGGAAAGGGGGCATACCTTTTAGAGGATTTCGAAGGCCAACTCCTTCCTAACCCTCATAACGCATTCTAGCTGAAGAAATTTTACCCATAGCATTTCCCATCGAGATGCATGTATCTTTTTCTATTTTGCTTTTAGGTAGCTTTCACCTCAAGCCCGTCATCTCATACATTGTATTATTATTTATTTCATATGGATCCATTGTCCAAACCTCATATCAATTATGCCACTGGTGCGAGTCTGCTTCTCCAGGAATCTTTCCTCGACAACTTGGACCATTTTAACCCATGTACATTTGTTAGTTCATTCCAACAGTGTATGCATTGGATCCGCCACTAATAATTAGGTCAAATATGATGTTGTGATAGGTTTGTTAGTGGATTCCATTTATCGTCACATCCTTCATCTTCATGTTCGTCTAGATTCCCTGTTATTTTGGCACGTGAATTTGAAGTCATTACATTGAGTCATGTTCCTAGAGCCCAAAATCACTATGTAGATTCCATTGCGACTAAAACCCTAGATTGGAATTTATCACATACAAGAAGGAAACCATCAACATAAACAAATGGAGAATGAAAATCGTCCCAAAATATGCATAACCATATTATGTATTATCATATCAAAACACATAAGTGTTTGGAGTCCACTACTCTAAATAGATCTGACATTCTTATAGCATGTTACATAACCATAAAATGGGAACCATATGTCCCTATCCCTATTCACTATCATCTAGAGGCTCTCAAACCAATGGCTCCATACCACTAGCTCATAGATATCGAACTGCCTGACTAGCCATTGCTACGAGCCATGTGATACCTTGCCACTCTGAGGGAAGACTAGTGCACTCATCCATATATTGATCTTCTAACTTATGCCATCAGTTCTTAGTCACCCCGGTCAGTAGCACGTCAAATGTACGACAAAGATACTCTAGCAAAGCATCATTGTCTAGTCTATGTCAGGACATCGATCCACACTGATCTGCAACCCCAGGTGCTACGACTCAGCCTGTATATCCTGCCGATCTCACTCGTGCTATATCTGCATCACAAAAGTTTAGGAATCATTACCACATATACATACTTTCTAAAATTTAAATGCAACCACAAAATATACTAGCTTTCACTACCATCTGGACCCCATGCTCGTCCTGATGGTAGGGGCAAGTTAGGATCACCTTGATAGTTCATGCCATTGTACAAATAGTAATCTATGTACAATGGAATCTAGTCCTAATGTGCAAAAATCTCATGTCGGAGCACTTTTCCAACTCCCCCTCCTCCACCTTGTCACAGTAGCTGCCCCTAGTGGCGCAACCTGCACTACAAGAAAAAAACACATTGGTGAGGGGCTAAAATGGTCACCTGTAATATTCCCAAACAGGGAATGCAACAATAGAATGTAGAATGATAGATAAATAACGCATATCATCTCAAAAATAGAAAGAGGCCAATATGGAGACCTTTCATTTGTTATTAAAACAACAAAATGTATTTAAAAAGTGGCCCATAAGATGCATAACAAGAAAATATAAGTCTCCAATGAAGAAATCCTAAAAATGAGGTGTTGCAACCATAGATTAAGAATGAAAAAGCCTTACAACGTTATTTTATGGACTCTGCAATAGTTGTAGATTACACATCAGACCTACAGCAAGTATGTGGACAAAAATTTAGATCAATACCAGATTCATGCACTATACAAGCTCCTTTAACAATCCCCTTGAGGGTTTTTAGCAAAGAATCAAGTACAAGATGTAGATCTGAGATATAAGAATGCAGATCTATGGAAATATTCAGATCTAGAAAGTGGATCTGATCTAATATAAACAATGAAATGATCTCCTCAAACAAATCTCCAAAGTGAAGGGCATATCCCAAACCCCTAGAAAATCACTCTCCAAATGATATGCTGAAACACCCTGCAAATACACCTACAGAAATAACACAGATCTGGATCTATATTGTGCTATAGGGAATCAAAATATAGTTGGCCTACAGCCAAGATATGAAAATGATGCTCAATGTCTTCAATACAGTCCTCCCAATGAAGTAGAACCCTCCTCCACTGAAAAGATGCACTGAAATGGACTAGATCTGACATATCTAATATCCACTTGCTGCAGCTTGCAAAAATATTCAAACCCTCAACAAGATCTGCGATGTAGTTGAAAGAAGTAGCTTTTCCCTAAGCCAGATAGTGGACAATGCAATAAAAACTCTCCCAAGAGCTACTCAATGGGAGGAGGTGGGATTCCCGACTAGGAACACCCAATGCTAAACATCATTATTCTCATATAAATAGAAAGAGAAATATATATGTCTAAACAGACAATATATTCAGAAAATACGATAAACATCAACAACCTTCTAATGCTTCCATCCCCTTCCTTTTATAAGACAAGAGCTTGCAAACCCTAAACCACATCCAATGAGTATACTCCTTTCACACAAGGCACCTCCATCTAAAACTGCGTTGTGTCTCATTGATGGCCACTCCTCCGTGACATCGTTATAGATTTGTTCAAGTTTGGCCAAGTCAAAATGTCAAACCCCTTTCACACCTAAGGGTGCTTGATTTTACAGCCAAGATTTATCCTTTTCACATTTGGCTTTGATTTATTCACAATGAAGTGTTTTATGGGTCTCCTTACCCACTTATTCACCTAAGTGACAAAACAATATTTTAATATTCCCATTAGTTATAGGCTAATGTAGGAATATTATAGTCCTCCCCTCCAAAATGTTTCTTGTCCTCAAGCAACTACAAGGACATTCCAAAATCTCCAATGGTTATATCTCCTCCCAAGAATACAAATTTTCCTTTGGCGAATGAACCAAACAAATTTCATCATGAATTAATGGGAGATACATGGAAAGAATCATATTTTGTCCATTGGCCTCCTTAAGGCATGAGAGATTATAAATGTTGGGTGCTTCAACCCCCATGAGAAACTCCAATATCAATGCTATCATCCAAACAAAGTGCGCCATCCTTGGTAGCTCATAAAAATAGTCACCAATTCCTTCCTTATTCAATGTGTAGGGGCTGCATGGCTGAAGATGAGAGGTAAGATTGGAAAACTTACACTACCTCTCCCTCCATTCATAATAATTTGGAGTTTTTGATCTTGGGCTGCAATAATATAGTACTCATGAATCCAAAATATACTTGAAACATGATTTCCCTCATTGGCTCTAGGGAGTCTCCTTGCCCAATCCTCCATGCATATAGTGAATAAAGTATCATCACCATATGTGCTCCAAAAGAAACATGGACTAAGTGTCATATGATATATTGGATGGTGACAATAGTCCCTCCATTGAGACCAACACTATTCTTCTTCTTGCTACCTCAAAACATAATACAATAAGTGGCCACCCAACCGCCTTCTTGCTGCCATAAGTTTCTCCAAAGATTGAAAATAGTGGAGGATAATAGGTGTTGGCTGAATATGATTCAAGCAACACATGTCTTGCCAAAAATTCTCCCATGTGAGAGGCTTCTCCCAAAGACATAAGCCAAACATATGGCCCATTTCATAAGGAAACAAAAGATATAGTGTAGCAGCCATATAATGTCCCATCCTCCTCTTGAAGCATGAATAAATATGGTAATTTTCATCCCCAATGGACACATCCAACCAATGTGTCATCCCTCCTATCATGTCCCCAACAAAGATAAGAGCATCATCATCATGTGGGATCAAAACCAATAATACATAAACAATAAAATGCAATGATGGAGTTGGATCATAGTCCCACATGTAGAACCAGTGCAGTCGATATCTTGACTGCATCAGATAGTGATATGGTAAGTGGTTTCCCCACCACTTACTTGTTTTCCAAGTCATCTCACCATGGCTAAAAGAGAGATATATTTGGTGCCTTAGGAATGCACCCATTATGAAACATAATCTCCCTTTTTCCTTCAAGGGAGTGGCCATATTTAGAAATTTTTGTGGCCCAAAGTTGGCCATGGAGTTTGTATGGAATAACACTCCTCTTAGGAGCTATGGCCTGCATATACATGGCAAAAGAATACAAGTAATAATCAAATGAATCATGAGATACAAGAGCATATTCTTTACCAATTTTTCTCCTCATACACTTGGAGTGGTGTATGATGTTTGGTGTCAATGTGGCACACCATAAAGAATACATCATCTCCCCAAAATATCCTAGGGAGTGATCCACATCATCATTTCTCATGGATCCAAGTAGCTCATAAAGAAAATAAGGAAGAGTGCCCCTTCTTGGAGAAATTCCCTACACATGTGTGGACATAAGATGCAAGTATATAGTAAACATATCATGATGTTCAAAAATATAATTTTTACCATACACTTGTTTTAAATCAGTGAGTTGGCTCATGGATGACCTCCCTCTCACACCCAAAGAATAAGGAGGTGCTGATGATAACTCTCCCCAAGAGTTGTGCTTCTCCTCACCCTCCAAAAAATCCATGCACTTCTTCATATGATAGTGCACCTATTCTTTGAAGTCTTCCCACATGAATCCCTCCAAAATAGTTTGGTAGGTTCTAATGAAACCAACGGGATTATAAAACAAGATATCATAGGCTACATATAGTAGTTTATCTTTAAGCTTTGGGTATTTAGTCAAATGGATCTGATCATGGGAATAAATGACTCCATCAATCACTCTATACCTCCCATCTATCACTTGCCCATCAAGAACCTTACATGTGAAGAGGTTCTTGGAATATTCTACCAAGAGTTTGGACTCCCAATATGGATCTAGGCTTCTCAACAATGACAATGCTATAGAAATCTGAAATGATGCTCCCGTCACATCATGGCTCTTCCCTTTGACATGCTTGATGCCAAAGTCACAAGTTGGAGTATTGTCACTCCATCTTTGTTGCCTCCCTTGCAGCTGATCTTTCTCAAGACAAGATTGAAGTACATGGAAGACAACCTCCTCTTGAAAGGTCTCTTTCTTCCAAAACTTCCATAGTTTGGCCCATGCTTGCAAGAGTGTTAATACCCTCTTGTCATATTCAGAAATATTTCTCATGTGCGGAGGTATCATTTGCTACCCCAAGATTATGGAGTGGCCATTTGACACCATGTTCATGTCATCATAGATCTCTGAATCATTTTCCAGTGCAGATAACTGAGTGGGATATGGCAATGTCCAACTCAGAAAGTTGATCATCTCTCCTTGGAACCCATCAATGGTTCTCAGCATTGTGCTAGCTTCTCCAAAGGCTCCTTAGCCAAATATGTCACTGTTGCATTAAGTTGAGAGAAAAATTTATTCTTCTTCCAATCAGTGGTGGAATGTCTCCATGTAAAGAGACATCAAAATCTGAAGTAGACTATATAAATGAGTGGGTTGATGTGTCCCTCCCCTTACTGCATACATCAGTCTCCTTCTTATGAATATAAACCCCTTGAAATGAATAAGGGTGCGTGCTCCTCATCCTTGGATGTTGATCCATCCTTTCTCCTCCTCCTTGGATCAAGGTGTTATTTCCCATTACCTCTATCATAGGATGCTCCTTGGGAACCTTTTGCAAAGGTGCAAAGCTCCTCCTCTTGAAGAAATAGCTCCATGCCCATCCCCATGTGGTGATGGTTCTTCTTCTGAAGTGACAACGCTGCTACTACCTTCTTGCTTTTTATCCTCATAAATATTTTATAATACCCAATCATCAATGACAGACCTTAGATCTTGATCTTTCCTTTAAAGGGGAATCTCCATGAATTCCATTTGAGAAGAAATGTCTTAATGCAATGGGGATCTTGCCCTTGGCAAGGTATCACACAAGTTTTTGTCCCATTCAATAGAAATCTAAAATGGAGTTGGTGTAGTAGATCTTTCCTACTCATGCAAGGGTTTTGCATGTTCATGCTTTGCTAGCTCAACCAAAGATGTTTCAATTTTTTTTACATAAAATCTCTTCACTAATCTCTTAGTGAATCTAACATAAGTAGATATATTTTCATTCTTTAATGAAAAGGATTCAAATAACCACCAAGCATAAGCTTTACCTTTAAGATGCAGTGTTGCTACTTTAATGGCTTCCTTTTTTGAAACTTGATGCAGATCCAAATATGAATCTAGCTGATCTATCCAACCCCTGGCTGTGCATGTGGAGGTTCCATCAAAATTTGGAAGAAAGAATGTACCTCTTCTACTTCTTTTGTGCTTGCTAGATCTTCTTTCCTCCTTGAGTTGGCAGAACTCTTAGAAGTTCAAGTGTTCCTTGAATCTCCAAGATTGAGATTCATACTCCTGAAGATAATCACTCAAAGTCTCCTTCTTTGGTGCATCTTCTTTCTCCATCTCTCTTGCAGTAAATATGGGCATAGTATAACGTTGTATATTTGAGTGTGTGGCTGAGTGCTTGCACACATAGTATGAGGAACTAGGGTTTTCTTCATGTGAATATATTCGTGAGGGACCTGCAGGTCTTCCCCTCCTCATTACCTTGATTTCACTTTTAAGCTCATGCATGGATTGGAGAAGAAGTTTTCAGAACACCTTTCCTTTCATTCCTCCAGATAAAGGGGTTTTTACCTTCTATTCTTTCTCATCAGTATAATCAAATATTCTATGTCTTCTCTTTTTATCCCTCCTTTCTTTGTTAGAAAGAGGCTTTCCTCCTTCAGAAGACATATTGGCTCTTTAGAAAGCACAGGCTATGCCAAGATGATGCTTTGATACCACTATAATATTCCCAAATGGGGAATGCAACAATAGAATGTAGAATGATAGATAAATAACGCAGATCATCTTATAAATAGCAGGAGGCCAATATGGATACCTTTCATTTGTTATTAAAACAACAAAATGTATGTAAAACATGGCCCATAAGATGCATAACAAGAAAATACAAGTCTCCAATGAAGAAATCCCTCAAAATGAGGTATTGCAACCATAGATTAATATTGAAAAAACCTTACAACGTTATTTTATGGAGTCTGAAATAGTTGTAGATTACACATCAGATCTAGAGCAAGTATGTGGAAAAAAATTTATATCTATACCAGATCCATGCACTATACAAGCTCCTTTAACAATCCCCTTTGGGGTTTTCAACAAAGCATCAAGCACAAGATGTAGATCTGAGATCTAAGTCTGCAGATATATGGTAATATTCAGATCTAGAAAGTGGATCTGATGTGATATAAACAATGAAATTATCTCCTCCAACAGATCTCCAAAGTGAAGGGAAAATCCCCAACACCCAGAAAATCACTCTCCAAATGATATGCCGAAACACCCTGCAAATACACCTACAGAAATAACATAGATCTAGATATATACTGTGATGTAGGGATCAAAATATAGTTTTTCTGCAACCAAGATATTAAAATTATGCTCAAAGTCTTCAATGCAACCCTCGCAATGAAGTAGAACCCTCCTCCACTGAAAAGATGCACTGAATTGGACTAGATCTGACAGATCTAATATCCACTTGCTGTAGCTTGCAAAAATAGTCAAACCCTCAACAAGATCTGTGCTGCAGTTGAAATAAGTAGCTTGGCCCTAAGCCAGATAGTTGAAAATGCAATAAAAACTCTCCCAAGAGCTACTCAATGGGAAGAGGTGGGATTCTCGACCAGGAACACACAATGCTAAACAACATTCTTCTAAGCTAAACAGCAAGAGAAAGATATATGTCTAAACAGAAAATATATTCAAAAAATATTATAAACATCAATAACCTTCTAATGCTTCCATCCCCTTCCTTTTATAAGACAAGAGCTTGCAAACCCTAAACCACATCCAATGAGTATACTCTTTTCACACAAGGCACCTCCATCTAAAACTACATTGTGCCTCATTGATGGCCAGTCCTCCATGACAGTGTTGTAGATTTGGTCAAGGTTGACCCAGTCAAAATTTCTAGCCCCTTTCACACCTAAGGGTGCTTGATTTTATAGCCAAGATTTATCCTTTTCACATTTGGCATTGATTTATTCACAATAAAGTGTTTTATGGATCTCCTTACCCACTTATTCACCTATCTAAGTGACAAAACAAGATTTTAATATTACCATTAGTTATAGGCTAATGTAGGAATATTACATCACCATAAGCTCATTGGTGAGGGTCAAAAGAGCCTTTGTCACCAAAAACTAAACGTCACCAAAGGTGGCGTCACCGAAAGTATAGTTGTTGTGGTGACATTCAAGGTCTGTCACCAATAATGATTTATAGTGACATATAGTGATTGTCACCATTTCATATGAGCAATGGTGACAAACAAAAGTCTCCGTCACCAAAAAAATGAACGTTACCAATGGTGGCATCGTCGAAAGTATGTGTTGTGGTGACGTTCAAGGTTCGTCACGAATATTTATTATAATGACGGATAGTGACCATCACCATTTCATATGAATAACAATGATTTTTTGTGATGGACCTTTCATGACCGTCACTATTGGTGCATATATATGGTGATGTTCATTGACCATAACCATAAACTCATTGGTGACATCAAGATCCATCATGAAAAATGACTATAATGACAAACATTGACCCTCACCATTTCATATCAACAACAACGATTTATGGTGACGGACCTTTAATGGTCGTCACTATTGATGCATATATATGGTGGCGTTCATTGACCGTAACCATTTCATATTTTAGTGAGGGTCAAAAAATGTCGCCATAAGCTCATTGGTGATGGTAAAAAGAGCATATGTCACCATAAACTGATCATCTTCATTCCTTATGAATATCAGGGCACGATGGAAAAGAACCACCAACCTCCTACTTGTAAAGCAGGTGCTCTTCCATTGAGCTAGCACCCTTTAAAGAATTAGAATTTAAGCTAGCAATTTCCCCTAAAGGTGCAAAGATACACCAAAGGAATAAGAACCAGGAAAACTAAAAGAATTCAGTGTCCTTGTTCCTATTTTTATTCTACGACACTCTACAAAGTATGATCTTGATCTATGACGTATTTGTGCCAAGTGGTTCTAATTTAATAGTAAATGTTATATTTAGATAAAATAAATGAATAACTGAGAGGCCTTATGGGCTAATTGGAAATCCTTACACAAAATTCTCTTTATATTCGAGTCTATGAAACAACTCCTTCAAAGTTCAAACTGAAGTAGATTTTGAATGGAAAGCCTAAAACTAGCTAAGAAGTTTACAAGTTAACATTTTGGATATAACTTCTATTCAATTTATATGACAAGTTATGCCATAATATTGAAACTAGTTTCTTAGGTAAAATACTTTCTTAAGTCAAAAATGACAAAGAAGGATAGTCATGGAAAGAAAAATTCTCTTTTTTTTTCTATGAGGGTGCATGTAACTTGATAAAGGTTGTATGAGAGTATCAAACCATAAAAAGTTTCACTAAAACATGGAAATGACAATGTCTTGTTAAGCAACAAAGTTTTAGTTGAATATATGAAAAGAATGGAGCTAAATGATATAATTAAACTAAAATTAACTAAAAACAAATGAACTTTCCATCATATACCATATGTTTTGGTTACTTCTTCAGAAAGAGAAAGTGCAATTGCATGATCCAACTCCTCATCTTGATTCTGTAATGGACCATCCTGAACAAAAATGTCCACATGCAACAATCAATGTTATCATATTGGTAAGAATTTTGATATAATCTATCAAAGCATGTACTATGTAGGAGAATAACTGGAAAGCACAACTAGAAATTTGAATCACAACATAACAATATAAAAGAACATGCAACATGAAAGGAACAACTCCACAATTTGAGAAATATGAACAATCCATGAACTTGTTCTTATATATTGATATAGATAATGAAATAGAAATATAGATTTATGAAATTAAAGTATCACACAACAATGTCTTGAACAAATATCAATATGTAAAATAGTATTTTTTGCATTTGGATTTACCTTGCAGAACCTCAGGAAAAAGTTTTCACAGAAACAACCAATAAACATAACAACATGGACCTCAGGAGAAATTGTGCAAGGGATAAAATATGAAAGTAAAGCACTAGAGAAGTATTCAAATTAAATGATGAAAAGCATATATAGAAAGAACTGAGAAACCTCTGAATTAAACCACACATTTATCATCGTGACTAGTACACTTGCAAAAAAAGAGCAGAATAAGTTATGAACTATTCCACCAAAAAACAGTGAATTTTTCCACTAAAATACAGTTTCAAATTAATCACTAGCATGACGCTAACTTTGTTAGAGCTATCAGATAGAAGATTGAAGTTTAAAAGACAATACACTCTAATGAATTAGGGATTACCGTGGCATTAGAGAGCACATGCCAAATTACATTATCATCTCCAAGTGCACCCCTACGTAGTGTCCACCTGACACTTTGTGACTTGAACCTTTAAAAGGCTTGCTCAACCACTTCATCATTCGAGATTTATTGTGAGAGTATGATGGTACAATGTGACCTGCATGTCCCAAATAACATGAGCCACCAATGAAAACCATAATTAAAGTATAAATGCCTTACTAATTTAATCCTTGAAAAGACGAAAACATGAATCCAAGAAAGAAAATGATAAGGTTCTCGTTAAACAACTATTATATTTACAGATATGGCAAAATTGTTGATTGGTTGTTTCAGAATTTAAAGCATTTTACTTATTCTCTCAAAAATATGAAAAGGCACTAAAATTACTAAGGTCATATTTCAACGTAAATCTTGTAGAAAATCATATTGCAACTATGAATATATTATTACAAAAATCTTACAGAAAATCAAATTGCAACTATGGAGATATTATTACAAAAATCTTGTAGAAAATAAGATTGCAAATATGAAGATATTGTTACAAAAATCTTGCAGAAAATCATATTGCAACTATGAAGATATTGTTATAAATTTTAAAAATTATAGTAATAAAATCCATCTTCAACATGACTTAACATTTTATATCATATTAGACAAATTTTGAGTCAGGGAACAATTACAAGGTTCGGAGTTAAAATACTTGCATCAAGGACAAGGAGATATCATATACAACTTTCTGAGTTGAGGTTTATCACTAGATAACATACTCTTAAGTCTTAAACGAGTACTTAATGAGGGAATTCTGGAAATAAATGGGTACAAAATGTGAATTCATCCCTCATGAGTCGTGGCAGCCCGCAGACAACTCCTGAGGCTTTACAATCACTACAGTTGCACCCATCACACTACGTTTTTAGGTTGAATTGTCCACACCTGAGGCTTTTCATGTTGCATCCACTGCAGTTACATCCACTGCAACTGCACCCATCACACCACCTTTTTAGGTTGAATTGTCCACTTGTCCTAATCCACATAAGATGTAGTTGAATAGTCTGTTGTGCCGAATTGCACAAATTTTTCCCACAACTGACCATAAGTTCTTGTGTGTGATGAGTGCACCAGATATGTATCATGGGAGCCACAAAACCTGCAAACAAAATTATCCATGAAGTCCAGAGCAGGGAGGATGTAACTGGCAAGAACAAAGTTGGGACAAATTCTCCCTTGCAATGAAATTCTAGATGTGACTCCTCATGAACATAGAGTCGTTCTTATCAAAATATTCTAAGAGAAACATGTTTTAAAGCTAAATGGATACAATTCATTAACCACCTTGCCATCCTACCGTGTCATATCACCTTGAGCATCCCCCAACACAGTGACTCCCTTGGTAGAAAAGGCCAAATAGCTAAACAAGTTTGCCCAAAAATGTAAAAACAACATCCAGATATGGGAAGAATACACCAATGCCCAACAGGCTTGGGACTAGCAGTTTCTAGCGAGGAGTTTCACACCTTTGGTCAAGATTTTGTTCTCATAGGCTTCACCCATGGGGGATACGAAGGGATTGAAATTATGGCATTGGAAGGTGATGAACCATGTGCATATATTTCCACTTGTGACGTGATTTATCTTTGTGAGACAATTGTTGATCAGTACAAAAAACATATATATTCTTAGAATATGATCTAACTATGAATATGGAAGTGTTCAACTATCTTATTGAGGACATTGTATTTGTGAAAATATGGAATTCAAATCTTTAAAATAACATAATTTATGGGAGTGACAAGGTATGCAAGGTAGTGGTAAGATGGAAGTCAAATATGAAATAACGCACTTCCAAAATAGCTTAGGGTTTACAGTGGCTCCACCAAAAATACTCTGACATGGATTTTTTTCTCATGGTTTTTTTAGATTGTTGGAGAATCTTTGGTGGAGCTAGGGTTTCTCTTGGTTTTCCCTATCTAGGGTTTTCGAAAGCATGGAGAATTATATGATAGGTTGTGATTATGTTCATGGGCTTCATTTATTCTTTATATATATGAAGTTTTCGGGTGAATGTTCCAAAAAATCCTAACACCTTAAGACAAAAACACATAAAGTATAAAGAATATTGAATGAGAGAGGGAGAGAGAGAGTAGCACTGCTTTTACATCCCTAACCCAAGTATGAAAAGGACTATGCACAAGTACATGATCAACTATAATAATAACTCACTCCTTCCTCTATTTATATGAGAGGTAAAGGGGCTTTATAATAACAAGTGGACCTAGTCCACTACAAGCAAACTTGAAAGACACATTTAGGTCCACCCATGCGAAGCAATCTACTCTATGTGACATGTGTCAGTATCAAAGGTGACAGTGATTAACAAGCAAGCCCTCCATGGCATGAGCACTACTCCCAAAGGTCCAAAAATCCTCCAAAGGTCCTAAGCTCCAATGCATCTCCTAGGTCATGTGTCTCCTTAAGGACAATGCATATCCAAGGTAATGTGTCACCTTAAGGACTCCCACACCTACATATCCACTCCCTCAACCCAAGAGCTCACATGTCAAGGGATTTTGTGTGCTCATGTTGATTTTGGGATGTTTTTGTCATGGTGAAATATCCAACTCTAATCCAAGCACACAAACTCCCTTCATGCATCAACAAAATGAAGTCACCAAGTTCCATACTAATCCAACACTTCGAGGAAGAATGTCTTTCAAACATCCAAACAAGGTCTAGCAGCAAACGGTAAACCACCTCCAATGTCCAAGTCCATCATGGAAGAGCATGGGCCAACCATTCACTATGCACCCCACATCTCATGAAGCACCCACAAGGCCTAAACGTGGTGTAAATATTTTTCAAAGTAACCCGAAAGGCTAAAAATTATGTCCCTCTCATCATAAAATCCTTTGTAACTCCACGCATATTCAGTTATAACTTTAACTCATAAGTGTCACTAATAAAAGTTTGCAGCTCCTATTTTCTACAAAAAGAGGGAATACTAACTATAAAATTACCATTAGACATTAGAGTAGAGGCTTTTTATGAAGGCGGTATGAAAGAGACAATTTGGGGCAAGGGCAGGAATCAGGATCCATACTTCCTTGGTCCTAAGTTGGCATCCATACCTTGACGGAGCTGTTTGTGAAGTGTGCAATTGCATGGATTTTGGAAGAGAGTATTTTGGGTAAAGGCAGCATCCATACTGCTGTTGATTTGACCTGAGTTGGCATCCATACCTTCTCAAAAGAATTCCTTTGTAGCATACTTATTTTCTGGTTTAGTCAGCTACAAACTACTTCCTCCTAGCATTTACATTTGTTCTTCAAAGTTATTATCCAGTTCTGGTTGAATCACTAGTATTTTTTGTCGTTTCTTATCCCTATCTATTTGCTATTATTTTGTAATTATTCAACTTTTTGCTACAGTTAGGGCCTTCTTAATTTCTGATTTTAATTTTTTGGTATGCTTTATTTTTTATATTTCAGATCTAGTTCCGGAATTTTTGGATTTCAAATTTCAGTTATAATAGCAGAATTATGGGTTGGCTCAAATCATTGGTATTAGAACCTCAATTAATAGTAGATTCATATAATATTTTTCACTACAGTTCAGATTAGTTACTTATGTTCACCAATTTGTTTATCTTTCAAGGAGTCCTTGTAAGGAAGATAGAGCAAAGCACAACTTAGATATATTGTCACCAACATACACATCAACTCAGATATATTGTCACAGAGAGAGAGAGAGTAGCACTACTCTTACATCCCTAACCCAAGCATGAAATCAATATGCACAAGTGAATGGTCGACTATAATAACAACTCACCCCTTCCTCTTTTTATATGAGAGGTAAAGGGGCTTTAGTGGACCTAGTCCACTACAAGAAAACTTGCAAGAAAAAAGTAGGTCCACCCATGTGAAGCACTCTACTCTACATGACAAGTATCAGCATCAAAGGTGAAAGTGATTAACAAGCAAGCCCTCCATGGCATGAGCACTACTCCCCAAGGTCCAACAATCCTCCAAAGGTCCTAAGCTCCAATGCATCTACAAGGTCATGTGTCTCCTTATTACTACTGTGCTTTCTACCTATTATTTTCATAGTGCCAAAATGTCCACTTGCATTAAAAACTACATGCCATGTACATAAATAGAAAACCTGGTGGATGATAAGGAAAAGGGGATATCCTATATGCCATGGAACATCATATTCCATACATAGAATGCACCCCAAGGTGTCAAAATTGCATGCCAAGTGGAAAATTTTCATTTCTCAGGTTAAAATCTGTGTTACAACTTATAGCCTGACCTAATTTCACATAGCCTCCTGCAGACGTACCTATGGAAAATTCATAAAACCTAGTGCTACAATACTTCTCCCTGTGCATCTTCCTACACTTCCATAATTCTAATGTACAAATTTGAGTGAGAGTACTAAGTCTACCAAAATAGTTTCACTAATTTATCTGTCTCTTGCTAAGTGCAAGTAGTCTTTAATAGCATGCATATTCAGGGCTCACTAAATATCAAAATTGTGATTTTCAAATTTCTATGCTGTTATTAGAACATTATTGATATTTTCACATCGTTATATTTTCACTTCCAATCTAGGAAGCCACTACTGTGCAAAAATATTGTGAAACTGACAAATTTCACAACATGACAAATCAGGCTATGGTGCCTTCAGAATTTTATATGCTAGAACATAGAGCACATATGGTGAAATATAGAGGTTTATAGATAGAATATATTATGGTCTACAACCCTACACAATAAAATTCCCAAGAAAAATCTCCAAGTGTTAGTTATTAAGCATCAACCATGAAATTTGTTTAGTCTCTAGAAACACACACAACCTTCAAATAAATTGCATACCCTGTTCTCATTATAAATCACAATGCCAATTATTGAATTTTATGGTCTGTTCAAGAAACCAAACAGAAATAAATGAGGAAGCTTTACATGGAATGAAAGGTATTTGCAACCATGGCATTACCTCAACAACAAAGCAATCCCAGATCTTATCACTGTGAGCTTCCATGACTCCCTTTAAAATCATAAACCCCAAGCCTCAAATGATGTCAGAAATTTCAAGGATGAGCCCCCTCTCCTTACAAAGCATTTACAAAATTTGTGAAAACCAACAGAAGATAACATGACAACTTTAAACCATGTCTCAAAATAAAAAAATTGAATTATTGAGTGCATATAAAAACCCTGTTAATCTAACAATTTAACTGACCTCTATAAGCGATTCTTGGGGCTGACTCATATTATCCACTATGATAGGGCACCCCATAGTTTGACGTCCCAATTCCATTGCCTAGCATGCATCACTTTCTAGGTTACCTTTTGAAATAAAGCCACCATCCTTATCAAGCACCTACATAGTTTCCATGGAAATAAAAAATTATACTTGAATGGAAAGTTTATAGTCATTTTATTTTTTTTAACTATTGGAAGAAACAATTTATTAGTTGGAGAAAAAAAATCACTGCATGGATGGAAAATAGATAGAGAAGCACAAGAAGAGATGAACTACAATTGTAAATCCCCAGTATATCAGAATGTCAATGTTATATTTTAAAGCACCAGTAAACACCAAAATGGAGATGAAATATTAGTCAGTATTATCTCAAGGACTAGGAGGAAACGTAGAATTATTAGCTTATACAGTCTCTTAAATCTAGAAAATTTAGGAAATAAAACAATAAATATTAATATTAAAGGAAAATATTATCCTACAACACTGTTCGCAAAGAAACTGAGATGTGAGAATGACACTTACGCTTTTGTAAATGTTCATCTTGGTTTTTGCTAACCTACATGGAGGAAAATGCAGAATGATTAGCTTAACTATGCTTAAGCTAAAGAATACTCCAATTGAACGTCCAGTAATATGCTCAAATTATTTATGCTCCTTTTTTCCCCTCCCAATAATTGCACTCCTCTATCTCCATTTTTTTTTTGCAACCCACAGCTGAATAGTTCGTTTTGCAACCAACAGTCGCAGAAGAAGGCTAAAAAATGGCACGTGCCCAAGAAATTTGTATTTTTTGGGTTCTTTAAAATGAGTAATTTCTAGGGCTATGATCCAATAATAATATTAAAAATTATCATTTTAATCTTAAAAAATATAAAAATTGCAGAAACTTCGCACATATCAAATTTTTATGTGTTCAATTTTTTGTATGGACAAGATTAATGGTGCAATCCGAAAACAAGAGTCACTATCGTAGGCAGGGACTAAAATATATCTACTAAATGGGCCTAAACATTTTATAGATAAGAAACAAAAGAATCTCTCTTCATAACCAAATATAAATTTTGGAGTTCTCGAAACAAAATAGAAAAATCAATATATTTTATTTCTTAAGGTTCAACCATATTCCTTCACAATCTGAACGAACATAATCCACGTTCACATCAACGTTTACATCGACATCAGCTATATATTCTTCACTTACACATTTTGTTTCTTGAAAGTCCACAACATGTGACAAATATGCATACTCGGGTTCATATGATGTATTATTTCTCAATCCTTTTGGAGGACATGTTAACACCACATACCAGTCAGTCTCAACTGGATCTTGTACATAGATACTTGTTTAGCTTGCGATGCTAGAATAAATGGATCAACTTGCCAATGATTTTGACTTAATAATTTCTTCATATTCACCATTGTAAAACCCAAATCATCAGTTTTGATCCCTCTCTTATTGTACACATCAATCCAATTACATTTGAACAATGTGTACTCCATACAAAAATAGTCCAATGTAATTATTTCTTCTACCACTCCATAAAATGTTGTGGTTTGAAGTATAGGGTTTGCATCTTTGGAACTTGACCTCATCATTGTTTGAGATTCCATACACACGCCATTATTTTCGGTGGTTCTCTCATTCTCCATGCTTTTTGTATGGAATCTATAACCATTGGTAAGGTATCCCTTGTACTTATTCACAAATTTCCTGGGGCCACGCGCTAACCTTTTAAGTGTATCAGACACATTTCCATCTCCCTCCACCTATATAGTTTTATATTTTTAAATGTAGTTAGAATTCATACATTCAACCTCTAAAAAAACTATTTAATTTCCTGCATGATTTCCCATATAATGATTTTTAAGTACACTTATAATATAAATAATATAGTTACATGTTGTTTTAACCAACTAGTAAATTTATGGGTGTGGAGTTTCTGCAATAGAGCTTCATCTTTTTTCGTTTGGGTAATTGAGTTGGAAATCTCCATTTTGTGCATCCTAATTCAACAATTATGGACAATAGATATGGTGGTTAATGTGTTTTGATTAAATATGAATAATGTTTTTTTAAAGGTCAAATATGTTAAACCTTGAACAAACAAACAAAAAAATTACAGGCCAAATATGTAACTTACTTTATCCATGGATCAACTTCGTTTGTGTGAAATAGAACCCACCTATTGGTTTGTTCCCAACTAATGCCATCCAATTATGAAGGAATTGGAGCAGATAACGACTTTCCATTTGAAGGATAACTTCTTCAACTTCCTCATCCCACACTTCATTTCGACCATGTGTGGATCCAATAGCTTCCATACCTTTCAAGTATCCTCCACAAAACTTTATTTATTCCTCCACAGTATAGCTTTCAGAAATGCATCCTTCAGGCCTATTTTTGTTCTTAACATAACTCTTATATATTTTCATGTTCCTACAAAATTAACAAAAAAATAAAATAAGTAATGTCAAAAGCTTTCAATTTTTATTTTTTTGTGCTTGATAAAAAGTAAAGTTTCATGTACCTCTTAAAGGGGCACATCCATCTATATGCAACTAGGCCACAATATCGAAGCTCACATACCAAACGTACATTCAACTGCAACATTATATAAAGAATGAAGGAGTGAAGTACTTTTCAAGAAAGCACAATGTCTCCACAATATCATTTTCCAGCTTATCAAGGCTCTTTACTGAGACTGATTTTGCACAGATTTTCCTATAAAAGTAACAAAGCTTGCAAAGTGTCTTTCAGACAACAATTGGTAACACATGAGACAAAGCCACTAGGAGGATTTGTTGCATTATAACACGGCAATAATGTGCTTTCATACAATGGAACTTAAGTTCTTCCATAGATATATGATTTTTTGGATTAGAGTTGTAACCGTCTGCCACCTTTAACATGAAAAGAACATGACATAGGGTCTGTTTCTCTTTCTTTGAAAGAGTATGCGGTGCAGGTGGAAGGAATAGTGATTTCCTCAAGCCCATTTTTTGCAATTCATCACATTATTTTTTTCCATCTTTGGACTTCCCTTTTATATCCAAAAGGGTTCCAAAAATTCTTTCGCACACATTCTTCTCCACATGCAATACATCTAAATTGTGGCGTATTAGGAGTTTATGTATTCCAACATGTCAAGAATATCAGAACAATATTTAATATGGACAAAAAGTTAAACATTCAATTCAACCAATACATCTAATCACAATGAGGTCAACTAAGAAAGTTGTGTCCAATAATTAGGCATGGTTGATCATGGGTCTACATATCTCCCAATATGGTAGATTGAATAGAATTGATTGTTTCTTCCACACCAAAAAATCAGTTTTTTCACCTATTTACTGTTTATTTTCCTTTTGTTTGTTGGGAAAAATACTGAGAGGGGGGGGTGAATCAGTATTTAGGACTTACTCAAATATTTTTACTTTTTCTTACTTCAAAACCCATACGCTACTTTGTTGAACCAGACTCGCGTATACACGCGGATATGCTTCATAAAACTCGCGTATACACAGAGATCTTATTATGCCATTAATTCTTCACTTAGTTCTATGCAACATTCTTTCTTCTGATGATTAGATAACAGTAAACATGTGCAGTAATAACATAATAAACCATCACACATAAGCATCACACATGAACACCAGAATTTTAGGTGGAAACCCAAGTCGGGAGAAAACCACCGCTGCGGTTGTCTCAGCCTTCAATATTTTATTATAAAGAAAACATCTTACAACCATGTACTGGCGCAGATTCATACCAGTACGCAGGCACCCACCTGCAAAAGGCTACAACCTTCTCTCATTTACTAGCCTCTGTTGTGTAACCAACTCCAAAAATAGAAGAAATGAGATATCAACGCCTTAGAAATAAGCCACTTCGAGGGGGCAACCTCCAATACATTACATGAATGATCAATTATTGGATGATACAATTTACAAAACCTCCTTTCTATATATAGGAGTCCATGGGGCCATAATGTAATCCTAGTGGGCCACAATGTAATCCTAGCCGACCTAACAATAATAATGTAAGGGCATAATAATAACAATATGGGGGTTACGGGGGTACAATAATAACAATAAGGGTTGCTACACTAACATAATAAGGTGCTATACTATTAATATAGGGACTTAACATGCCCCTCTCCTTCAAACAAGTGTTTTCCTCAACGCTTGATTATTTCTTGATGCTTCTGTATAAAATTCTCATCCTCCCATGTGAAATATTTTACAGGAAAGTTCTTCCACTTATTGAGATACTCTGAAATTGATCGTACTTTTCAATTTCTTGTTTCTATGACTGCTTCATAACTTCTTTCGATGTGATGTTGATCTTCTTGTTGTTTCATTAGATTCTGCACCAAAGTTGGGTTATCCTTTGAGAGTTGGAGAACTTGTTGTTGATGCTCGATGTGATATTCCATTAATTTATCATCCATATTTGCTATTATTTGATCCTTAAAACCATCCAACTTAGCCTCCATTTCTTCTTTTAAACCATCTATTTCATCTTCAATTGCTCTTCGTAAGATCGAAACTTGTTGCACTTGGTACCGTAATTTTGATATCTCATACTGCAATTCTTCCTCTTCATGCGTCATAGTATAGATTTCTGAGGGCATAATGGGTGTTGAATTATTTTTAGGAGGCATCTCAGAACCCAATACTAAAATATATGCTCAATAGGCCCTTGGAATCACTTCAAACTGATTTTTCAAACAAGATTTATGCAATTCGAAAAAACAAATAAACACCTTTTACTTGCTTTGAGGAGGTCGATATTGAAATTGAATTATCTCTGTAATTGAAAATCTTAAATATCTGAAATTCAGCCCTGTAGTAGCTCTCTAAAGCTTATTTCAAATGCCACAGGTCTGATCTAATTTGGATTCCCCAAGACAAATTTGTGTCCAATCTTCCACAATGACCTAATTTTGGAATGGTTCAGTAGAGAAAACTTGTAGGACTTGCCACGTGTCACTTTTTCGTCCTTTGTCTCTGAAATTGATAGCCAAAAAACTACAGTCCGTTTACTTGTGACCACTTTTTACGGCACTCAAATCCACTGCCCAGAGAGAGAGTTATTGAACTTTTCCCACGATCACCTCTTTGAGATGCAATTCAGGAGCCTGAAAAAGCACTACCTTCCACAGATCATATCTCCAAAAATATTGCGAACCAAGCTCTGAATTTTTTTGACGAATTTCCTCAGGATTTCAGCTTCGCACCATACAAATTTCAGATTCTGAACCTTCGTAGAAAAAAATTTATAGCGAAAATGCCACGATGACCTGTTTAGGAGCTTGAAAAAATACCTAACTTCCACAGATGATATCTCTGAAAATATTGCGAACCAAGCTCTGAAATTTTTAGACAATCTTCCTCGGGATTTCAGCTTCGTACCCTAAAAATTTCAGCTTCTAAAACTTCGTAGAAAAAAAGTTATAGCGAAAATACCACGATGACCTGTTTGGAGCAACGAAACCCTAGAATCCAAAGCTCCGATACCAAATGTTGTGTAACCAACTCCAAAAATAGAAGAAATGAGATATCAATGCCTTAGAAATAAGCCACTTCGAGGGGGCAACCTCCAATACATTACATGAATGAACAATTCTTGGATGATGCAATTGCAAAACCTCCTTTCTATGGAGTCCATGGGGCCATAATGTAATCCTAAGTGGGCTTCTGATAATCCTAACCGACCTAACAATAATAATTTAAGGGCACAATAATAACAATATGGGGGTTACAGGGGTACAATAATAACAATAAGGGGGGCTACACTAACATAATAAGGGGCTATACTATTAATATAGGGACTTTACAGCCTTTCCTCGAAGGGAGCTACAACCCCCTGCTCCTCGTTTACCAGCATCTCCTGGAATGGAGCTACGACCCCCTGCTCTCGTTTACCAGCCTCACCTGGAAGGGAGCTACAACCCCCTCACTGAAGGCTACAACCCTCAGCACCACCATGGACCACGTTTCATCAATTTTCACACTGGATCCAAAAGCTTTCTTTAGAGGACAACTTGCAGGCCACTTTTCATCATATTTTCAGACTGGACCCACTCCACACATTTAAGCTCAATCATACATCAAACTGAAACTCATTAACAGATAGCAGTAAACCAGCAGAACAGATCAGACATTTCATACCCCATACTTCAGCAAACCCTAGTTTGCATATGCGCTTTCCTTTCACTGATCCGGCGTATATACGCGCCTTCATGCATATAAACCCGCGTATACCTCTGCACATACTTCAAAACTAGTTTTACATTCCATACGCGCTTTTGCTGAATTAAACACGCGTATATACGCGCTTTCACTATTACAAACTTGCGTATAGATCTTCAGATATTAAGAGCAGCATACTTCTTTAGATCAGATATTCAGTTCAGATTTAACCCTTCACTTCAAACAGATGTTCACCTCATCTCAGATCTAAAAATTCCATAAACAGATCTAGAAGATACAAATACATTTCAGATCTAGATATCCTTCTTCATCATTTTCTTCATAGGTGCATCACAGATTCAGATCTATCATCAAACTGTTACCCTTTCCATACAGACATACTTCAGAGTGAAGTATTCATTCAAACCCAGACTCATGCACACCCCTTGAACAATGATTTTCTTCTCCTTATATAGTTTTACCCTTTTTCAATACCATGAGCCAAAACCACATTACTTCCAATGGTATTCCTGGACAGGATCACATAGACATACCAGCGCTCAAAAAAATGGGTCAATACCATGGTAGTAACCCCTAGTTTTACATATTTAGAGCGCATTTGACCATATGTGACTTGGCACGTTATTTCCCGTGTGCATACGCTACTTCTATTAATCAAACCCACGTATGCCTTGTCACATACACTTTTTATCATTACTCTTGCACATACTGATATTTCTTACTTCTGCAACTTCTGTACTACTTGTAGAACATCAGATTTTCATCATTAATTAGTATATTAAGTCAGTTTCCATCAAGTACAACTTCATCAAGTAGGTTGCCATCATCTTCATCAAGTGGGTTGCCATCAAGGACAACACTCTAGATCATATTGCCAATAATCTCCCCCTTTGGACTTGATGGCAACCATGATGGTGTTTGATCACCACAACAAATAGATACATTGATTATAACCATTATACAATAACCATGTTACTCTCCCCTTATTCAGACACCATGTCACTCTCCCCCTTTGACATCAAGGGCAAAGGGCGGATCAAAACCAACACAAGGTTTTTCTCCTCATGTAGATAGAAGAGAGTTGTAGATCTGATGTGCATTGAAGTTACCATACTCCCCCTGAGTTCATGCTGAATGTTCAAACATATTTTCCAATGAAGTACATGACTCTATGACCTTCCTATCACCAAGGACTCATACTTACATCAAAGATCCAACCAAGTGGATTTACATATGAGACTCAAATACCCAACCAAGAGGGTTTACATATTTTGACTCAAGTACCCAACCAAGTGGGTTTACACATTTTGACTCAGTTACCCAACCAAGTGGGTTTACACATTTGATCAAGTCCTTACATGACTGAATATTACAATTTACATCATATGTCTCAACATGACCTTTTCATCAAATTACAAATATTACTTTTCATGACCAATACCAGAAAGACCTCAAGAGAGATCATATTTCAGAACCATCATAATGCCAACAATGCATTATACTCAGCAAGACTAATTCTCCCCCTGAAAATGTGCATCCACGCATCCTTTCCATATGACCAAGGCTCCTCCTTAGCTTGTTCAACCTGAACACCATAAACTTCAGCAACAATATCTGCATGATCTGTCCTTATCTATGAATCATAAGACTTCCATCTCATCCATGAGTGAAAGCAGAGAATACTCTTCATCAGAAAAGAAAACAGGGTTCATCTATATTCACAAGAAACAATGTAACATGTCATCATCATTTAGAACTGAGAAATAAGCAGATACAGTTCCAATAATACAATCATTAATAGTTAGACTGTTGCTCCCCCTGAACCTGTGCTCCTGATCTTCAGCTGTCATACAAATTTTATGATCATAAATGCATACGCGACTGTCTCCATTGTAACTTGCATGTATATGCGGCTTTAGTTCACTGAACCCGCATATGGAAAGTGAAGCATTGAACACTTCATATTCCTTCATCTCCCCCTGAGTTTGTACCAGCTGTACCTGTCTTATTCACATCAGATGCTCTGTCAGAAACAAACATAACCAGAATAACCAAACCAACTGTGAGAATCATCATACATTGCTCCCCCTGTGATGATACATTACTAATCCCTATAATGTATCTCACATCTCTCCTGCAGTCATTCAGAGAAGTAAGCTTTAGAAGCGGATGACTGCTGTAGGGTCAGTATTCCTTACGTTTCTGACCGGTCCTCCTTCCTTTTCTAGCTTTGCTTGAGATTTCTAATTGTGTGCTGGAAATTATCCAATTTCTCATATCTGTTCATCTTGCATTCTTTTTCCACATGTCCATACTTGTTACAAGCATAACATCTTATATGACCAGAGAAGTAAGCATAAGGATCATAGTGTGTTTCTCTGTTCTTCCTTCTATTGCAATCAGCTGCTTTATGACCATACTTGTTGCATGAAAAACAATATCCCTTGAAGCTGTAGAAATTAGCTGAATAAATCACTTATTCACTGAAGATTAACCTGGTCATATATCAATTTCGAATTGCATACATAACACATAGCCTTCTTCTACAATTAATTGTCACATGCGGAAATAACAGAAGCAATCTCACATCAATTCAATCACACATTAACTCAGTATGTATGGGGAAAGCCTATAGCTGAAAACCCTGCAGCTATTGTGTATATTATAATGGAGAAATCAAGTAACCAATAAAGTACAATACTCCTCACAAGTACTCAGTACTCTCTCATGAAGTTACTCACAATCTAGCTTGGTTTTGAACAAGTCTCGGGTTCAAAACACACCACTAACTGCCTTGCATCTATTGCGCAATCATGGCCTGTATATGAAGAGGTTCAAGGGTTCGAATCCCCTTGCTTTGACTGCGCAATTTTCATGGACAATTCCTCCAAGTGTAATGCAAAACTCATGCAAAACAAATCTACCAACTGATAGCTTTACTCACCCTTTCATCTACCTCTTCTACTGGTCTCCACTGAACTGATCATGCACTGTAGTGAACTGAAGTGTTCTTGAGTTGACTAATGAGTTAATATTTAGTAAATTAAATATTATTTAATTTACTCCACTCATATCTAGTTGATTAGTTAGTTAACTAATCCCAACTAGTTCAACTAAAACAAAGAGAACACAACTCCACTATCTGTCCCGTTAACTCCTCCAAAACTCCTGCCACTGAAGTCTAACTGAAGCCAACCATGCAAGATGCCATCAAACCCTAGGAACCACGTGATTCCTTGTGTCAGTTGCATGAGCCACCTCCATGACTCAAACTGAAGTGCGCCAAGAGAGTAAACTACTGTTTATAGTCAAAATATTATTAAGGGTAAATAATATTTGACTTCCATATTTTTAGGAGATCAGTCTAAAAATAGCCTGGGTCCTAAAAATAAGGGTCTCATCTATTTTTACCGACATGTCGCATACTTTAAGAATCTCCAAGTAGAATTCCCAAATTATGCTCAGTATGTCTAAAAATAGACATAGTCTAAAAATAGACTTTGCGCCAGAATTTGCCTGCGGGCCCACTTAGTGAAGGCGACTTCATTTCACTAAGCTCCATCATCTTGCTGCATTCTCAACACTCCCTCTCGGCAAGATATGGATTATCTGCAATCCCTATCCTGCCTCTGTGGAATTCGAACTTGCTCCTGGTGAGCGCCTTCGTCAGGATGTCGGCATCCTGATCCTCCGTGGGAACATATGAAAGCATCATGATCCTCCGCTGAACACAATCTCTGATGTGATGGTACCTGATGTCGATATGTTTGGACCTATCATGAAAAACTAGATTAACCGAGAGCTTGATGCAGCTCTGGTTATCACAGTAGATCACTGTAGGCTCCAAATGCAACCTGAACAAACCTGCGAGGATCTTCCTCATCCAAATAGCCTCGCATGCAGCCAAGCTAGCTGCCATGTACTCGGCCTCTGCTGAACCGAGTGCCACGGATCTCTGCTTCCTGCTGTACCAGGAAACTGCTGTCGACCCAATGCTGAAAACTCCTCCAGAAGTGCTCTTCCGGTCTGTTGGACTCCCTGCCCAATCTGCATCAGTGAAGCCAGAAAGCTTCGCTCCATCCTCCTGTTTGTACCATAGACCATATCCCGATGTGCCTCTAATATAGCGCAATACATGCTTGCCCGCCTTCCAAAAGAGCTTGGTAGGCTTAACCATAGCTTGCGAAAGCTAGTTAACTGCATAGCATATATTGGGTCGTGTATTGACCAGATACATAAGCGACCCCACCAACTGTCGATAGACAGTGGCATCCACTACCTCCGCTGAAGTAGCATCCTCCTTCCTCCAACCACCAGGAAGAGGAGTGTCAACAGGCTTGCGGCCTTGCATGTTGAACCTCTCCAGAATCTCCCGGGCATACTTGCCCTGAGAAACAAACAGTCCTCCACTGCGCTGCCAAATCTCCAATCCCAGGAAATAATGAAGGATGCCCGGGTCCTTCATCTCAAACTCCCGTGCAAGATCCTCCTTGCATGAAAGTATCAACTGCTCGTCGCCAGTCAAAATCAGATCATCTACATACAGTACGATGATCAACAGCTTCCCCTCCACCACAATCTGGTACAGGTTTGGATCCGCTTCACTCTTGGAGAATCCAAGCCCGGTGAAGTAGCTGTCTATCCGAGTGTACCAAGCACGAGGTGCTTGCTTCAGCCCATACAGTGCTCTCTTGAGTCGGCACACATGCGACTCACTGCTGAAGATCTCAAAACCTTCAGGCTGCTCTATGTACACCTCTTTCTCAATAACTCCATTGAGGAACGCAGTCTTCACATCCATCTGATGAATGTGCCACCCCATCTGCGCTGAGAGAGCAAGGATCGTCCGTATGGAAGAGTACCTTGCGACGGGTGCAAAAGTCTCCTCATAGTCAATCCCCTCGATCTGTGAGAAGCCACGGGCGACAAATCTCGCCTTGTACTTCTCCACACTCCCGTCAGCCGCCTGCTTCACCTTGTAGATCCATCGTGAACCTACAACTGATTTCCCAACCGGTCTTGGGACAATCTCCCATGCACTGTTCCTGATGATCGAATCATATTCTTCGATCATGGCATCAACCCATGCGGGTTCCTCCACGGCTTCCTCAAAAGAGGATGGCTCCGTCACAACACATTGACTCACAAGAGCCATGTATCCAGTGTACCGATCCGGTGACTGTCTTTGTCTGCGCTGTGCTGTAGGTGGTCCTACAACCTTCTCTGCATCCCGAACCAGTCGCTCAGCTTCTGTAGTGCGCATGCGCCCTCTGATGGTTGGCGCTGCATGGGTGGTTTCTTCCACCTCCTGAACCTCCTCTTGTGGCTGATCCACATCCGGAAGCTCCTCCTTAGGAACTAACAGCTCCTCATCTGCATGCAAGTGTAGCTCCCTCTCAAGCGAACACTGCATGGCTTTCTCCTCCTGGAATTTTATATCCCGTCGCACAACAGTCTTGCGACTGTCCGGCACATACACCCGATAGTTGTGAGGTGTATCAGTGTACCCCACAAATATTCCAACTTCAGCAGTTGGATCCAGCTTCCTTCTTGCATCCTTCGTCACATGCATGTAGACGGGAGATCCGAAAATCCGCAAATGGGAAATATCAGGCCTCTTGCCAGAATAAGCCTCCTCTGGTGTACTCATGCCAAGAACCTTGTGAGGACAACGGTTCTGCACATACACTGCTGTATTGCATGCCTCGGCCCACAAGTGAAGGGGTAGGCCCTGATCATGCAACATCGCCCGTGCAACACCCACGATCGTTCTGTTCTTCCGCTCAGCCACCCCGTTCTGCTGTGGGTTATGGGGTGCGATGAGCTCTCTCAGAATCCCTTCTGCGCTGCAGAAATCCTTGAATTCAGCCGAGATGAATTCACCACCGTTATCACTCCTTAGAGCAATCACCTTCTTCCCCGACTCCTTCTCGACCAGTGCTTTAAACTCACAGAACTTCGCGAATGTATCGCTCTTCTTCTGCATGAAGAAGATCCAGCACTCTCGAGAGAAATCATCAACAAAGATCACATAATACCTGTGCTTTGCTGTCGAAGCAACTGAGAAAGGACCACACACGTCTGTGTGAACTCTCTCAAGGATCGTCGTGGCGCGACTATCCTTCTCGTGGAAGGTGGCTTTCACATACTTCCCTAAAGTACACCCCTTGCACTGATCTGACTGCGCAAGGGTGCCCTTAGGAAGTCCAGTAGAAATCTGCTGCAGAATCTTCAAAGCTCCATGGTGAAGATGGCCCAATCTCCTGTGCCATAGTTCGCCCTCATCATCCCCGCTCACCACATCTCCAGCCTTGCATGCCATAGCTGCGCAGTCATCTACCTGCAACTGATAAAGGTTCTGAGTTCGAACCCCTATCTTCCGGGTCTCTCCAGTAGTCTTACTGCGCAGGAAAGCTTTTCCTTCGCTGAAGACCACATCATAACCCTTATCCTCCAACATCGCTACTGAAATCAGGTTCTTCTTCAATCCCGGTACATGCATGACATCCTTTAAGACAAAGGGTTTACCAGACTCCCTCTGAAAGGATACGGTACCGATACCAGTCGCACTGTATCTACCGTCATCGCCCATCTCGATGTGCATACCCAAATCCTTGTCCTCCGGATCTGAGAACAACTCCCGATCTCCCGTCATATGAAATGACGCACCGCTGTCCAAGAACCACACCGATCCCATCACACTTGAAACCAAGCATGCAATCAGTGAAAAGTCAAGCTCGAACTGTGAAGCCACAGCTTCTCCATCTGCAGATCTTCCCGCTTGCTTGTTCTTCTTCTTCTTTGGACAATTGGTAGCATAATGTCCGTGATCATGGCAGTGAAAACATTTCACTTTCGCCATATCTTGCTTCTTGCCCTTAGCTCCAGAATGAGAGGTTTTCTTACCCTTCCCTTTCTTAGCTTTGGACACCAAAGCGCAGTTTTCTTCATCAACTCCCTTTGATGAAGATCCATCTCGAGTAGTCCTCCTTATCTCCTCCTGCATGAGATCCGCCCAAAGGCGCTCCCATCCCGGCAGCTTCTCCCGACCATTGACACTATCTTGATATGAGTGCCAAGCCTTCGGAAGACCAAGGAGAGCCAGGTCGACCATGTCCTCTTCATCGACGGTAACTCCCACACTTCCCAGTTCATCTCTGCATTGAGTGAACTTCGTGAGGTATTTGGCGATACTGTCGCCCTTCTCCATCTTGATGTTCCTGAGCTTATCTTTGAGCGCCAGCTTCCTTTGGTCACTCTTACTCTGGAATAGATCCGTCAAAGCTTTCAACATTAAATATGGAGTAGCCTTTCCATGCAGGCTGGATACAATATGATCCTTGACGCCCTCCAACAGGATCCTTCGACATTTCGCGATCTTCTTTTGCCATGCATCGACCAGAGCTGCATCAGTGGGCTTTGGGACATCCGCATCCATGAACTCCTTCAGACCATTATCTTCTAACACTGCTTCCATTCGATCCTTCCATGCAATATAGTTCGAACTGCCTTCAAGAGCATATTCGAGTCGCAAACCATTGAAAGAAGACATCTTTCAACACCGGCACCAGGAAGAACAACCTTCTGCAAAATTCGAATTCCAAACTCCAAGCTCTATCGCTTCCGATCTACACTTGAAAACAAATTATTTCCAAATCAGAGATTGACTGCAAAGGGCATTCACCAGATCTTTCACCTTACAAAGAAGGATGAATATTCCGGAGGCTACCTGGCCCGCATGCAGACTCTGTCCGAGGAAATAAGTTTGCAATCACCGTAATAGACTTCGACAATTAATCTTGCTCCGATACCATGTAGAAATTAGTTGAATAAATCACTTATTCACTGAAGATTAACCTGGTCATATATCAATTTCGAATTGCATACATAACACATAACCTTCTTCTACAATTAATTGTCACATGCGGAATAACAGAAGCAATCTCACATCAATTCAATCACACATTAACTCAGTATGTATGGGGAAAGCCTATAGCTGAAAACCCCGCAGCTATTGTGTATATTATAATGGAGAAATCAAGTAACCAAGCAAGTACAATACTCCTCACAAGTACTCAGTACTCTCTCATGAAGTTACTCACAATCTGACTCAGTTTTGAACAAGTCTGAGGTTCAAAACTCCCCGCCAATTGCCTTGCCTCTATTACGCAATCATGGCATGTATATGAAGAGGTTCAAGGTTCGAATCCCCTTGCCTTGACTGCGCAATTTTCATGGAAAATTCCTCCAAGTGTAATGCAAATCTCATGCAAAACAAATCTACCAACTGATAGCTTTACTCACCCTTTCATCTACCTCTTCCACTGGTCTCCACTGAACTGATCATGCACTGTAGTGAACTGAAGTGTTCTTGAGTTGACTAATGAGTTAATATTTAGTAAATTAAATATTATTTAATTTACTTCACTCATATCTAGTTGATTAGTTAGTTAACTAATCCCAACTAGTTCAACTAAAACAAACAGAACACAACTCCACTATCTGTCCCGTTAACTCCTCCAAAACTCCTGCCACTGAAGTCTAACTGAAGCCAACCATGCAAGATGCCATCAAAACCTAGGAACCACGTGATTCCTTGTGTCAGTTGCATGAGTCACCTCCATGACTCAAACTGAAGTGCGCCAAGAGAGTAAACTGCTTGTTTATAGTCAAAATATTATTAAGGGTAAATAATATTTGACTTCATATTTTTAGGAGATCAGTCTAAAAATAGCCTGGGTCCTAAAAAATAGGGTCTCATCTATTTTTACCAACATGTCGCATCCATCAAGAATCTCAAAGTAGAATTCCCAAATTATGCTCCGTATGTCTAAAAATAGACATAGTCTAAAAATAGACTTTGCGCCAGAATTTGCCTGCGGGCCCACTTAGTGAAGGCGACTTCATTTCACTAAGCTCCATCATCTTGCTGCATTCTCAACAGAAGCAACCAGAGTACCTTTCTGAATAGAATCTGTTTGACTGTGACTGAAATGATCTGCTTCTGCAATTTGCTGCAACATGCCCATAATTATGACATTTAAAGCATTCAACATTATTGATACTTCTATAGTTAGGAGCGAAATATTTCCTTTGAGAATTCATAATTGTTGGCTGCCCTTTTGTCTCTTTCACTACTTCAGGTTTTGCTTTGACATCCTTTGAATCTTTAGTACTTCCTTGTGAACTAGATTCTCCTTTAACCGTTTCATGAAAACCCAGACCAAGTTTAATAGAGGGAGACCTTTGACTACTAAGAATATTGTCAAGAATCTTAGTACTATCTTGAAACCTCAAGAGTTTATCCTTTTCTTCTAATTTACCTTTGAGAATGTTTACCCCAACCTCCAATTTTTGGCATTGCTTCATCATGCTTTCTTCAACCCTTTTTCCTTATTCTACTTGATCATTCAAATTTAAGATCTCTTCTTTCAACCCATTTTCTTGCTCTTCAAAGATTTGTAAAAGTTCTTCATTCTTCTTATTTGATTTTTCCAGATCTGTTTTGAGCAAGATGATTTCTGCTTCATGTCCTTCCTTTTCAAATGATTGTAGAGTTCTTCATTCTTCTTATATGATGCTTCAAGGTCTGCTTTCAGAGAGATTATTTCTTCTTCAAGTCCTTCACTGTGATTGGTTACTTTGTCCTGCAGTCTTTGATACATTTCTATATGTTCATTCAATCTAGAGATCACATCCTTGAGGATAAATTCCCTCCTTTTAAATTGATCCCAAAAATTACTTTCATCATTGATCTTGAGATTTTCTTCTAGACTTATATTGTTACTTTCACTATCTTCATCATTGCATGCACAAGTGAGTGGATTACAAGAACAACAATCAATACATGTTTCTTCTTCTTCATTTTCTGCTACACATGTTTTCTGAGATATCTTCTTTTCTTGAGTAGCCTTCTTCTTTTGCTTCTTTGCCATGAGCACTAGCAGATCTTGGTCAGAATCTTCTTCATCTTCACTTGACATTTCATTATTATCTTCATTTGCATAACAACTCTTTCCCTTTTCAAATTGTTTATAGGGACATTTAGCAGCATAATGACCCACTCTTCCACAATCAAAACATTTGAAGGGTAGCTTACCTTTGAATCTTCCAGTACCTGGTTGGAGTCTCCTTACAAAATTTGCTTCTTCTTCTTCTGATATATAACTTGATTCCTTGACAACTTCCTTTTCTTTTCCTTTTTCACATGCCTTAAAAGTAGCTTCTTTGATTTGAAAGGGACCTCCTTGTCCCATTTCATAAGTAGTCAGAATACCATGTAGTTGAACAATAGTAAGAGTTTGCAGATCTTGCCTTTCTTCAATAGCTGACACTTTTGACTCAAATTTTGAAGTTAAAGATCTTAAGACTTTTTCCACCAGAGTAGTATCGGTTATGGTTTCACCCAAACTTATCATACGATTTACAATATCATCTAGACATAAAAAGAAACTGGAAATACTCTCATCACTATGCATCCTTAAATTTTCATATTCAATTCGGAGAGTTTGGAGTTTTGCACTTTTTACCTTTGTATCTCCTTCATAGCTCAGAATGATTTTGTCCCATATTTATTTTGCTGAATTTAGCTGCATCACTTTAGCAAATTCTGGTTCAGACATGCTTCCTAATAAGACATTGACGGCTTTGGCATTGATTTCATATTTCTTCCTTTCTGCTGCATCAGTGGGAATACTTTCCGGATATTGATAACCTTCTTCCACGATTGCCCATACTTCTGCACCAAGACTTTGCAGATATGCTTTTGTTCGTATAATCTTCCAGAATAACAGATTATCTCCATTGAATAGAGGTGGCCTTATAGACATTACTCCTTCATGACTTCCCATTGTGACGGATCTCCTTCAAGTGATCAAGCTTCTACAGAAAGACCTGCTCTGATACCAATTTTTGGGAAAAATACTGAGAGGGGGGGGTGAATCAGTATTTAGGACTTACTCAAATATTTTTACTTTTTCTTACTTCAAAACCCATACGCTACTTTACTGAACCAGACTCACATATACACGTGGATATCCTTCATAAAACTCGCGTATACACAGAGATCTTATTATGCCATTAATTATTCACTTAGTTCTATGCAACATTCTTTCTTCTGATGATTAGATAACAGTAAGCATGTGCAGTAATAACAGAATAAACCATCACACATAAGCATCACACATGAACACCAGGATTTTAGGTGGAAACCCAAGTCGGGAGAAAACCACCGGCCCGCCATTGTCTCGGCCTTCAATGTTTATTATAAAGAAAACATCTTACAACCATGTGTTAGCGCGGACTCATACCAATACGCGGTACCCACACAGAGGCTGTGATTCTCATTGCAAGCCTCTCTGTAAGGAAGCTACAACCTGCTCCTCGTTTGACCTCTCTGGAAGGGGAACTGTAGGCCCTTTGCTCCTGGATTTGACCTCACCTGAGAAGAGCTGCAACCCAATGAAGGCTACAACCCTCAGCACCACCATGGACCACGTTTCATCAATTTTCACACTGGATCCAAAAGCTTTCTTTAGAGGACAACTTGCAGGCCACTTTTCATCATATTTTCAGACTGGACCCACTCCACACATTTACGCTCAATCATACATCAAACTGAAACTCATTGACAGATAGCAGTAAACCAGCAGAACAGATCAGACATTTCATACCCCATACTTCAACAAACCCTAGTTTGCATACGCGTTTTCCTTTCACTGATCCGGCGTATATACGCGCCTTCATGCATATAAACCCGTGTATACCTCTGCACATACTTCAAAACTAGTTTTACATTCCATACGCACTTTCGCTGAATTAAACACGCGTATATACGCGCTTTCACTATTACAAACTTGCGTATAGATCTTCAAATATTAAGAGCAACATACTTCTTTAGATCAGATATTCAATTCAAATTTAACCCTTCACTTCAGACAGATGTTCGCCTCATCTCAGATCTAAACATTCCATAAATAGATCTAGAAGATACAAATACATTTCAGATCTAGATATCCTTCTTCATCATTTTCTTCATAGGTGCATCACAGATTCAGATCTATCATCAAACTGTTACCCTTTCCATATAGACATACTTCAGAGTGAAGTATTCATTCAAACCTAGACTCATGCACACCCCTTGCACAATGATTTTCGTCTCCTTATATAGGTTTACCCTTTTTCAATACCATGAGCCAAAACCACATTACTTCCAATGGTATTCCTGGACGGGATCACATAGACATACCAGCGCTCAAAAAAATGGGTCAATACCATGGTAGTAACCCCTAGTTTTACATATTTAGAGCGCATTTGACCATACACGACTTGGAACGTTATTTCCCACGTGCATATGCTACTTCTATTAATCAAACCCGCGTATGCCTTGTCACATACACTTTTTATCTTTACTCTTGCACATACTGATATTTCTTACTTCTGCAACTTCTGTACTACTTGTAGAACATCAGATTTTCATCATTAATTAGTATATTAACTCAGTTTCCATCAAGTACAACTTCATCAAGTAGGTTTCCATCATCTTCATCAAGTGGGTTGCCATCAAGGACAACACTCTGCATCATATTGCCAACATTATTTGATTCAATCTTCCCCCATATTGCTTCCTTTCCCTTTGTTTCCTTAAAAATATCTAACACTTTTACAATTGGAGGGGCATAACGATGCTCCTCCTTCCCATTAAATAGTGCCTTTTGTGAGTGAAAATTATGATGTTGAGGAAGAAATCTCCTATGTCCCATGTACACACATTTCCTGCTACAACTGAGGTACTCTGATTTTGTGTTCCTCCCACATATGGGACATGCATTATATCCTTTTGTTGTGCAACCAGCCATATTCCCATAAGCAGGAAAATCATGGATAACCCACATAAGAATTGCCTTCATGTTAAATTATGTCTTACTATAAGCATCATATGTCCATACCCCTTGGTCCCATAATTCCTTTAGTTCATCTACCAAGGGTTCCAAATACACATCAATGTCATTTCCCGGTTGCTTGAGACGAGGTATTAACAATGTTAGCATACAAAAATTTCTTTTTGTGCACAACCATGGTGGAAGTTTGTATGTAACTAACACTACAGGCAAAACACTGTATGTGCTGCTCAAGTCTCCAAAAGGATTAAATCCATCTATTGCCATTGCAAGTCATACATTGGGAGGTTCGTTAGAAAAACTAGGCCATTTGTCATCAATAGTTTTCCATGCTGGGCTATCAACAGGGTGGCACATTTGACCATCATTGCTTGCATTCTCATGATTCAACCTCATTTTTTGTGACATATCTGCAGAGCTATAATGAAAAAAAATCATTTATATAAAGTATTATCTTATAATAACATTATGAAAATGGTAAAGATAATACAAGAAGGGGAAACTTGAATAAAGGTATAGTGTTCAATATCATACCTATACATTCTTTTTAGCCTTGGTGCTATGGGAAAATATCTTAACACCTTGGTTGGAGCACCTTTCAGCACCTTTTGAGATTGAGCATCCACCTTCCATCGATATTTTCCACATTTTGGGCATTTATATTTACTTTCATAACTTCCTCGATATAAAATGAAATCATTTGGCATGTGTGTATCATATAATAGTTTAATCCCAATGATTTTATCAAATTTTTTGCAGCATATGTAGAATCTGGCAATGTGTTATCTTTAGGAAGCACCTTTTTTTGCAATTTTAACATTTGGTCAAAACTTGTATCAGACCATCCACTCTTCACTTTCAGATTGTAGAATTCTACAGTGACTGATATTTTTGTGAAATCAACACAACCTGGGTATAATGGCCTCTTGGAATCTTTGATAAGCTTCTCATATTCAATAACTTCATTTAGTACATTTTTTGATGCCAAGCCCTCATTATCACAACTCTCATTGATGTTTTGATTAAGACATCGATTGACATCATTCACCATTTCAAGCATTTGATCACCGACTTGCATCATCATCGTCAATTAGAGGTTCACTATTGTTCCTAAACAACGTTTCATGCTCATCACCCTAATTATCATAATCATGTTCCACAACATGTTCATAACACTATTAATAAGAAAATCAAAATTTATGTTAATAATTTCACGGTTTTTATGAAAATTAGAATCAATAGCATTTGGTCAACCTAGTCAAATAGGACCTTTGACTAATATGAAATGGCTTACTAGTTGAGATGAAATATGCTTGAGAAATTCATGTGGCTTATTTTCAAAATGTTGCCTGTCCTTTTCAATAATATATGGAATCTAAATGAGACAAAGAAAAAAAATTGAAGTTTGCATATATAAAAATAAGTGATATATTTATTGTAAAACATATAAGAGTGAAACTAGATCAATTCAAAAAAATTCAGGATACCTGATTGGGAATGCTCTCTCCATGCAAATACCAAATGCTATATTGTTCGATTATACCATCACAAATCAAGTGCTCTCGTACTTTATCAAATATTTTTACTTTCACTATGACACATTTATTACATGGACATTTTGTGGACATCTTATTCCTTGAATGCTCCTCGGAAAACTTTAAGAATTCCTCAACCCCATCTCTATATTCTTTTAGTGTTCTACACATAACTAATTTACAATTCATATAAATTTAATTGAGCACAAGTTACCACTTATACATTTTTTCCATATCACAATGAAAAATCAAATATACAAACTATACCTATTTTTCAATTTCATCCAATTTCTTTTGTCCATTTGATAATATGTTCCAAGCTCCTTTAAAATTTCATTTGCAAAGAGCTATATAAGTTAGTTGATACTAAAGATAGATAAAAAGTGAAATAAAGATAGATGTTGTTGAAAAAAAGCCTAGATTTGTCACAAAAAATTAACATCCCTATATAATGACACATCAGATGTAAAAGAACCTTCTAATGGTGTATTTATGTTGGTGAAATCCACTGTTTTGCTGGTATATGACTACAAGGGCCACATTTATTCTATACCTACTCAAGGTTATAGTGTATCTGTGATCAGTCCTTTAGTACGATGTTGACCACTTATTACACTAACCTGAAAATATAGAGACAATCTAGCAAAGCCTGAAGTTAAATTGCTTTTGTTGCCATACAAGTGAATGCATAGCTCCCTGAATGTGTGGTCCTGAGGGAAAAATATATAAGAATTTGATTGAAGGTGAACATTAAAAAGGAGTTGTTGAATTGTGGTAATGGGCTTGAGAGAGGAATTGGAATTCACACTTAACCTTGGAAATTATGTGTTTTGTGTTTTGTGTTTCATATTAGGTTCAAAATTCTTGCAGATCCATAGTACTCACACATTGCAGAAAGTTCATAATGCACTATAAATATTCACTAAAATGTTACTTCTCTTAGAAATCCCCAGCTAACCTCAAAATAACACCCTAACAACACAAGTCCAAAAGAAATGAGGTGAATATTTTGATCTGAAACAGATTGAAGTACCCTCACTGCAACCACCTAGGTCTGAAGAGATGAAACCACAATTCAAAGTTACAGCACCGAGACAAGGTATGTCTAAGGCTCTAAGACAGATCCAAGGTGTTTGTTGTAGGTCTGAGTCACTATGTACCAGTTTGAAATGTTTATTTTCCATAGATAAACTGAAGGTTCAACACTTTTCACACCCTTCCTCATTGTAATAATTCTGTAGATAAATCCGAGAGAAGGGGTTTCCTAAGTGTGAGATTCCATAGAAAGAGGTAGATGCTACAACAAGTATTGTTCACTCGTGGTCTACTGGATGGTAGCGTGACAGTGGGTCAAGTGTGAACGTGGATTGTGCATTTATGGTATGTTGGAGGACAGTGTGATAGTACCCATGTTGGGGCCCAGTGTGCACCATCTTCATGGACCTCGGTGGTTGCAAAAGGTCAAGGGTCTGATAAAATAGGAGCAGTTTTGTGTAGCCCTAGAATTGTGTGTGGAGAAGGACTTCTACAACAGATGATGGGTAGTCCTCCTAGCCCATGTTCATTGTGGGATATAGACATCTTGCAGTGATAGGTGGTAGCCCTTCATACCTTATGTTGGCCTTCATCGGTGTAGCACAAGAAGACCATAGTGGATTGAAGTCCCTAAGTAATTGAGGAGCAGCAATGAGAAGATTGATAATTGTTCACCAACGGTGTTTTGAACAATTCGACAGGAGTCTCGATGTGTTGTTCCCTTGATGGAATAAGGCACAACTAGTGAGAAGATTGGTAGCCAAGCTTTAGTGGCTAGATGGACTTGGAGTATTGATAGAGTCAAGAGCTATAGATCGGGAGCCAAAGGACCTAGCTGGTACGGGGTATGACTAAGAAGAGATGAGAGAGTCAGAGAATGAAACAACGACATGGTCTGAGTATCTTGTTGAGGGCAGATTGTTTATCAATGGATTGACACCAAGCCCAGTTTTGTATCTTGTATCAATGGGTATATGAGGGCCATTATCCCTGGTACAGGAGCCCTAAACTATTGTATTATATGTTTATTAATATAACGAAGTTGGGTTAAAAATTGTAAGAAGCTTTCTATATTTTGTGCATTGGTAGATTTACTGTTATTTATATTTTGTTGTGCAAAGTAGTATCATTGTGATTCTTGGTTTGGTAGCGTGAAAGATTTTAAGACTCTATCCTAGACCCAAGATTGTGGAAAAACAACATGGTATCAAAGAGTATCTAAGATACTTTGAGGGATAGTGAATCAGAGTGTGCTCAGTGAAGAAACTCATAGGGAGTTGTGGGTGTCTAGATCAAGGAGCAGAAGGTTCAGCTAAAGACAGGGAGATGTGGTCTTGACTGGCTTAGAGGTGAGATTGGCTAGGAGTTCTGGTGGATTGGTGGAGAGCCTAGTGGACAAAATTTTTTTGTAGGGAAGATTTTTATCATGGAATTTTGTTGATTTTTCATGGATGGTTAGGAAAACTCAAGGGTTTCTTTGGCATGGACGAGATGAGGTTGATCGATATGGATTCATGTGATGGATTAGATATTGGTAGGCTAGAGTCTTCATTGGATCGTGGTGTTGCATATCCAAGATTTGAGGAATTTGCATGAGTGGCATTTGATATAGAAGGATGAGTGCTTGCAAGACTAAGCCAGTGGAGATAGTGTAGGCTCATAGGGAGTTGTGAATTTTTGAATTATATGGTTAGGTTTTCACAAGAAGAGTGTAGGTTGGCTTGATGTTAATAATCCATGTGACAACTATTTAAGCCCATGTGGATGCCCAAATGAAGCCCTTATATTGCATATAAATAGAAGGTGAGGTTGGAGGCTAAGATAGCATCCAAGTGAAAAAATTTAGGTGTAAAACACCTTTTGATGTAAGCCACAACTTGAAGAAGAGAAGGCTAAAGCCTAAAATGATTGTTTTGAGGTCAGATTAGGAGATATAACAAGGTCGAGGAGTAGCTATGTAAATACGTTGATAAGAGGGTTGTTTTGGTACCAAAAGGGGTGGAATATTTGTTGTTTAAGCGAGTCTCAGGAACTGTAGCTATTACAGGGATAAATCGTATATATATTAGGTTTGTTGGAGGGTTCGTAAGGCCTAATTCCTACAACATAACTAAGGGAAAATCAGTATAAGGGAGAAAATCTAGGGTTAAGGCAAGCGACATTGATAGAATGGATTGTTGGCAAATTTTGAGAGGGATAACGTGGAATATGGCTAAGCCCTAACCAGATTGCAGAATACAACAAGGTACCAACACATGAGAAGGCATGTTTTTGTGTTAAATTGTTGGTCCTAGTTTGGATAGTTGGATCATTTTAGTATAGCCTACAAAAGCAAAGAAGGGAGGGATAACGTGTTGGTCAAAAGTTATAACTAGTGTAATGATTAGTGATTGGATCAAATTAATATGCAACCTGTGGGAGCCATGTGTTAGGGTTCTCTTGGGTGTTAAGAAACCCCAACTAGGAGAAAATCTTGCAATGAAGTAATGGGTGTCCTAGGACAGGACTGTTAGAGAATTATCTTAGCAGCCAAGAGGAGGGTTTCCTAAGTGTGAGGATGCCCTAGCGAGAGGTAGATGCTACAACAAGTATTGGTCAATCATGGTCTACTAGAGGTCAAGGGTATGTTCAACCAGGAGCAGTTTTGTGTAGCCCTAGACTTGTGTGTGGAGGACTTCTACAGCAAATGATGGGTAGTCCTCCTAGCCCGTGTTCATTGTGGGATATAGAGATCTTGCAATGATAGGTGGTAGCCCTTCATGCCCTATGTTGGCCTTCATCGGTGCAACATAGGAATACCATAGTGGGTTGAAGTCCCTAAGTAACTGAGGAGCAGCAATGAGAAGATTGAGAATTGTTCACAAATGGAGTTGTGAACAATTCGACATGAGTCTCGATGTGTTGTTCCCTTGATGAACTAAGGCACAACTAGTGAGTAGATTGGAAGCCAAGCTTTAGTGGCTAGATGGACTTGGAGCATTGATAGAGTCCAGAGCTGCAGATCAGGAGCCGAAGGATCGAGCTGGTACAGGGCAAACTAAGAAGAGCTTAGAGAGAATGTGACAATGACATGGTCAGAGCATCTTGTTGAGGGAAGATTTTTTTTCGATGGACTAACACCAAGCCCAGTTTTGTATCTTGTATCAATGGGTGTATGAGGGTCATTATCCTTGGTACGGGAGCCTTAGACTATTGTATTATATGTTAATTAATATAACCAAGTTGGGTTAAAAATTGTAGAATTTTTCTATATTTTGGGCATTGGTAGATTTACTGCTATTTATATTTTTTTGTGCAAAGTAGTATCATTGTGATTCTTGGTTTGGTAGCATGAAATATTTTAAGACTTTATCCTAGACCCAAGATCGTGGAAAAATAACATGGTATCAGAGAGTATCTAAGCTACTTTTAGGGATAGTGAATCTGAGTGTGGTCAGCGAAGCAACTCGGAGGGAGTTGTGGGTGTCTAGATCAAGGAGAAAAAGGTTCAGATAAAAACATGGAGATGTGGTCTTGAATGGCTTAGACGCGAGATTGGCTGGGAGTTCTAGTGGATTGGTGGAGAGCCTAGTGGAAAAAAAATAATTGTAGGGAAGATTTTTGATCATGGACTTTCGTTGATTTTTCTTGGATGGTTAGAAATTAAAACAACTCGAGGGTTTCTTTGGCATGGATGAGATAAGGTTGATCAAGATGGATTCATGTGATGGACTAGATATTGGCAGGCTAGAGTCTTCATCGGATCGTGATGTTGCATATCCAAGATTGGAGGGATTTGCATGAGTGGTATTTGATATATAAGGATGAGTGCTTTCAAGACTGAGCTAGTGGAGATTGTCTAGGCTCAGAGGGAGTTGTGAATTTTTGAATTATATGGTTGGGTTTGCACAAGAAGAGTCTAGGTTGGCTTGATGTTAATAATCCATGTGAAAACTTGTCAAGCCCATGTGGACACCCAAATGAAGCCCTTATATTGCGTATAAATAGAAGGTGAGGTTGGAGGCTAATATGACATCCAAGCAAAAAAACTTAGGAGTAAAATGCCTTCTGATGTAAGCCACAACTTGAAGAAGAGAAGGTTGAAGCCTGAAATGACTCTTTTGAGGTCATATTAGGAGATATAACAGGACCTAGGAGTAGTTGTGTAAATACATTGATAAGAGGGTTGTTTTGGTACCAAAAGGGGTTGCATATTTGTTGTTTAAGAGAGTCTCAGGCACTGTAGTTATTATAGGGATAACACATGTCTGTATTAGGTTTTTTGGAGGGGTCATAAGGCCTAATTCCTAGAACATAATTAAGGGAAAATCAATATAGGGGAGAAAAGCTCGGGTTAAGGCAAGACACATTGATAGAAGGGATTGTTGGCAAGTGTTGAGAGGGATAACATGGACTGTGGCTAAGCCCTAACCAAATTGTAGAATGTAACAGGGTACCAAAACATGAGAAGGTATGTTTTTGTGTTAAATTTTTGGTCCTAGTTTGCAGAATTGGATCATTTTAGTACAGCCTGCAGAATCGAAGAAGGGAGGGCTATTGTGTTGGTTAGAAGCCCTAACCAGTGTAATGATTGGTGATTTTATCAATCATATGAAACCTGTGGGAGCCATGTGTTGGGGTTCTATTGGGTGTTAAGAAACCCCAACTAGGAGCAGATCTCACAATGAAGTAATGGGTATCCTAGGATAGGACTGTTAGAGAATTCTCTTGGCAACCAAAAGGAAGGTTTCCTAAGTGTGAGGATGCCCTAGATAGAGGAAGATGCTACAACAAGTATTGGTCACTCATGGTCTGCTAGAGGGCAGCGTGAGAGTGGGCCAAGTGTGAATGTGGATTGTGCATTTATGGTCTGTTGGAGTACAGTGTGATAGTACTCATGTTGGGGCCCGGTGTGCACAATATTCATGGACCTCGTTGGTTGCTAGAGGTCAAGGGTTTGATCAACTAGGATCAATTTTGTGTAGACCTAGACTTGTGTGTGGAGAAGGACTTCTACAACAGATGATGGGAAGTCCCCTAGCCCATGTTCATTGTGGTATATAGACATATTGCAATGATAGGTGGTAGCCCTTCATGCCCTATGTTGGCCTTCATCGGTGCAGCACAGGAAGACCATAGTGGGTTGAAGTCCCTAAGTAACTGAGGAGCAGCAATGCGAAGATTGAGAATTGTTCACAAACAGAGTTGTGAACAATTCGACAGGAGTCTCGATGTGTTGTGCCCCTGATGGACTAAGGCACAACTAGTGAGCAGATTGGCAGCCAAGCTTTAGTGGCTAGATGGACTTGGAGCACTGATAGAGTCAAGATTTTTAGATCAGGAGCCGAAGGACTGAGTTGGTATAGGGTATGACCATGAAGAGCTGAGAGAGAATGCGACATCAACATGTTCAGAGTATCTTGTTGAGGGCAGATTGGTTGTCGATGGACTAACACCAAGCCCAATTTTGTATCTTGTATCAATGGGTGTATGAGGGCCATTATCCCTAGTACGAGAGACCTATATTGTTGTATTATATGTTGAATAATACAATGAAGTTGGGTTAAAAATTATAAGAATTTGTCTGTATTTTGTGCATTGGTAGATTTACTTCTATTTATATTTTTTTTGTGTAAAGTAGTATCATTGTGATTCTTGGTTTGGTAGCGTGAAAGATTTTAAGACTCTATCTTAGACCCAAGATCATGGAAAAAAAAATGGTATCAGAGAGTATCTGAGCTACTTTGAGGGATAGTGAATCCGAGTGTGCTCAGCGAAGCAACTCAGAGGGATTTTTGTGTGTCTAGATCAAGGAGAAAAAGGTTCAGCTAAAGACATGGAGATGTGGTCTTGATTGGCTTGGAGGAAAGATTGGCTGGGAGTTCTGGTGGATTGGTGGAGAGCCTAGTGAACAAAATTTTTGTTAGGGAAGAATTTTGATCATGGAATTTCGTTGATTTTTCATGGATGGTTAGAAATTAAAACAACTTGAGGGTTTCTTTGGCATGGATGAGATGAGGTTGATCGATATGGATTCATGTGATGGACTAGATATTGGCAGGCTAGAGTCTTCATCGGATCATGATGTTTCATATCCAAGATTGGAGGGATTTTCACTAGTGGTATTTGATATAGAAGGATGAGTGCTTTCAAGACTGAGCCAGTGGAGATCGTGTAGGCTCGGAGGAAGTTGTGAATTGTTGAATTATATGGTTGGGTTTGCACAAGAAGATTCTAGGTTGGCTTAGCATTAATAAGCCATGTGACAACTTGTCAAGCCCATGTGGACACCCAAATGAAGCCCTTATATTGCGTATAAATAGAAGGTGAGTTTGGAGGCTAACATAACATCCAGGAAAAAAAATTTAGGAGTAAAACGCCTTCTGATATAAGCCACAACTTGAACAAGAGAAGGTTGAAGCTTGAAATGACTGTTTTGAGGTCATATTAGGAGATATTACAGGGCCTAGGAGTAGTTACGTAAATACATTGATAAGAGGGTTGTTTTGGTACCAAAAGGGGTTGCATATTTGTTGTTTAAGAGAGTCTCAGGAACTATAGTTATTATATGGATAACACATATCTGTACTAGGTTTTTTCGAGGGGTCATAAGGCCTAATTCCTACAACATAACTAAGGGACAATCAGCGTAGGGGAAAAACTCTAGGGTGAAGGGAAGCCACATTGATAGAAGGGATTGTTGGCAAGTGTTGAGAGGGATGACATGGACTGTGGCTAAGCTCTAACCAGATTGTAGAATACAACAGGGTACCAAAACATGAGAAGGTATGTTTCTGTGTTAAATTTTTGGTCCTAGTTTGGACAATTGGATCATTTTAGTATAGCCTACGAAAGCGAAGAAGGGAAGGGTAACGTGTTGGTTAGAAGCCCTAACCACTGTAATGATTGGTGATTGGATCAATCATATGCAACTTATGGGAGCCATGTGTTGGGGTTCTCTTGGGTGTTAAGAAACCCCAACTAGGAGCAGATATCGCAATGAAGTAATGGGTATCCTAGGATAAGACTGTTAGAGAATTCTCTTGGTAGCCAAGAGGAGGGTTTCCTCAGTGTGAGGATGCCCTAGCTAGAGGTAGATGCTACAACAAGTATTGGTCACTCATGGTCTTCTGGAGGGCAGTGTGAGAGTGGGCCAAGTGTGAACGTGGATTGTGCATTTATGGTATGTTAGAGGACAATGTGATAGTACCCATGTTGGGGCCCGATGTTCACAATATTCATGGACCTCGTTGGTTGCTAGAGGTCAAGGGTCTGAACAACTAGGATCAATTTTGTGTAGCCCTAGACTCGTGTGGAGAAGGACTTCTACAGCAGATGATGGGAAGTCCTCCTAGCCCATGTTCATTGTGGTATATAGACATCTTGCAGTGATATGTGGTAGCCCTTCATGCCCTATGTTGGCCTTCATTAGTGCAGCATAGGAATACCATAGTGGGTTGAAGTCCCTAAGTAACTGAGGAGCAGCAATGAGAAGATTGAGAATTTTTCACAAACGGAGTTGTGAACAATTCGACAGGAGTCTCGATGTGTTGTGCCCTTGATGGACTAAGGCACAACTAGTGATCAGATTGGCAGCCAAGATTTAGTGGCTATATGGACTTGGATAATTGATAGAGTTAAGAGTTGCAGATCAGGAGCCAAAGGACCGAGCTGGTATAGGGTATGACCATGAAGAGCTAAGAGAGAATGTGACAACAACATGGTCAGAGTATCTTGTTGAGGGCATATTGGTTGTCGATGGACTGACACAAAGCCCAATTTTGTATCTTGTATCAATGGGTGTATGCGGGCCATTATCCCTAGTACAGGAGACCTAGATTGTTGTATTATATGTTGAATAATATAATGAAGTTGGGTTAAAATTTTTAAGAATTTGTCTATATTTTGTGCATTCTTAGATTGACTGCTATTTATATTTTTTTGTGCAAAGTAGTATCATTTTGATTCTTGTTTTGGTAGCATGAAATATTTTAAGACTCTATCCTAGACCCAAGATCATGGAAAAAAAACATGGTATCAAAGAGTATCTGAGCTACTTTGAGGGATAGTGAATCAAAGTGTGCTCAGTGAAGCAACTCAGAGGGAGTTGTGGGTGTCTAGATTAAGGAGCATAAGGTTCAGCTAAAGACATGGAGATGTGGTCTTGATTGGCTTGGAGGCGAGATTGGCTGGGAGTTCTGGTGGATTGGTGGAGAGCCTAGTGAACAAAAGTTTTTGTAGAGTATAATTTTTATCGTTTACTTTCATTGATTTGTCATGGATGGCTAGAAATTAGGACAGCTCGAGGGTTTCTTTGGCATGGATGAGATGAGGTTGATCAAGATGGATTCATGTGATGGACTAGATATTGGTAGGCCAGAGTCTTCATCGGATCGTGATGTTGCATATCCAAGATTGGAGGGATTTGCATGAGTGGTATTTGATCTAGAAGGATGAGTGCTTGCAAGACTAAGCCAGTGGAGATCATGTAGGCTTAGAGGGAGTTGTGAATTTTTGAATTACATGGTTGGGTTTGCACAAGAAGAGTCTAGGTCACCTTGATGTTAATAAGCCATGTGACAACTTTTCAAGCCAATGTGGACACCCAAATGAAGCCCTTATGTTGCGTATAAATAGAAGGTGAGGTTGGAGGCTAAGATAAAATCCAAGCGAAAAAAATTAGGAGTAAAACACCTTCTGATGTAAGCCACATCTTGAAGAAGAGAAGGTTGAAGCCTGAAATGATTGTTTTGAGGTCAGATTAGAAGATATAAAAGGGCCGAGGAGTAGCTGCATAAATACGTTGATAAGAGGGTTGTTTTGGTACCAAAAGGGGTGGCATATTTATTGTTTAAGAGAGTCTCAGGCACTTTAGTTATTACAGGGATAACGCATGCCTATATTAGGCTTGTTGGAGGGGTCGTAAGGTCTAATTCCTATAGAAAAAGTAAGGGACAATCAACGTATGGGAGTAGCTCTAAGGAGTGTCTGGTCTTGCTAATCACGAAAAAAATATGATTGATTTTATAAAATCTTGTCAACCCTACCTCTGCCTTCTTTTACATAATTTGGTATACAAGTTTAAATATTTTGAAATTTTAACAATAAAAATCATAGAAATTAGGAAAATACCTTTCGAACTTATCAATACACACCCTCCCTCTCTGAGTTCTTGAAGGTTTCAATTTTATCTCCATATGCTAGCAACAGACCACATGTTTTCTGCTCCAAATTGCAGGGAAACCCCCAAATCAGGAGAATAATATTTCAATTAAAGTTGGAAAAAGAGCTAAACCACATCTGATATAATAAAATCGTGTTAAAAATAAAGTTGAATCTAGAGTGTAGCGAAGAATAGAAGGGTATGGAATCTGCGCCAATATCATAAAGATTATTAGCACAGAAAGATCTTCGAACTCTATCCCTAACCTGGCAAGGGAGAATGGCACCCCGAAATTAAATTTTAAGTAGCCGCCAAATTAGATTTTAATAGGTAGCAAAATATTATAAAGAAATTTCTATAGTCGTTTTGATTTTCATTAAGTTTTAATTTTATTTAAACAAAAGGAGTTCATCTAGTATTTTTATTTGAGCAAAGGAGGTAATTTCACATATAGGAATAAATTTTAATAGGTCCATTTAGATTTTAGAATAGCGACCAAATTAGATTTTAGTAGGTAGTAAAAAATTATAAAGCAATTTCTATGGTGGCTTTGGTTTTCATTAAGTTTTATTTTTATTTGAGCAAAACGAGGTCATCTAGTATTTTTGGTTTTCATTAAGTTTTATTTTTATTTGAGTAAAAGGAGTTCATTTCAAATAGAATTTGTATTTAATGATGTTGAAGGCCCATAAAGTAATAATGTTATTTTAATGTTAGTTTAATTAGAGCATCAATAAAGACTATATTAGGGAATATAGTTTTTACATGGGATCTCGCTTGTGCTGCTTGACCTAGACTAGTGTTTGAAATTATGACTCGAGCCTTCACCACCATGCCCACCCCAGAGTTTGATCTTGGTGGGGAACCACCCCTGCTGCTCCTCAAAATGATGCGCAAACTCCTCATGATGAATTTGCAATCACTTTGCCTCTCTGGTTTCCTTAATGGGACCTCCGCGATCACACCCAACTGTGAAAGAATTTGTGAAAAAACTTGATGGAATACCAGAAACCACTCTGCGTCCAACACTCCCACACAGATAAGCCCTCTCATTATCAGAAAAAAGACTCGTTGGGTAGTTCACAGGACTGTGGCCCTCACCAAAAATAGTACAGAAGTGGGTTGAGAGAAACTGGTCTCAAGTGACACAAGGGAAAGTAGCCATCAGATTTTGTGGAAGGGGATACTTCACCTCTCACTTCGAAAAAAAGGAGGATAGAGACCTCATATTCAGAAACGGTTTGTATTTTATGGATACAAGAGGTCTCTATATGAATATATGGACTCCAGACTTTGATCTCGAACTGGATGTCCTGAATGTTGTCCCAGTCTATGTTCAACTACCACATATTCCCTTGCATTGTTAGGGAGATGAATGTGTCGAAACCATTGGAAACGTAGTCAGAAAATACATAGCTAGGAGTAAGCCAAGAGAAAAAATGTAGGCCTGTGCGAGGATTTGCGTTGAATTTGACTTAGGTGAAGGGCTTCAATCATCCTCCTTCCCCCCTGAATCCTCTCCTCTCTATGGCTCGAATCCCTTTGATCCCCTTGGCATCCCCTTTGACCCTCCTCCATCCCCCCATGCTCCCATCTTCTCCTCTCTAGTGACCCCCGGTGTTTGATCTTCTGCTCCTTGACCCCCCTACTCACCTGTCTTTTCATTCTTGGGTCCTCCTCTTTTGACTGCTCCTCCCTTCCCTCCTAGTCATCCCTCCCCATCCTCGAAAAGGATCGTCACCCGAAACTAGTCAAAGAATCATTGGCTTCTATTGATACTTCTAAGAAAGCTAGAAGGAAATCAAATAGGAACTAAGGGGCGAGGCAGCAGCAAAGGAGCTTACTCTAGGCACCCAACAACCCATAGAAAGTTACCCTGAAAAAGGATCTAAAAGCAAAGAGAAAGGCCAACAAAATCATCGAGGGAAAGATCCCTTGGCACCAAACCAAAATAAATAATGATAATGCTCTTTTGGATATGCAGAGGATTAGGACATCCCTCCAAAAGAAACTTAATAAGGGATCTTATATCAGGGAAAAACCAGATATCCTAATGATCTAGGAGAATCCTCGAAAAGCGGGGGCCGGAGGAATTATACTCGTCGGTGATAAGAGAAACACCATATCATATGATTGGGGATTAGGAATATAGCGATAATCACATCTTAAGGGAAAATAATAAAAATTTTGGCATTCAGGAAAATCAGGCAGTTGATTGAACAATGGAACATGCTAGTATTGACAGATATCTTGTCAAAATACCCATCCCAGGATTAAGAAAATCTACCAGAAATCAAGCATGCAAGAAGGAATCTCTCTCAATTAAATCAACGATACCCTTAACAAGCCTGGAAACTAAATATTTTCTTGTACCAACAATATCTAAATCGATCATTATTGGATTCAACTCTCAGCTCTCCTCTTTCCTGTGACTCTCCAATCGATGGGCTCCCTGTCTTTATATAGTATCCAAAGTGTCACCCTCCTCAATTCACCTGAAATAATCGGTCACATTTGTGCCCAAATATTCCTTCCCATCATCTCTATCCACTTTGATTTTGTGCTTTTAAGCATATTAGTGCATTAAGCTCCTCCATATTAGGCTTGATCCATCTCCCTCTTCCTATCATTCTTGACCATTGTCAAGACTACGCTCCCTGGAAAGCTCAAATGCTCCTTTCTCTCTGCGCTATCTACCCCTCCCTTTATGCTCTCAGCTCTCCATCCTCTCACCCACTCATCTTATAGCAGGTGCGCTCTATCTCAAGATTCTACTTCGAGCCCGGTTGTGCTTCATTCAATCGCTAACTATCCCTTCTTCTCCATCAACTTCATTTTGGCTTTGATTTTTCTTCCTTCTCGCTCTCTCTACTAAGTTGTCCCTCTCTACAGCCCTGCAAATCTCTTTCCAAATCCTCCCTCACTGTCATCCTTAATTTTGTTGAATTTAGAGTTGTTCTCCTCAAGAGGTGCTAGATCCTCCATTCTGCACCGCATCTTTATAGTCTTCACACAGTCCTTCACCTAGTCATCAGAGTGCATCTGGAAGCACAACCAAATCTCTTTGTCTCCAACGCATAAATGGATCATCACTCTATCTCTCACCATCAACATATCTACCAAAATTATCCTCGAAAACTAGCAATAGATATGAACTCAATAGAAAAAACCTCTCAAAATAAGAGATGCATATTGAGAAAATCCAAAAAATACATGATAGACAAATAAGAGAGACAATAGAATAATTGAAGTTTCAGGTAAGATCGGAGAATTTGGCCTTGAATAGGCAACCTGAGGGACATAAGGAATAAATAGTTTCTATCTACAATTCACTAATCATCAGGGCATTAAACAAAGGGCACACCACAACAAAAAATGATCTAATCAATAACTAGTAGATCTCAGAATACAAAGAAGGATCTTCACTCGACATATATTAATCCTTTTCCATTATGTTATGTAAATGTGTTTCTTTGATTTTGAGTTTGTAAGGAAGTATGCCAAAAACATAGTAGGAAATTTTGGAAACAAGGTTTTTGGTAACCGGGACTGCGCTCCCGCTCTTATCTCCTTAACCCTTCTCCTCTTTAAACTCTTTAAACCCTCCCTATAATTGGAGCTTGCTCCTTTTCATTTACAACCCCTTATGTGAGAGAACACTACAAGCTCTATCTCAACGTGATGAAGTGTAGATATTGTGAGTAATTCAAATCGAGCCTTTGCAAATTATCCAATTTTCTACATTTGGTACACATGATAATAATGGAATTACCCATAAACAAATATCCTCGTAACGAGTACCTAGTTCTCTAAGAATCAAATGTTTCTAATATGATCAGTTAGAGATGAAGGAATCTCCTAGGAGGTCAATTTGCTGGTTTGGGGTGTTAGTTTCCGCCTTGGATACTTAGTGTTTAAGGGCTTCAAGGTTCAAGCGTTAAGGGCCAAAGGGATTTAGGGTCAGAGGATTTAACGGTTAAGGACTCAATATTTAGGGGATTTAGGTGTTAGTGGTTAAGGGGTTAGTAGTTAAGGTGTTTAGGGGTGAAGGGTTAGGGGTTAAGGGTCACAAGTTAAGAGGATAAGGATTTATGGCTTAGGAGGTTCATGGATTATAGGTTAGGGGTTAATTTCATAATATTTAAGGAATCAAGGGGTTTATGGGTTATGATTTATGAGTGCATGGGTTAAGGGAATATGGATTGGGGGTTAAGGGGATAGGGAATTTAGTGGTTATGGGTTAAGGGCTTATGTTCTGTGATAATTGGACTCATAATCCCCTTATCACCACTATTTTTAGTTCCCCTATCAGTTGCTCTCGCTGCCTTCCCTCTAGGTCCTATGAAATTAGGTCCTAAGCCCCCTTCTCATTATCTAATGCTAGGATTATAGATCTTAGTAAACCATGCTTGCACCTATGACTTCTACACAAACCTGCTACCCTTTTGTCCCCTTGCCCCATTCAATACACCATAAGATACCCCCCCCCAAAAAAATTTTGGTTATGTCATTCCACTTTTTCTAATGTTATGACCCCCCAAATTTGGTCTCAATCCCCCTACAAGTACACCCTTGGGCCCCCTTGGCTAATGGAGTAAACGTATTAGGGGTTATGGGTTGTGGTAAGGGAGCCCCTAATCCACTTATCACAACTAGAAATAGGCTTATGAACACCATCAATATCTATTGTAGGTGTTGTGATGAAAGAAATAATGAATACAAAAGTTGTGGTCAATAGGACAGGGATCATCGAGATGTTGAACCATACAATGTAAATATGGTTTTCAATGCTAGCTAGTGATATAGTCACATAAAAGAGTACCCCATAAATTTGTGCTTTGGGACACCCCTAGGATTCAATAATTAACCTAAAGTGAGAGGATTCGTTGCTAAGGTGAGAATGGAAACGACCTTGGGTTGACGCAAAATGACACTTTGTAATCCTTGCAAAACTAGGGTGTCGGATTCATCATCAACAAGAGGCACAATTTACAAGTTAAAAATCTCACATTTAAGGCACTTGGAAACAAATATTTATGCATGTTTCTCCACCGAGGGTACCTTTCACATTTCCCAAGGCACAAATCACATATTTGGATGAATTTTGGATAACTTGTCATATTCCACTATCTTCATGCATGAAGAGGAGCTCCCATCCTTTAAGAAGATTTTGGGGGATTTCATGGCATAGTCAACGGTCTCATGTATAAAAGAAGAACGTCATAGCTAGTTGGTTTACTTTTTCTTTCACACGTTGAGAGACATGATTCATGTATTTTAAGGTGTGTTTTATTGTTGAGTTTACATATTTGGAAGCACAATTGCACAAGTGGAAACGTCTCAAGAGTGTCATAAGAGTAAAAAAGATTTAGAATTCCTACCATTTTTATTAGGATTTAGATTTCACACTAATATTTTACGGAGTTTCCTACCTTTTTTTTAATAATCTAGTTTTAATTGAGAATAAAACTCATTACTATTCAATGAAATTAGGATTTAGATTTCCCACCAATATTTTTAAGAGTTTCTTTCCATTTTGTTTAAATTGAGAATATAACTCATTCCTATTCAATAAAATCACTATTTAGATTTCTCTCCATTTTTATTATGATTTAGATTTCCCACCATTTTTATTAAGATTTATATTTCCCACCAATATTTCGACCAATATTTTTAGGGTTTTTCACTATTTTTTTAAGCACTGTTTTATTTAAATTCAGAATATAACTCATTCATATTCAATAAAATTTTGTTTGAAGATGTGTTTGAGTGTCCTTTAGATAAAGTTGGAGTCACTAAGAAGTAAGCACACCATGATTACAAGGAGAGGAAATGAAAAGAGGTAAATTTATATTTTATAATAACGAATTATTTTAAGTTGTTTTTTTTGTGATTTTAGATCGATTTTAAATTTAAGGGTAAATTTGTATTTTATAACCCTTAATTATTTGCAGTTAATTTTTATGATTTTAAATAAATTTCGATATATATTTTAGAAGATCTGGATTTAAAAAATTCAGAAATTGAAGCCGCAAGTGTTTGGTTTTAGCAATGTCTCATTGTTTTTAATGTCTAAAACAGGTGTGCATGATTTAATTGCTCAGGATGACACATACTATTCACTTTAACACTAAAATAAACCTTCAAGTGCCAAGAGAGGCATTTGTTCAAAAAATTGATATTTTTTTTAAAAAACGGATTCAAAATATTCAGAAATAGAAGTGGTTGGTATTTGGTATTTAGCAATGTCACATTCCTTTATCTCTGAAACAGGTTTGCAATCAACATTTTGTGGTTGTCTATGTTTAATGCTAATTGATGTGTCCATCAACAATTCTTTTTTATGTGATCCTGAGAAGCATTTACACAGCCTAGCTAGCGGGATCCATTAACAATTCATTTTTATGTGTGTTACCCTCTGCAGATGCGCTGAGAGTTTTCTCCATGAACAAATCTCATTGTTTATGTCAATATGAGAAGCCTAGATAGACAGATCCATCAAAAATTTGTTTTTATGTGTGTTACCCTCTGCAGATGTGCTGAGAGTTTTCTCCATCAACAAATCTAGTTGTTTATGTCAATCTGAGAAGCATTTCCACAGCCTAGCTAGTCGCATCCATCAAAAATTTTCCTTTATGTGTGTGATGCTTTAGCAGATGCACTGTTTATATATGTTATTTTTTGTTTTTTTGTTTTTTTCAAATGTACATTCTACTATTAGATGCACTATTTATATATGTTAATTTTTATTTGTTTTTTTTTTTTTTTAATGAACATTCTACTGTAAATGGGAGCTTCGTTGGTTGGTTGGTAATGCAAGGGTGTTGAGTTTCTCTCTGCCCAGGTTTGATTCCCTATTGTGACACGTTCACACCCAAATTTGAGTCCCTCTTATGACATCTTAGTCCTTTATAGGCTGATGTACCTTAGAATGAAGATGGTTGTTTGTTGCTATTGGGGGCAGGTGCTTGGAATGAAGAGGGTTGTTTGTTTCTATTGAGGGCAGGTGCTAGTTGACAATTCTGGTAGCATAGATACCCCAGTTGTGGCTTTTTAGCCAAATCAGGGTTTGATTCCCTCTTGTGACCATGTTAACACCCAGGTTTGATTCCCTCTTATGACATGTTCATCCTTTGTACGCTGATGTACCTTGTAATGAAGAGGTTTGTTTGTTGCTATTGGGGCTAGGTGCTAGTTGAAAATTATGGTAACATAAATACCCTAGTTTCTTCTTAGCCAAAACAATTTTAATACTATTATGATAGCATATGTACGCTACTTGTGGCTTCTTAGCCAAAGAAACTTGAGTACTTGAATGTTGTGTGTGCATTGTAAAACCTGTTATTGCCTTCAAGAATTTGATACCTCTGAATGCATAACAGATCCATGGTTAAGATGAACCTCTAAATACATAACAGATCCATGGTTAAGATGAACCTCTAAATACATAACAGATCCATGGTTAATATGGAACTGCGTTAATTTATATAGTTCTTCAAGTCCCTAAATTATAAACAAAGGCCCAACAACATCAAGAATCTAGACTGCTTTGAATCTCTTATATAATTGGACTGCTTACGATAACCCATTAAATTTCATCATTTTGTATATGGCAGACTTTTTCTTTTCCTTTTTCAACTAAAATCTCAGTATGTTAGCATGTAGTTGTATCTTATACTGCTGTTCAACTACTTGTACATTTGTCTCTTCTATTGTTGTTCAACTACCTGTGAAATTTCTCTTCTACTGTTGTTCAACTACCAATTCCATCTTGTTTTAGTTGTGTCTAGCCCTCATTCCTAAACTATTTCACTTAGAATTAAAATTGTAATCCTTATTTAATGATGCACGATGAAACAACAGGTCTCTTTACAATAATGTTTGCTACCAATTTTATGTAGAAGTCTAAAATGTAGTCACATGAAGATGAATATAGACATATTCTAGAGAAACTAGGGTTTATTCCTGAAAAGTATGAGCCTCTATTATTTAGTTTCCTTTTTTGGAATCCATAGCATGATAAACACAATGGCTTTGGGATTTTTATTGACATGCACGTGGCATCCATTGCTTAAATAGATCATTCAAGTGTTTCACTCAACATGATTACTGTTAGATGCTCTTCTCTCTTTCATTTTTTATATTGGACTTTTGTAATGGTTGTTTCAGCCTAGTTGTTCACATAGCAATTGTTTTTAACTTTTTTTAGCCTAGTTGTTTTTATCCTAGCTGTTCACATGGAAATAGTTTATTGTTTATCTTTAGGAAAAATAAATCCTCAATTATTGTTATATGTGAACCCATTCTCACCACCCTACAATCTCTTCCCTGGAAATGGTAAATTTGTTGTGGATTTAGACTATAAAATTTTACAACTCATACTTCTCAATATTTGAGAACATAAATAAAAGGTAAGTTGACATGTTCCAAACCTTTCTTACTTAGATTCATTGGTGTGATGCTACATGGTTTTTGGCATTTGGAGTTAAAATGTTTTGGAAATGTATCTAATTTTTTTGGTTAATGATTGCCTAATACCCACAAGATACAAACAATGATAGTTGTGATTATCTACATAACAAAGACCCTTGAAAATACTATGATCTGAATTGAACTCTTATTAAATGGCAAGGATTTGCTAATAAAAATGCTTTTTTTCGTTATGCAGTCTATCTGCGGATATCCATACTGAGGTAAGAAATTATTTTCGTTTTGGACATCAATGTTTTTTTAACAATTATTGTGTTTTCTTTTCTACTTTAAAATTTGTCTTACTATCTTCGATTAAGTGTCGCAATCTATATGTGTAGGTATCCAATAGGAATGAAAGACATCATAAGAGATCACTTTTAATAGTGAGTAAAACCACAAAGTCAAGCCACATTACAAAAAAAAGACAACATTCGATGTAGCATCATCAAAAAACACCCACAAAAGAGAGCACCAGGATCCATTTCTTCATTACAACATGAATCTAGTTGCTTTAGTGTCAACACCAATTCTAATGCACATATTCTTGAGAAAAATGTGGATGAACCATTGGAAGGTATGATCATTTTTCAACTTTATATTTTTTTTATAAATGCTTCAAAATTTTATGTTAAGAGATTCATATTTTTATTGTCTCAAGAGGTGTGATTTATTTTCCAGAAAATTCTCAGCACGTACCATCACAAAAACTTTATGGTTTGGTGCAAGAACCATCACAACTAGATCATGATATGGAGCAAGAACAACCACAACGAGAGCATGTCTTGGAAGGGGAATATGTAAGTATTGAAGCCCATAGTACAACAAAGGTGAAAAGGAAGGGTAGGAGACCAACAAAATGTCTCTTTGGAAACACGACAGAGGCCTCTGCATTGCCTGAAATTCAATTTAATGAGAGGGAAAAACCTGTTGGTCCACAGTTAGAGAAATTCTCCTCCCTTTTAGGTGTCCATGCAAGAGATATTGTAGGCATCAAACACATGGAATGGAAACAAGTGCCTGAAGCACTTAAGAAAGACATATGGATTGCAATCAATGTGAGTATCAACCAAATAATTATTGGATTTTTTTCTAAATTTCATTGGTGTATGTCAACGTGTGTATGATAAGTTTAATTTCAAATAAGACTTTGTATCTAATAATGCGTTGTTTATCTATTGTAGCATACCTACCAAATATATTTTTCAACGGAGCAATGGTGTTATAAAGCAATATCTCAGTGCTTGAGAACTTACAGATATAATTTGTATAAAAAATATTATTTGAAATACAAGACAGATGAGGAGAGGATGAAAAATGTTCCTATCTGACTAAATGAAAATGATTGGATTGAATTTCTTAGAATATGATCTGGCCCTAAATTCAAGGTAAAAATGAAAGACAAATCTACTTGTTATCATTAAATGAGATTTGAATTTGAATACTTGCATATAATCAATTTCAATATAAGCATCCATTTGTTATTGAGTTGCAAGAGAAGGAAAAAGTAAATCAGGAAAATAGGGCATTAGAAAAAGAGACCCACACTTCTGGCCGTAGAGGTTACTATAGAGTTGAACATGACCTTGTAAGTTGTAACCAAATCTATTTTTTGTTCACAATTACTAATTGCAGATATACTTATCTAGACCATTGTAATTTTGGTGACTAGAATCAAACTTGCAATCAAAATGATGCGCTTATAACTAGGGCTGATGTGTGGATTAAATGTCATACAAAGAAGGATGGCACTCCAATGTCATCATTTAGTGTAGAGAGATAGTAAGTTCCTGACCTATTCTTGTATCTATTTATTTTTTTCCCTTTTTAAATATTAATGATGTTTCTTACATGTATTTTTTGAAATGTTGTCATTGCTAGAAACAAATTGAATCGATACAAAATGATTCAATGTCTCCTGCATATGCAACAAAGGAAGATGCCATTGCAATAGTTTTTGGCCCTGAGAGGGGGGGTCGTGTACGTGGGGTTGGCTTTGGGATTAATCCAACGGATTTGTTTGGAAAAGACCGTGCTTACAAGAGGAAATTACATAATACAGAAGAAAATTTGAAAGAACAAGACAAGGAACTTGGAATATTGAAGGCAGTTGTTGAAGAATAAATGCAATGGAAAGCTGCCATAGAGGTGGGAAAACAAAATGGTCAAGTTAATCCAGAACTGACCAACAATGTAAGAATTACGTGTAGGCTATTTAATTGTTTATGTATGCCATATTTGAAGATTGAAATTTTAAAATCACAATGCCAATATGAACATGATTGTATTGTTGTAGATGTGTAATTAATGAAATATTATTTTTGTAGCTTAACCGTTCATCTTCTGATTTCATGGTATCGCATTCAAACTATTTATTTTTTCGCAGAGCTTCTTAATTCCTAGTTAGGCTTCACTAGAACAAACTCCATTGACTTCAGGACAACTTATTCATGACCCAATCGATGACTCAATAACATAGGTAAGTTTTATACTTGTTTATTTTTTTGTTTAATATTATCTTTTTATTCTATGGAATCTTACAAGAATTTGTTTATTTGCAGGGTCAACCACAATTACTACCTTCAAATACAGGATTGAAGGGGAAAAAATGTTTACTTACATATTTTAATGGTCAAGTGAGGTTGCAAAGGGTTACATAAAAAACACTGACCCAAATTTTGTCATGCCCAATGGAGAAGAATTAGGAGAAGGATATCATTTTGTGTGCCCACAATCAATCTTGGTTGATCCTGATTGTGAAATTAAGCTTAAACGTAGAACTAATTCATGTGAATATTAAGTAGATGCACTTAACACTTTTATATGTTGGAAGAGTAGTGACATTGAATTGATCAATGATTGAGAGAGAACAATGACTTGGTAAATTACTATCCCAATTATTTGAGGATGTTGGACGCATAATGTGATAGCTTACTTGTGATTAATATCATGGTTAAGATGTTGGATACATGATTACTATTATACTTCTTTAAGCTATATGTTTTTTACATCATATGTACTGGAATTTTCTTTCTATTGTTTGGTTATTGTTTGTAAGTTGGATATATAAACCTTATCACGCTGGATATATATTGTCTTATCATGCTTTGTAAATGTTGTGTAAGGATTGCAAGCTTTGTGTGATTTTTGCTGATAGCTATAAACCTTTTCAATTAAGGCTTAAACAACCGTCAAGCCCTTTAAATTATCCATCCTACACTTGCTAAGATAGATATTTGCATTTGAGAATAGGGGTAAGTTGCAAATTTCCCTGAAAATGATTTAGTTCAGTGGTCTTCTCATATGCCATAGTTTCCTCTTTGTATTTTGCATAATGTCATACCAGTATTTAACTTTTGAAATCTGTACTAAATGAGGAACATGATTGAGGATCTGGTATATTCCTTGATTTCAAAGCATCCTTGCAATCCACACTATAGTGTCTATAAGGCTCCTCTAATTGTTGGAATTTTCACACAAACGAATAAAATTAGAATAGTAATAAAATTACATATTGTCATAACACATATTTATAGTAAGAAAATTTTAGCAATTGTTATAAAACATATTTATCAAGCATCATTTTGTTTTTATTTCTGAAATTGAAATTTCTTTGAAAGTTCCATCCACATTTGTTGTTTGTTTAATCTTGATGAGCAACAATCCTTTTTCAAGAGGATTTCTGGGGCATGTAATCTTTAATTGTAAGCCAAAAATGGACAAGGAAAGTTGCAATGATGTGATCCCCCATGTATATTTCCTACCCTGGATATCAAATTCCTCATGTTCTAGTGCAAAAATGGCATTCCTCATATTCCCATGAAACCATTTGATGTAAACCATAATGATTGATTTGTCATTGAAAAAAATACCTACAAGCCTTACATCATGACTTACTGTAACGTGCTACATTTGGATTTAATGTGTGAAGATGCAAACCATAATTGTATGTTTCAAAAAGTGTCATTGTAATGTAACTATCCTTCTGCATGCCACTTTGTTCAGAGACATGTTCATACTCAATGGAACCTCTTATGTCCTGAAATGAGCATGTCTTTCGGACAAGTTCAGTGAAAACCTCACAAAAGCATCAACTTCACATTTCCTATAACAAGCGTGCTCATTACCACACATATGTTCATCACACCCTCCATGATTCATTTTTTTTAGGACAATATCTCCCAAGCTAAGTGTGTTTTTCACGATACCCAATCTCAATTTTATCACACAAGGACTTTTGCAGCTCGAGAGAGAAAACTTCATCCTATAGATGTTGAGGTGACTTATAGTTATGAAGACCTTCATAGCCAACCTTCAAGAAACAAGATTTGCTACATCTGGATGATTTTTCAAAAGAAGAACAGATCTCCATATATGTATTATTTTTCTTTTTGCAATCATGACCTGCCAAATTTGAAGAATCCACCACTTGGTTTCTTTGGTGTAATTCGAGAGAGTAATATGTCCACATTTCAGCACAAAATTAGTTACCCATACAAGAGTGATAAGAGGAATGGCCTTTCTCCAGAACACATCGCCAAAAAAATATAGAAAATTTACAACCACATACAGAGTCTCGTTGTTTCAGTTCTGTGAGGGCTAGAACTGCCTCCAGTTGCAATTTTTGTACATAAATTTTCCTAGATAATTCTGTAGTCTTGCAGCAAAGCCACATTTAAACATAATCTCACTTTCTACTAGCTAATGCCCCACTGAAATGTCATGAAATTAAAAGTGCCAAAATTACCATTTTTACCTCCTCTTTCCAAATCATTTGTAGAATATCTAAGATGAGAAAAATTTATCATAGGATAGTGTCCTGCAAGGGGGTTACACTAACAACAATAAGGGTCTATACTAGTAATATAGGTACCTAACATGCCCATCTCCTTAAAAAAAGTGTTGTCCTCAACGCTTGAGTAGCTCTGGGTGCTTCTCTATAAAATTCTCATCCTCTCATGTAGAATCTTCAGTGGGTAAGTTCTTCCACTTGATGAGATACTCTGAAATTGATCGATTCCGTAGTTGTCGAGTTCTTTTTTCCATGACTGCTTCAGGTTCCAATATGATTTTCCCTTCCCCATCAAGTTCTGGCAATACTGTTTGAACTGGAAGATTTTCACCTATAACCTTCCTTAAGCATGAAACATGGAAAACTGGATGTACTCGCGAAGAAGCAGGAAGCTCCAATTTGTATGCCATAGTACCAATATTTTGCAACACCTTGTAAGGACCATAGTACTTTGGCGATATTTTATTATCCTTCTTAGCTTGCTTGAGGGACATTTGTTTGTATGGTTGTAGCCGTAAAAATACCCAATCTCCTACATCAAAACTTCTCTCGCTGCGATGTTGATCTGCCTGTTGTTTCATTCGATTTTGTGCCAAATTCGGGTTATCCTTTAAGAGTTGGAGAACTTCTTGCTGATGCTCGATGTGATCTTCCACTGCTTGAACCTTCGAATTTTCTCTTAAATATGATGTGATGGATGGTGGATGATATCCATAAATTGCCATAAATGGGGTCATTTTTGCTGCAGTATGGAAGGAAGTGTTATACCACCATTCAGCTAGAGGTAACCACTTGACCCATTGTGTTTGTTTATCAGATACAAAACAACGAAGATATCCTTCGAAACATTTATTTACTATCTCAGTTTGACCATCGGATTGAGGATGATAAGATGAGCTATGAGCTAATTGAGTACCCAAACAAGAAAATAACTCTGTCCAAAAATTTCCAGTAAAAATGGGATCTCTGTCGCTCACAATAACCCTTGGGTTTCCATGTAGCTTTCGAATTGTGTCCATAAATGTAGTAGCAACTGTACTTGCTTTAAATGGATGAGATAATGCATAAAAGTGTGCATACTTGGTAATTCTATCAACTACCACCATGATGACACTCTTTCCTTCGGAATTAGGTAAACCTGTGATAAAATCCATTGAAATATCCTCCCAACATTGACTTGGAATGGATAAATGTTGTAGAAGACCCGAGGTCTTAATTGTCTCAACTTTACTCTGCTGGCAAACCAAACATTCCACCACAAACTTCTAAATATCATATTTAAGGCCATCCCAAAAAAACTCTTTCTTCACCATGTAGTAAGTTTTTAAAAATCTTGAGTGTCCTCCTAAAGGAGAAGTGTGTAATTCCAAAAGAATCTTTTGTTTTAGTTGGGAATTATTACAAAGATATAAGTGATATTTGTACCATAAGGAATCATTTTTCCAACTAAATGTATCAAATGTACTAGGATCTTGCTGCAACTTTTGAATTAGTGTCCACACTTCTTCGTCCTTCTTCCATTCATCTCTTGCTTCGGTGTTACAATCTGGTTGGATAATAGAAATGGCACAAAGAAATGGTTCCACCTCTTCATTCTTTCTTGAGAGTGCATATGCAACAACATTTAGCTTCCCTTTTTTGTATATTATTTCAAAGTCATAACCCAACATCTTTGTGACCCACATTTGTTGCTCTTCTGAAGATAATTTTTGTTCCAAAAAGTGTTTAAGACTATCATGATCAGTTTTTACCTTCAAGTATCTTCCCATTAGGTAAGTTCGCCATTTATTTAGTGCATGCAGTATTGCTAACATTTCCTTCTCATAAATAGGTTTCTGTAAATAATTTCCTTTGATTGGAAGACTTTCAAAAGCAATGGGTCTTCCTTCTTGCATTAAAACAGCACCAATTCCATTTCCTGAGGCATCACATTCCACAATAAAGTTTTTTGTGAATTCTGGCGTAGCTAAGACTGGTGCTAAGCACATTGCCTCTTTAAGATGTTCAAAGGCCTTAGTTGCTTCAGGAGTCCATGAAAATGCATATTTCTTCAATAATGTTGTTAAAGGTGCTTCTATTCTCCCATAATTCTTAACAAACTTTTGATAATACCCTGTTAACCCGAGAAGTCCTCGCAACTGCTTTATGGTTGTGGGGACTTTCCATTCCTCAATGGCTTTAATTTTATTAGGGTCTACCTTAACACCCTCGTGAGATACAATATGACCCAGATATTCCACCTCTTGTACTCCAAAGAAACATTTGGATGTTTTTGCATATAATTGTTTCTCCTGCAGTAGTTTGAGCACCCTGTCAACATGTTCAACATGATCCTTCCAAGACCTGCTGTAGATTAGTATATCATCAAAAAATACTAGCACAAATTTTCTAAGGAAGGGTTTGAAAATGGAATTCATCAACCCTTGAAATGTGAAGGTGCATTGGTAAGGCCAAAAGGCATGACCAAAAATTCATAATGACCCTCATGAGTTCGAAATGTTGTTTTTGGAATATCTTCAGTCTTCATTCTAATTTGATGATATCCTGAACGAAGATCCAACTTGGTAAAATAAATCGCTCCATGTAATTCATCCAATAATTCATCAATCACAGGAATGGGAAATTTGTCTTTAATGGTGAGCTTATTGAGCTCCCTATAATCCGGACACATTCGCCATGCTCCATCCTTCTTGTGTACCAATACTACAGGAGCAGAGAAAGAACTTTGACTAGGTTGAATTATACCCGCCTCTAACATTTCTGCAATCATACGTTCAATTTCGCTCTTTTCGACATAAGGATATCTATAAGGCCTGATGTTTGGAGGAACACTTCCTGGAATCAAATGAATAGCATGATCATGATCACGAATAGGTGGGAGTCCTTTGGGAGTTTCAAACACCTTGGAATGATTGTCCAAGACTTGTTGGAGATCTGCAGAAATAGATGATTTTGATATTGGAACTTCTAGTGAGCATAATTGTGCAATTACGCCTCGCTGTTCTTTCTTTAGAAGCTTTGTCATGACATTAGAGCTTATTATCCTTCCTGGCTTCCCCGCAATACCCCGTAATTCAACTTCCTTTCCTTCTGAAAAAAATTTCAAGAAAAGTTCTTGAGAATTAAAAGCTACCATCCCCAAAGATTGTAACCATTGTACTCCTAGTACAACATCAGCACCTCCCATAGGAATGGCAAGCATTGGACTAGTCAATACATATTCCCCATGGTTAGCTTGATATTATGGCATTTTCCAGAGCAATTTATAGTTCCTCCATTTGCAACCATCACTTGACATTCTGGTGCTGGGTATAGAAAACAATTCAATTCCTTGGCTACCTTACAATGAATAAAATTATGGGTACTACCTGAATCAATCAACACTATTACCTTTTTCTTCTTGATATGTCCTTCTATCTTGAGAGTTTGAGGAGTGGTAATTCCTGCCAATGCATTACACGATATGGTCGGACTCATTTCTTCCTCTTCTTGTTCATTTTCTTCTTTCTCTTCACAATCTATGTAAAATAATTTCTTCTCAGGACACTTATGACCTTTAGTGTATTTTCTATCACAACTATAGCAAAGCCCTTTTGCTCTTTTTTCTTCCAATTGTTGTGGTGTCAACCTTGTAGGTTGTGGAAATCTAGGAGTAGCAACAATTCCCTCTTTATAGAAGTGAGTGGTAGGCTTCCTTGTCGCCATAATTTTACATTCAATTTTTCTTGCCAACCTGAATGCCTTCTCCAATGAATCAGGTTCCAAAACACGAACTTCATGTTGGATGTTATCCTTTAAAGTACCTATGAAGATATCAATCATGTGTTCCTCTGGAATATCAGTTACCCTTATATTCAATTTTTGGAAGTCCTCAATGTGCTCCCCCATTAAACCCTTTTGTTGGAGATTTATCAATTGGCTAAAGAAGGTGTTGCTCTTTGTATCCTCATAATGTGCTATCATTTCCTCCGTAAAAATTGACCAAGTGACAATTTTTTTACGGGAGCAAAGCCATTGATACCATACAAATGTATTTTGTTCTAAATGTAAGTTGCAATGCGTACCTTTTGTGTGTTTTGCACGTTATGGAGATCAAAATATTGCTCCATCTGTAGTATCCATGTTACAGGATCCTTTCCATCAAACTTCCTCATATCCATTTTTGGAATATGGTGGTTCTTCCCGCCAACATTAGATTTTATGAAATCACAATTAACATTTATTTTGTTCTCATCATGAGTTTTCTCTACTATGTTTTCACCATTAGGAAACATTTATTGTATCAACTTTGTCAAACCTTCCATGTCTTCTTTTAGATCATTCTTCATGTTTTCCATTTTCTCTTCCATGTCATCTAGCTTAGATTCCATGCCAGCTTCCATGCAATCTATCTTAGATTCCATGCCATTCTTCAAACCATCCATCTTATATTCCCCACCTTTCTTCAAACCATCCATCTTAGTTTCCATGCCTTTCTTCAAAACTTCCATGTCATTTTTTGTTGCTCTTTGCGAGAGAGAAATTTGTTGCACTTGCTCTTGTAATTTTGATATGTCATGTTTCCATTCTTCGTCTTCATGAGTCATAGTAGAGATTTCTAAAGGCTTAATGGGTATTGAATTATTTTTAGGGGCCATTTTATAATCCAATATCTATTCTACAATTTTCCCTTGGAATCAATTCAACTTGATTCTTCAAACAAGACTTATGCAAATCGGAAAAAAAAAAATACACACCTTTTACTTGCTTTTGAGGAGCTCTATATTGAAATTGAATTATCTCTATAATTGCAGATCCTTGATATCTAAAATTAAGCCCTATATTAGCCCTCTGAAGCTTCTTTCAAATGCCACAGGTCTGATCTGATTTGGATTCTTCAAGGAAAAGTTATGTCCAATCTCCCACAATGACCCAATTTTGGACTGGTTCAGTAGAGCGAACTTGTACGACTTGTCACGTGTCACTGTTTCCTCCTTTGGCTCTGAAATTGATAGCTTGAAAACTACAGTCTGTGTGCTTATGGCCACTTTTAACATCATTCCAATCCAATGCTCAGAGAAAGAGCTATGAATATTTTCCCACGATCACCTCTTTGAGATGAAATTCAGAAGCCTCAAAAAGCCTTAACTTCCACAGATCATATCTCCGAAAATATTGCAAACCAATATTTGAAATTTTGCGAATATGTTCCTCAGGATTGCGGCTTCTCACTATAAACATTTCAGCTTTTGAACCTTCGTAGAAAAAAATTTATTAAGAAAATACCACAATGACCTGTTTAGGTTAAATTCAGGAGCCTACAAAATTACCTAACTTGCACAGATTATATCTCCAAAAATATTGTGAACCGAGCTCTGAAATTTCATGACGATGTTCCTCGGGCTTTTTCCTTTGCACTCTAAAACTTTCAAATTCTGAACCTTCGTAGAAAAAAAGTTATATGCCACGATGACCTATTTGGAGCAACAAAACCCTAGAATCTCAAAGCTCTGACACCAAATGTTGTGAAACCAGCTCCAAAAGGAGAAGAAAAGAGATATCAACACCTTAGAAATAAGCCACTTCGAGGGGGAAACCTCCAATACATTACATGAATTAACAATTCTTGGATGATTCAAATTACAAAACCTCCTTTCTATATATAGGAGTCCATGGGGCCATACTGTAATCCTAGTGGACCACACTGTAATCCTAGTGGGCCACAATGTAATCCTAGCCGACCTAACAATAATAATTTAAGGGCACAATAATAACAATATGGGGGTTACAGGGGTACAATAATAACAATAAGGGGGTTACACTAACAACAATAGGGTCTATACTAGTAATATAGGGACCTAACATTACAATTCATATTGCACATCTCTGCCACGTCAAATTTCCCTTGTGTATATTTCCTACCCAGGATATCAAATTCTTCATGTTCTGGTGCAAAAATGGCATTCCTCATGTTCCCACAAGACCATTTGATGTAAACCAGAATGATTGATTGGTCATTGACAAAAATACCTACAAGCCTTACATCTTACCTTACTATAACGTGAAGCATCTAAATTTAGTGTGTGAGGATGCAAAGCATCATGGTATGTTTCAAAAAGTGTCATGGTAATGTAGCCATCCTTCTGCATGCCACTTTGTTCATACTCAATGGAACTTCTTTTGTCCTGAAATGAGCATGTCTTTTACACAAGTTTAGTGAAAATTTCACAAAATCATTGAATTCACATTTCCTATAACAAGAATGCTCATTACCACACAGATGTTCATCACACCCTCCATGATGCATTATTTTAGGACAATATCTCCCAAGATAAGTGTGTTTTTCACAACACTCAATCTCAGTTTTATCACATAAGGAATTTTGCAGCTTGGGAGAGAACACTTCATCCTACAAATGTTGAGGTGACTTACAGTTATGAAGACCTTCATGTCCAACCTTCAAGCAACAAGATTTGTTCCATCTGGATGATTTTTCAAAATAAAAATAGATCTCCAATAATGTATGATTTTTCTTTTTGCAATCATGACCTGCCAAATTTCAAGAATCCTCCACTTGGTTTATTTGGTGTAATTCGAGAGAGTAATATGTCCACTTTTCATCACAAACATAGTTACTCATACAAGAGTGATAAGAGGAATGGCCTTTCTCTAGAACACATCACAAAAAATATATAGAACATTTAAAACCACATACAGAGTCTCCCTGTTTCAGTTCTGTGAGGGCTAGAACTGCCTCCAGTTGAAATTTTTGTACACAAATTTTCCTACATAATTCTGCAGTGTTGCAGCAAAGCCACATTTCAACGTAATCTCACTGTCTACCAGCCAATGCCCCACTAAAATCTCCTAAAATTTAAAGTTCCAAAATTACCATTTTTACCTCCTCTTTCCAAATCACTTGTAGAATATCTAAGATGAGAAAATTTTATCATAGGCTAGTGTCCTGCCAACCAATGGGGAGATGGTTTCATGGGAACATGAGGAATGCCATTTTTTCACATCCGATGCTACCCCAATGAAGTAAACTTCTAAATTTTAATTGTTGCAACCAATGATTTCATTTTATAGCATTCATCTCACCTTGAAAGGTCTTGGTGTCTAGGCATCCATTTTAAATAGAGACTGGTGATATGTGTTATTAGAAACTGGTCTCTCTCTCTCTCTCTCTCTCTCTCTCTCTCTCTCTCTCTCTCTCTCTCTCTCTTATCCAGAGAGAGCCATCATCCATATTATAGCCAGTGAGCCCTCAAAGGGTCTTGTTCTCTAGCATTGGCATTAATATTGCTATAGTCCTAGAGATGTTAAATAATTGTGCCTCCACTATTACAATCTCTCTTCTGAGTCATTCCTTTCACTATCATTATACTTGTTTGTCATTTATAGGATTTGAGATTGTTTCCTTATCTAACTTGTGCCCATATTTGGATCTTGAAATATTTAATAAACAATGAATCAAAATCAATATTTCTATGACCTTGTGCTTTAAAATGCATATTTCACATCTCTGCCATGTGAAATTTTCCCCATGTATATTTCCTACCTTGGATATCAAATTATTTATGTTCTGGTGAAAAAATGGCATTCCCCATGTTCCCATGAGACCATTTGATGTAAACCGGAATGATTGATTGGTCATTGACAAAAATACCTACAAGCCTTACATCTTACCTTACTATAACGTGCAACATCTGGATTTAGTGTGTTAAGATGCAGACCATCATGGTATGTTTCAAAAAGTGTCATAGTAATGTAACCATCCTTCTGCATGCCACTTTGTTCAGATACATGTTCATACTTAATGGAACCTCTTATGTCCTAGAATGACCATTTCTTTCACACAAGTTCAGTGAAAATATCACAAAAGAATTGACTTCACATTTCCTATAACAAGCATGCTCATTACCACACAGATGTTCATCACACCCTCCATGATGCATTATTTTAGGACAATATTTGCCAAGATAAGTGTGTTTTTCAAAATACCCAATATCAATTTTATCACACAAGTAATTTTGCAGCTTGGGAGAGAACAATTCATCCTACAGATGTTGATGTGACTTACAGTTATGAAGACCTTCATGTCCAACCTTCAAGCTACAATATTTGTTGCATCTGGATGATTTGTCAAAAGAAGAACAAATCTCCATATATGTATGAGTTTTCTTTTTGCAATCATGACCTGCCAAATTTCAAGAATCCTCCACTTGGTTTCTTTGGTGTAATTCGAGAGAGTAATATGTCCATTTTTCATCAAAAACATATTTACCCATAGAAGAGTGATAAGAGGAATGGCCTTTCTCTAGAACCCATCGCCAAAAACATATAGAACATTTACAACCACATACAGAGTCTCCCTGTTTCAATTTTGTGAGGATCAGAACTACCTCTAGTTGCAATTTTTGTACACAAATTTTCCTAGATAATTCTGCAATGTTGCAGCAAAGCCACATTTCAACGTAATCTCATTGTATACCAGCCAATGCCCCACTAAAATGTCCTAAAATTAAAACTTCCAAAAATTACCATTTTTACCTCCTCTTTCCAAATCACTTGTAGAGTATCTAAGATGAGAAAAAATTATCATAGTATAATGTCCTGCCAACCAATGGGGAGATGGTTTCATGGGAACATGAGGAATTCCATTTTTGCACATCCAATGCTACCCAAATGAAGTAAACTTCTAAGTTTTAATTGCTGCAACCAATGATTTAATTTTATAGCATTCATCTCACCTTGATAGGTCTTGGCGTCTAGGAATCCATTTTAAATAGAGACTAGTGATATGTGTTATTACAACCTGGTCTCTCTCTCTCTCTCTCTCTCTCTCTCTCTCTCTCTCTCTCTCTCTCTCTTATTTATCTAGAGACAGCCATCATCCATATTATAGCCAATGAGCCCTCAAAGGTTTTGTTCTCTGTCATTGGCATTAATATTGCTATAGTCTTGGAGATGTTAAAGACTTGTGCCTCCATTGTTGCAATCTCTCTTTTGAGTCATTCCTTTGACTATCATTGTACTTGTTTGTCATTTCTAAGATTTGAGATTGTTCCCTTGTCTAACATGTGCCCATCTTTGGATATTGCAATATTCCACTGAATCCTTAATATACATTAGAATATCTAATAGTTTGTGTATACCCATGAAGACTTCATGGGAGTAGAGACTAAATAGGAATAACCATTGGAGTCATGTGATGATAAATCCTTTGAAGGGTGAATGAATCAAGAGTAGTGGTTGCCAATAAGTATTACGTAGACATTTGGCTTAGCCCCATAAGAATATTGCTGGGGCATTTAGTATTTACTCAAATGACAGGTCAACAAACCAATTCCATACTTCCTGTTACTGTGTCTTTTTAATTCATGACATTTATAGCACAGGAACGATTTACAATTGGGAAAATGTTATTTTTCCTAGCTTTATCTCGACAAATATTAGACTTTAAAATTTCCAAGGCCATGTGTGTTGGCTTCTACATTATTTTTTCCCTAGAAAATTGTATTGAGTTTATTGGCTTTCCCTGAAAATGATATAATACTTGGCTACAAGTATTGTTTTGGAGAATTTCAGTCACATTCTCTGTATTGAACTATCTTCATCTTTGAGATCTAATTTGTCATGCTTTTCAGCCATTGGACACAACAACTTTATTTTCCTTAGCCAGAATTATGGTTGCAGGGTTTTCTATGAAGACACTTGCGGCAAGACTAACTAGAAACAACAACTTAAGGTCATACAACACAAAAATGCAACCTGTAGATTCATGATTGTCAATTCTAACATGTGAATTGTGATACACCAGTCTGCACTCAAAGATAATATAAATATGATATAATGTCCACCGACCACACATATACAACAGTGTGAATACAAAGGGAGTGTGAAATGAGATTTCTCAGTACAGCTCCTATAAAATAAAATAAAATAATTAAGTAAAAATTAGATATAAACTAAACTATACTATAAATGATTTTTGTATTATAGTAGAATGAAATGGAAGAGATGAGCTATGATGCAGAAATATGCAAATACTATTGAAAACAAGAGAATACCCTCAGAGAATTAAAAAATCCTAACAACAAGACTGAAATTTAGTATCTTCCTATCAAAATTTCAAGTTCATACGAACATAAATTAAAGGATGTAAATTTAAGAGTGCAAACACAACATGTACAATGGATTAAAACAACAAATATATTAGGCCCACTATACACAAATCTGCAATCTGAGAATTCAAGATAACAAGAGCAGGCTCCAACAACAATTTCATAGAAGTCCTTATTACTCAAATATAAGAATGTCACAACAAGTTTCCATCTCAAAAAAGCTCCTACTACAACCTACAAGCTAACACTCACTCTTATTATCTATTTCTACAAATGTCTAACTAGTGTGCTTTTCGTTTTCATTTATAAGTTAAGAGAAGATGTTGTTAGGAAACAAGCTAATGATAAAATTAGTGGTGCATCTCCCTTGAGCATGAGTAACTCCCTCATAACTTTTCCTTGTATGCAAGGCTTTTCTCTTAGAGTAGTGCATTATCATAGTAGATATAACTCCTCTCCTGAAGGTGACTCATTCCATAAGTGTGCACTCATGAATGCACCTGAGATGATGGTGTTAATCTCCTGAACTAGTGTGCCATACTTGGTGGGTGTTACCGAACAACTAATTCGTCTATCATTGAAGGTGTCATTATAAGCTTCTAGCTATATTTAATAATATTTCTGACTGGTGTACCACAATCTAGCTCATCAATCTTGGTGCTGCTCAACTTCCCAAGGTTGAGGTGAGACCAAATCGAACGAACTAGGTAATCTAACACTCTTGAGAATATATTTTTTTCCAATAACCCAAGATTCTACCCCAACTTGACTAACTTCCCCTTTGTTAGGAGCTTTGTCAAAATATTAACCATATGCAACTTTGTCAGAATATGGTCCAACACTACCAACTCCCTAATGAACTTGGAATCTTAGGAAATTTTATTGAATATTAATGTGTTTGAAATGGTCATGACACATTGGATTTTCACAGAGCTTGATGTAACTTTGATTCTCACAAGAGACAATATTGGGCTTCAACATTTGATTGGTTGACTCTACAATCAAGTTGAAAATATAGATAGCTTCATAATAAGTATATGAAACTTCCATATACTTTGCTTCAGTGGAACTGAATGCAATTGTTTCTTGCTTCTTGTTGATTTAATACAAATGATTTATAAAATGATAATAATGATGTTTAAAATGAGCCTTATGATGGTCTACTTATACACAATGATTGTTCATGAGGTGTAGGGGTATGATTATAACATCACTGCCCTCGAAAGCTTTGTCTTGAAAGCACAGTAATTAGAATTTTCTTTAGTTAAGCACGTTTTTGTGGTGGAATGAAGTTTATCAATATCTATTTATACTTTGTAGAGGTTTGACTTTGTTTGTCCTTTGAGTGTTGGTGAGGTTTATTTGTATTTTTTTCATCATAGACTAAAGTCTTTTGACCTGATTGTTTAACATGAAAGCTTTATGCTTATTGTCAATATATTTGAAATACTTGCATGATCAAGAAAATGTTATGGTTAAATTACTAATTAGGTACTACAGAAAGAGGATAATGCTGAGAGGGCTTGCCTGGGTGACTCTGGGAGAAACCCGGAGGTGGTTAGACAAAGCTCTTCTAAGTTACAAATCTGAAGAGAAAAAATTGGTGATGTATATGTGATTGCTCAACCTGGGCTGTATGGAAAATCTTGGCAGAGAGTGTTTACCTTTCCGTGTCTTTAGGAAAGTAGGTTTTCTGGTCACAAAATAAGATCACTACATGGAGGTGATGGTTATGTAGTAAGTTCTCAGTGCTTATCTTCAGAATCTCTAACAGAGAGGATAATGTTTGAATACAGGATATAATTTGATGAACTTGGAGATTTAGAGTTAAAGGACAAATTGTGGTGATGTTTGGATGGTTGCTAATTTGTAGGGTTTTCCATTTTTATAATTTTCTTTGTTTTTCTTTCTACCATGCTTCCTAGTTGATTTCCTATTGCCCTAACATTTTAACTTATTCAATGTCTATCTCTCTATTGTTTCTTGCCCTGTTTGAAATTTCATCCTTATTTGGTACGTGTTTTCTTCAATATAGTGTGAATATTTTTCCATCACACAACTTATGTGGGGTTTGTCTATGCAAATAGCTTGTAAGGCCCAGTCATCAGGGTATTTGATGAAATTAAATGATTATTGATGATCACCAATTAATGGTACCTGCAAATATTTAATCTAACAATTCTACAGTTTTCTTGTGCCAACAATTATACAACATTTTAACCTCATGAACTAGTCTCCTCTATTCTCTTAGATGATGTTATAAGCACTTATGGATGTTGTCAAAGATTTTACTCTCTAGTCTCATTGAGATATTTCAGTTATTTGTGGAAATTGATCTATTTTCATTTCATTTCTTCAATTTTTCTAACTGTTATGCATTACCTTTGGCCAATGCCTTCTTTCTTACCTATGTTTTTTCTTCTTAAGCATTCCAGCCAGCTAGAGCAGTAGGGGTTGCAGGAGCCACACAGTCCAGCCAGAGCCCAGTAGGGGAAGCGCAGAGGCAGAAAGAGCCACGCAGGGCTGACGCAAGCCCAGTCAGGGCAACGCAAGGGCAATGTAAGCCCTTCAGGTGTGACGCATGCCCTTACTGGGTAGTGTAGTTGACGCAGGCCAGTGAGGCTATCGTAGAGGGATTCAGAGTAGCATATTACTACCATTTTTATTTCTCTATTAGGTGAACCAGTTTTGGTGCCCAAGATTGTTATACTTAGATTCTTCATAATAATGAAAACCCTCCAGAGCTAGCTGCCCCAGTTTTCCCGCATTGGGTTTTTTCCTATAAATGCTTTATCTTGTGTGTGTGTGTGTGTGTGTCTATATATATATATATATATTGTAACATGAAAAATAATATAATGAAAAATTAATCTGGTTTTCCCAATTTGGTTTTCAGGAGAAAATCTATATGTATATTCTATGTTCTCGCCATTGTTTATTTTTCTATTTTAAGAATTCATTTGTATGTAATTTTTGTAGAGAGTTAAAAACTAAAACCAATAGACCAATTAAACAAGTTCCAATTCAACCCTCCATTAACAACAATAGCCTTAACATTCACAAGAATCTGCCACAAGTGTGACCAAGATATGCCTCATGTTTATACTCAAGAAGGCCAAAATTCATCTTGTAGTTCAACCCCATACCTCATCCTAGTGAAAAAAAAAACTCATTCTTGATCAGAAAATAATACACCTCATATAGCTTGTATTCCTTTCCATATAGTATGTGCAAATTTTCTTGCCAAATGGTGGAGTATTGATGCTAATATATAGTTGTTTCGTCATCCAAAAAGGTGCCTCTAAAGGTTGAGCTGACTTGCCCCTTTGAGGATTGACTTGGTCATCTTGGAGACACAAAAATATACTTGTTAAAAATTAATTAATTTTTTTTCTTTTAAATGTCCAAATGGGACATGAAAAAACATTTTTTCTTTTCACTCAAATAAATTCTTTTTTACTCTTTACAAAATCATAATGAAAAAATATGCATTATGAAGACTGAACCTAGTTACAATTTCAACACTCCCTCCTAACTAAGGAAGTATTTATAATGAATCATTGGGATATTCTCAAGTTGAAATATTTTATAAGAAAGGATCCATATTGATAAGCATCATCATGATAACATCATTGTAACCAACATTATCAATTTACCAAGGTATTATTACTAATCTCTATCTCTTCACTAGATTATAGCACAATGTTGGGTTGAATTAACATGCCACCACAAAACCACCTCTCCAAGGCACATTCTCCACCTAAGCTCCCTAGAGTATGTCCTCTATAGGACAATTTCCTAATTCAATGTCAAAATACTTGACTTAGTTGTGCCAGTTGTATTTGGCCACAACACTTGATAAAAGGAAATGTCAGTCCAGGGGACCATTCTTTCTAAACTGGGGCAATGTACTTAAATTACTGTGTTAATCATGATCAATCATAGTACATGACACGAGAATAATTTATTCCGCGATTCTTATCCAATCTACTATTCTCCCTATCGAGGTCCATGTACTTGACTTAGGGTGTTAATCCTAATCGGTCACAATACATGACATAGGGAGAAAATAGGTGTCCATCATCACTCCCTCTTGATTTGGGAGGAGTTATCCACAAGATCAATATTGTCTCAGAATTACTCATACTTTATGTCAGGTACCTATTCATCCTTGGATATCTACTACAACTTCACAACTCCATATTTTACCATCTCTCGAACGTAATGGTACTTAATCAATGTGGTTGAACCATCCATGAAAAACTAGGATCTCTGGAAACTTTATATAATTACATAATCATGGCCGAATCCAACACACCATCATACAATTCATCCAATAATTTATGAAGCAAAGTCACTACACAACTATCATATTTTTTCCTTTTGCAATGCACAGTGAAATAGAATTCAACTTCCTACTCACCCAAGAAATGATAGCTAATATCAAGCATAAACAACCACTATTAGTACATTTTCCCATTAACAACACCGTGATTCCAATTAAAATTTCTACATTATAAAACCAAATAGCTATTTTTATAATGGTGGATCAATAATATCAGAACTCCCCAAATTTTTCTAATAAAATCTTCCTTAGGTCTACAATATATCATCCCAAAATTCTGTACAATCTTGATCACATGATTTCCTTGAACAAGGAATATTTCACTAGTTTTCTGCCAAAATTGAAGTCCCAAGTAATAGTATATGAATCCAAGATCCTCTATGTTAAATTCCTCTTCCATCTCCCTCTCAAAGAAATACCTTTTCTTCTGACTCATGAGTCCTTCTTTTGTGAGAAACAAATCATTAAATATCATTATTTCCCCTAACCAATCAATATTTAGGTATTCTTCAATCATGATGTGCTCTTAAAATGTAGGGGTAACTCTTTCAAGTAAGGAAAAAATCTTGTCATGACCCTATCCCTCTTAGTGGGAGAACCTTCTTGCTTCTAGGTTGCTACATGTTGCATTCTTGACTTCTCTTAGACACAATCAATCAAGACATACTTTATTTTTTCTTATTTTAGTACACTTGGTATTTTTCTTCATTCTTCCAATTCTTCCATTTCTTTCATTTGTTTTCAAGGCCTAGGAAACTATTATCATTAAAATAAAATCCTTATTAGGATGTCATGGAAAAACAAGTAAAATATAGACAAGAGAAGATTCAAAGCAATGACAATAGTAAAAGAGAAAAGTTATAAAATAATAATATTTTGAGAAGAGAATAAGTTCCCTCTTAATCATGCACTTCTTGTAATTTTACCATCCTTGTCTTCATATCATGATGTTGTATGTCTTTCCCAAGAGCCAGGGCTCCTTGTTTTAGTGGAAATGATTAGTCCTAGGGCTTTCTTACTTCAAACTTTTGCTAAGGTTTACAACCCTGGATGATTCAATATCCAAGATCTTCAAGACCTTCCATCTTACATATTTGAAAGTTCTACAAGCATACTTATGTGTTAGTTTCAAACCCTAGAATTTTCATTTACAATCCTTCTATACTTGAGATAGATCTCATCGATATTTTCTACACTAGCTATCTAACTTCGATTATATCATAGAAACTTAGTATTCATGTGAAAGTAAAGGGTCCAAACATCTATCATATGAATTATGTGTTTTCCCTCAAGAGATAATAAATGACCTCTTGTACAATGTATATTTACATACCCTTTCATAGTACAAGCAGTGCCAACAATTTCTTTCAATGGAGCATAAGATTGGTAAATGAATTCTTAAAATAGAAAAATAAACAATGGTGATCTTCATTTGTAATTGAAAATTAATGATGAGAATGAGGAAGGAAGCTATAAGGATGATGATAATCAATATTTCCATGATGAAGTCGTGAAAGGTTGAAGGTTCTCCGATTTTATAGAAGAATATACTTGTTAATCTCCCTAAGTTAAGATGGAGCATGGTTAGAAGAAAAGAGTACATCTCACCAGTTGAGAGGGAGAGCATATTATGATGGTCATGATGGATAACGTACATAAGAAATTAGAGAATGAATAAATTTACAATGTATTGAGGATGTATTGGTGTTCCTGGAGAAATAAAAGAAGAAAATCTTCTGAATATTTGAATATGAGTAACTAAGTGGCATCAATATGATTCCAAACCCCGAAGGTTTGTGTTTAAATTTATATGTATATTTTAAAGTTTATTGATAAATGGGGTTTAGGTTTGAACAAGTAAATCTCTCCATAAATAAGGATGAACGCTTGGGAAGAATTATTGGACAAATGGATATATATAGTTTATTAGGGAGAGATGAAGCATCTATTGGTGGTTGACTGGGAGGACAAATGACAAACCTTTGTTTTGATGTCTAGACCTTAAAGAGGGAGGGTGGTGTTACTCTTGGAGCTCTAACATTGTATAAGCACCTAGATCATTGGGTTGATTGTTAGCAAGTAAGCTTGATGGTACCTAGACTGGTTGAAAGCTTGAGTACATCTTAGTCCAACCCAGATAGAATACCCTGGTCATATTTCTAGTCCATGACACTAAGTGTGCTAGAACTCTTCCATGTACCTCTATATATTTGTAATTATGAATACCTCGCTAGTTAATGTGGAGAGTTGAAAAATGTAACTAGTTTCAGTCTTCATAATTGTACTTGAGTCATGGTGTAATGTATTTATCAAAAGAAAGAAAAATATAATTCATTATTAAATAAATTGACTTATTAAAGGATGGATTTCATGCTTGGGTCAATTTCTTTTATGTCAAAACTCTATTGCATGCTTATAGGTTTTATGTGAAGTGTCATTGTCCATGTCATAATGTAAATAACCCTTCTGTTAGCCATCAATTTTGACCCTTTTTCACCATGGATATTCCACCTTTCTATCATCCCTTACCATCATATCATGATCATATTTTTCATATTTTTGCCTCTTTTTTCACATTAAGGTAAAATAATTATGTCTTTTAATTTTTGGAATTTTTAGTAAAAATTGGGTATTAAATATTACTTTTGGCAAAAACAAAATTTCTCGTAATGGCTCCATTGAAATCATATGTGCAAGAAACCTGGGAATTAACTAAAGATAGATTTGAGAAATATAGGAACCAAGCATGGCTAGAATCCTATTGGCACACTCCAAATGAGTCAGAACATGCTCAGTCAAATCTGGTCAAACTTGACCAGTCACTCAAGAAATCCCCTAATTTAGGGGTAGTGTTGTGATTTTGTGGAATCCTCCCATATTTTGTGCAAAAAAGGGATGAGTTCAATCCTACTAGGTGGAATAGGACTCTTGTTGGTTGTTATAGCCATTATAGTTTATTTTGTTACACTTTTAGCCTATCTAAGCACAACTACTCAACAACTATGAACATGTATTATGATTACTGAGACATGTATTTCTAAATATAATTTGAAGAACTTGCCTTATACTTCTTGTTATTCTTGATGTGGGATATAATTTTTGATCTATAGTAGCTGATAATCTTCAAGTGTACCAAGAAAAGGGTGGAGGGCCCCTATTCTAAGCGAAGTACACTACCATGTATTTTTGTGCATAATTGTGAATATCTTAGATTGTTGAACATTTCCTTTACAGTTTCCTGTGAATACTTTTCTGAGTAGATTCATTGTATGCCATGATCATTTATGTTTCTAAAATTATTTCTTTTCAGTAATTGGTTTAATTAGGGAAGGCCAACCAAGGCATCTAAGTTAGATCCTCTTCCTTGTGAGCTAAGACTTGAACTGGAAATTGTGTTTATGCATTTAATATTTAATGCTTTCCTGAATTAATTGTGTTATGATTTTTGGTGGCATTTATTTTATTGGAATATAAATAATGATAAAGGACAACCAGGACCTCTAAGTGAGAGCCTCTTTCTTGTTGTCTATACTCCACAAAGACTCATTGCACTCTTGCTTCTAGATCAAAAATTTGAATTTTTTCTTTTTAGAAATTTATATTTGCAATATGCATTTCCATTATCTTCACCTAGAAACCTACTTCCTAAACTAGATTAATCTAAGATCCATATACCTTGGTGTTCTTCTAATTTTACCAACCTAGATTGATAATTAAAACATATGCTGTAATTCAACTCAATAAATTAGACTACCATTTTTGGTGTTGTTGCTGGGGAAGCACACTTAGATAGAGCTAGTTAGGAAGCTTTTTTAGAAAATAAATAATAATAAAAAACAAAAAAAAACAACAAAACATAAAAGAAAAAACAATTTTCATTATGGTTATTCATGCTTAGACATATAAATTAGAAAGGTAGATCTCTAAAATAAACCCCCCCACCATTAAAAAACTTCAATAACTACAAAACCTATTTTCAAAACCAGATCTACAAAACATGATGTTAAATAAATCATTTAGAGAAGGAGGGTATGCCACCACAAGGATCTTCTCAAATCCATGTCCACAATTTATAATGGTCACTAGGGATGAATCTTCATTTCAAAAGATAGAAGAAGAACAAATCATCCATGAAGAGGATCCACAAAAGAGAATTTAGAAGCTTCTTCTAGCTATCTTTGTAAGGCAATCAATGGGTTATGGATCACATGCAATTAATTTAAAATAGTTGAGCTAAAAATTGAAGAATATCTAGCATATGTATCACAATATCCCTTGTGCATTCATGATTTTGAACAAGTTTCACAATAATAAATTTGTGCTATGATGGTTAAGGAGAATCAAATATTTAAAGATCATACTCAAGCTTGGTTTCAGCTATCCATTAGGCCACAGCATCACTCCATTTTTCAACATTATTTAGCATCAAATATTTATGATCAAATAAATTTTCATGCACAAGCATTCATTAATGTATATTTTGAAACTTGTATGTGAGTCTACATATTATCTTGTTACACAAATGAATACATTGGAAATTCACTTATACTTGAGAGAATAACTTGTTTTTCTAAAATAGACTAGGAGAGAATAGAATAAATAATAAATAGGTATAATGAGCTCACAATAAGAATTTTTGTTCGAACTCTCAAAAATAATTCTTCAAATCATTGTTCAATGCTCATTTGGAAGGATTTCATGGAAAAATGCAGTAAGAACAATCCTATTTTGGGTAACCATATAGGATCATTTTGGAAGCATGTTTTTAAACAAGGTATCTCTTGAAATATAGTTTTTAAAACCAATTTTTAATTTTCAATTTTGATCACAAATAAAAAAGATAGGAACAAAATAAACACTAGATCTCAAGAGAAATTTTGAAGAGAGAGTTAGTAAAAAATTGATTCAAGGAGTCTAATGGAAATTTTTTTACACGATATGTATAGGGAAGATATCCCTTGAAATATTTTTTCCAAATAAATTTAAATGACCTCAATCCATTATCATATGAAAAATTTATGCTCAAAATACTAATTGTTTGTTGACAAATCTGCATGGTGATAGTTTTAGGTTTTGAGTGTCATTGGCATATTTCACATATCAAATCATATTCTTTTCAAAACTTCTGTATATGGGAGATATATATTCAAGTATAGTTCAAGACACAATTTGAATCATCCCATTTGGAGGTCAAATGAAAATGCTATGCCACATTTAGTGATTGCATGTCTTCAAATCATCATAGTAAAACTCTGCCTCCTAGGTCTGTTCATCAACAATTTTGTGATATCAAACCTAGGGATTTTAAAAATTTGTTTCTAATGGAAAGAAAAAAATGAATCTACTTTAATCTCCAAGTGTAATCACATCGATCCGATCTTTAACAAAAAAGTGTACACTCCAAATAGTTGTTGTTGGTATAGTAAACAATTCACAAGAATCTCTATCAAACATGGTACTCCTCATCATTTTTAGCAAATAATTTTAAACCATTTTGAAAACATATTTATACTCGAAGTATATATATCAATTAATTTTAACTTGGATTTTGAATCACTCTAATTGGACTTAAAATAGATATTTTGTGAACAAAATACAGCTAGGAGGTCTAGGTTCGCCACTATTCCTCAAGGGGTAAACAAATGCATTTTCTTTGTATATAATCTTTTGACTTGTTTTTAAACCATTCATTGTAATATTTTTCATTATTTATTGGAATAAGAGAGACTTTACAACTCTCTTCCTCCTTCATCTAATATTGTATTGCAGGCAAGTGTTATGTTTTTGCAGGTCATGGGAAGATTTAATGGGTAAACTCCATGGATGAAGGATTTTCAAAGTCAATATTTAAAAATTATTATACGAGAATATGAAATGAAAATATTCAAGTCAAATAAAAGTGGAATTCATAGGATGTTGAGTTCATCCAAAGAAACACAAAACTATTGAAGCTTGATTTTAGTTGTTGACCAACAACACCAACAACCCTACAAGATGATCGAGATTGAGGCAAAATACATGGAGCTAATCATTAGAAGAAGTAAATTTTTTTACCATGACAAGTCACATACATTTCCAAAGACACTGTTTATAAGCCATATTGTTCATGATGTCATTCATCTACCATATTGTATGCCAAGCTCCACAATCATTCATGTTGAAGTCCAGATCTATTATCTATTTATAAATCTACTCCTAGATCATGAATTCAACCTAAATTACATTCATAAGCTTTCCATACTTACTGAATCCATTATACCCCACTTCCATCCATAAAATAAAAAATAAAAGGTAAAAAATAATAAAGGGGTTTGGCTGTGAAAATTCAGATTTCTAGCACAGTACAAACCTGAATTCGCACTGGTGAATTCTAAAAAAAAAGGATCTAGCTCATTTAATTGTTTCAGATATATTCTCTATTTTATTCTGCCAATAAACTATGTAATCTCATTCTTTGAAAAATGAATCATCTAGTTCAAAGACTTGAGGACAAGTATTAGAATAAGCAAGGGGGAAACAAAGGCATTAGTTTCATTACTAAAATTCCTTTTTATCCTTTTCATCTCAAGCCTTGTATTCTCTTTAAATAATCAATTTCAACTTCAAGCATATGAAGAGATTTCATGAAAAGTTGCAGAAGGGACCTGAAGCAGCCACAAGACTTCATGAAAATTTTCAAAAGGGACCCGAGGCAATTACATAACTACTTGAAACTTCAAAAATGATTCTCAAGTTCAAAAATAACATAAGGGGCCTGAATAAGAGGATATTCAACTTCACAAAGGGACCTAAAGCTCAGCGTGAAAATGTATCAGAAGGAACCAGTATACTAAGAGAAACGAATCAGAAGAGTTATTCAAAGTGTTGGAATCACTGAGAGAGGGGGGGTGAATCGGTATTCCTTTCAATTAGAGCATTAGTTAATCTTCAATTATTATCAGTGTTTGTACAATGATAGTAGTAAACAAAAGGAACAAAAATGCACACAGTTTTTAAGGTGAAAACCCTCTCTGGGAAAAAAACCACCTGAATGCTTTTCTAATAATTCTTTAATATTCAAATCCAATTGAAAATAAAGCTCCAACTTCCTAGAATCTAGAAAAGAATTCTTCTCTAGCTCCCATTGGATGGATGCTCCAATGACCGAGATTCTTCAGTAGTCAACTGAACAGATGCCCCAACACCCAATGAGCTACAAATCACCCTAGCACCACCCTACCACCCTAAATTTTTCACAGGCTTGAACCTGTTGGTGACTTCATGCACCAGCCTAGCACCATCCTACTAGCCTATAGAAGAATAAAACAAGAATGGACTCTCGTACCAGGGAAAATGGTCCACTTTACAATGATATAGAATGATGTAGAAGAAGAAGACACACTAAACCATAACCCCAAATATGACACAAGGACTTAATGATGATGCTAGACCTCCCGACGGCACCTCTTCAACTCTTGGTAGATAGACACTAGTAGAATTTTTACAATGATGCATTTATAATGACTTAGTACAATGATACCTTTACAATGACTGTATGCAGTGTTGCCTGCTTGAAGACTTCATGTGCTGAACTTGTTGTTGTTGTTCTACACCTTGATTTCTGCTCTTGTCATGCTACCTCTGTTATACCTTGCTTTGCTTTGCTGCCCTAGAAAGTATGGTCCTTTGCAGCCCTTAACAACACATGATCTAGCTTTTTCTTACCTTCTATGATCTCGATATTGAATCTGGTGTATCCATTTTATTTTAGCTCCCCAAAATGTGATTTTCGGTTCTCTAGTATTAAACTGAGTCTTCTTTCCAATGCCATAGGTCTGATCCAATTTGGATTCTTCAAGAGATATTTATGCCCAATCTCTCACAATGACCTAATTACGGACTGTTTCAGTAGAGAAAACTTGTACGGTGTGCCACGTGTCACTGTTCCTTCATTCTGCTCTGAAATTGATACATAGAAAAATGCAGTCTATGTGCTATCTGTCGATTTTTACGTAATTCAAATCCAATACTCAGAGAGAGAGTTATGAATATTTTCCCAAGGTCACTTCTTTGAGATGAAGTTCAGGAGCCTACAAAAACACTGACTTCCATAGATCATATCTCCGAAAATATTACACAATCTGATCTAAAAGTTTTATAGGAGTTTCCTCAGGATTTTAGCTTCGCCTCATAATAATTTCAGCTTCTGAACCTTTGTAGAACAAAAATTTAGAGCGCAAATTTGACAATGACCTATTTCAAGTGGAGAAATCCTTACATAAGGAGGATATGAGGATCACAATTTATATAAATGCTTAGGTTGAGAGGGGCTTCAACAAGTGAAGTGGGAGGGATTTTAGGAGCTTAAAAATCATTAATTATTGATTTTTCAATGACCCATTCCACAACCCCATGGGGTTTTAGCCCAGTAACTGGGTTACAAACTTGAAACATGAATATCTCTCAAACCGTAAAGAATTACGTGGCATGCCATATATCAACGGAAACATCTTGACAAGTAGAAACCATCAAAAGCATTCTTGACCCAGAATATAGTAATTTGGTCGGTCAAAATTTCCTTGCAATATTGGGGTAGCCCCTAGTGCTGCTTGGGTTGACATCAATGACAACCACTGTTCAACAATCTCCCCCTTTGACATTGACGGAAACACAAGTACTCCCCCTGCGATCATGACACCTCTTCCTACAAAATTCTCTCGACCTTTGACATCAATGAAAATAGGTAGCTCCCCCTAACACACAACCATCCTGTGGACCTGTACACACTTCCATTCCCCCTTTACATTCTGAATAAGGAAAATCTAATGAGAACTTGGGAGAATCCCAAGCTTCTGGTGAAGATATTCAAATGCTTCACGAGGTAAAGGTTTAATGAAGATATTAGCAATTTGTTCTTTTGTAACAACATACTCAAGTTTGATATTATTTTTAGCGACTTATTCTCTAACAAAATGATATTTGATCAGAATGTGCTTTGTTTTTAAATGCATGACAGGATCCATGGAGATTCTAATGGCACTGATGTTGTCACAGAATATGGGAACAGGCTCACTGAATTGTACTTGAAGATATTGCAAAGTTTGTTTCATCCAAAGGACTTGAGTACAACATGTTGCCACTGCAATGTATTTGTCTTCTGTTGTAGATAACGAGATTCAGGTTTTCTTTTTTCTCAACCATTATACGAGACAACCACCTAGATAGAATGTTGCTCCACTAGTACTCTTACAATCATCAATGCTTCCTGCCCAATCTGCATCTATAAAGGCTTGAATAATGAGATTGTTACCCTTGGGATACCACAAGCCATATTCTTTTGTGCCATTTAGATATCGAAGAATTATTTTGACAACAATAATATGTGATTCTTTTGGTGCTGCTTCGAATCTTACTACTTATCCAATTGCTTGCATACCATCTGGCCGAGAGGTTGTTACATATAGAAGACTACCAATCATAGATTTGTACAACCTCTGATCCACATCCTTAGATGAGTCATCTATGCTCAATTTGCAACCTGTTACCATCAGAGTAAGGACAGGTTTGCAATCTTCCATTTTGAATTTATTTATCATTTCCTTGATGTAATTGGCTTGACATATAAATATTCCTCTCTCTTGCTGAGATATTTGAAACCCTAAGAAGTATGTCAGCTCACCAAGTATAGACATCTCGAACTCACTTTTCATATTTGTAGAAAAGTTCTTACTTAGTTGATCATCATTTCTACCAAAAATTATATCATCCACATATACCTCAACGATTGTTAAATTATCTTTGTCTATTTGTACATAAATATTGCTATCAACAATACCTTTCTTGAACCCTTGTTGACGTAGATATCCATCAAGACGAGCATACCATGCCCTAGGAGCCTGCTTGAGACCGTATAGAGCCTTCTTTAACCTACAAAAATAGTCTTTTTTTTCTAGTAGTAGAAAACCTTCAGGTTGTTCGATGTAAACTTCTTCTACTAATTCACCATTCAGAAATGCTGATTTAACATCCATTTGGTAGACTTTTATTTTTCTTGAACATGCATAGGAAAGAAACATTCGGATGGCTTCCATTCTGGCAACTAGTGAAAATGTTCTGTCAAAATCAATTCCTTCCACTTGTGCATATCCTTTGCAAACCAATCTTGCCTTGTTTCTGATAACCTATCCATCTTCATTAAACTTGTTCCTGAACACCCATTTAGTCCCATTGACATTTTTATCTTTTGGTCATGGAACTAATTCTAAGGTGTTATTCTTCTCGATTTGATCCAATTCTTCATTCATAACTTCTACCCAATGTTCATTCTAGTTGGCTTCCTCAAAACTACTAGGCTCAAAGGTTGCTAGAAAAGAAATGTGAGCTTTTTGTGATGAACAAAGCTATCGACCTTAATTTATGTCACCAATGATTTGATTTGATGGATGGTTCTTTTGAATCCATTTTTTTGTTCTCTTTTGAGGAGCTTGTTGTTGTTGTTCTGGTATATCTTGATGATAATTATTTACTTTTTCCTGGTTGATAGTTTCTTCTTGTTCTACAATTTTCTTTATGTCTTTTTCAACCTCTGTCTCAAGTTGCAAAGGTTCTATATCCTCATCATTATTCGTTAGAACACCATCTTCGTCAAATGTAACATTTATGCTCTCCACTATCTATTTTAGTCTTAGATTATAGCATTTATAGGCCTTTCTTTTGCGTGAGTAACCAACAAAAATACCTTCATCAACACGTGATTCAAACTTACCCAAATTTTGATCTTCTCTTTTGATATAACAAATTATTCCGAAGATTCTGAAATATTTTACATTAGTTGGTTTTCCTTTCCATAATTCATATGGGGTCTTGTTGCAATTATTTCTGAGAAGACTTTGGTTGATAATGAAGACTGTCGTATCAATTCCTTGAACCTAGAATTTTTCATCCAATTTTGAGTCCTTCAACATTGTTCTACCCATTTCCTATACGATTTTGTTCTTTCTTTCAGCAACTCCATTTTGCTAAGGTGTTCATGCTGTTGAAAATTGTCATTTTATTCCATTTTCATCACAGTATTGCTAAAATCATTTTGAAGTGAATTTTCCACCATTATCTGATCTTAGACACTTTATTTTCAAATCAGTTTCATTTTCAACCAAATCCTTGTAGATCTTAAAGCACTGAAATGCTTCAAATTTTTTCTTTAGGAAACTTACGGTTATCATCCTGGTATAGTCATCTATCATTAACATGAAATATAATTCTCCATCTAAGCCTTTTGTTCTCACAGGACCACATAGATCAGTATGTATCAATTCCAATGGATGTGATTCAAAGTGTTCTTTTCTTTTAAATTGAACTTTAGTCTGCTTTCCGTGCCGACAAGCCTCACATAGTGTGTTGGAAGGTTTTGAGATTTTCAGCATTTCTCATACTGCTTCCTTTTTTCTTATCCTGACAAGATTTTCAAAGTTTATGTGACCCATTCGTTTGTGCCATAACCATTTTTCATCTTCTTTAGCTAGTATACATGCTTAAGTTTCTTCATCCAAAACATATATGTCGTTTGGAGCTCGCCTTGATGTAGCCACAATTTTACCATACCTACCTTTCCTGATTTCAGATTTTGTGGATTTGAATAGCATTGTGTGTCCTTGATCACATATTTTTCCAACATTGAGTAGATCGTGATTCATGTTTTCAACCAATAGAACATTCTTGGCTATAACATCTTTGCTTCCAAGAGTGACGGTACCTGATCCCATAACATTTTAAGATCCATCATTTCCAAAGGATACGGTTCCATCCTTCTTCTCTTTCAGAGATACAAATTTCCTTCTATCTCCATTCATATGCATTGAGAAACCGCTATCAACATACCACACATATTTGTTATTTTGAGCCTTGAGAGTAAGAGCACAATTATCAATCTTCTTCTTCTTCCATGTTCGTTCGTTTGGTGGCTTCGAATATTCTTCTGGAGGATTTTCAAGTCTGTAGTCTTTGGCTATGTGTCTAAATTTCTGACATTTGTAACGTTCCATATTATTTCTTAAATGTTCAAATCTATTGATGTTTTTTTCAGCCCTGGGAGGTTCATATTTGAAGGATATCCTGGAATTGTATTGGTTCCTAGGGTACGTGTGACATTCTACATCTTTATGACCAAATTTTCCACATGAAAAGCAATAGCCATGAAAGTTATGTTGGTGCCTGGATGGAAATCTTCGTCAAGGAATCGTCTTCCAAGGATGTTCTTGCGAATCTTGTCCAATGAAGTCTACATGCATGTCAGATATCATAGGTTCATTGTATTTTTTTGTAGAAGGTCCTGCTTCTTCTTCTTTGTAACTGAGGCCAGTTCTTTCGTTGTAATATCATTGATTGTTGATAAGTTGTTCCAATTCCCTTGAGCTGTTGGCATAGTTTTGGACAGTTTTCCCTTCTTCACTTCCTTATGCAGTGAAACTAATTTGGCTTCTAATGCTTCCCTTTCTTGTTTTCTTTCTTCCAACTTCTTTTGAAGTGACTCTCCAATACATTTGTGTTCTTCAACTTCAATTTTGAGACCTTGAACTTGTTCTTCAAGAGAATTGGAATGGATCTTCTCAGCCTTGAGCTCTTTTATAAGCCTGATTGCCTCCTTATAAAATTCTTCTATAGTCAACCCTTATTCTTCGTTGTTTGATACCTCTTGTTTGTTGTGCTTGGCCATAAAAAATACTATCTCATTAGCTTCTTCTTCGCTGTCACTATCTTCATCGGATGATGAGCTATCTTCTTTAGAGAGAAGTTTCCTTTTGGATCCTTTCTTTTTTTCTTGCTTGTTGAATTTCTTAAATCCTTTCTTTCCTTTTGATTTGCCATCACTTCTATTTGGAAATTTTGCTGCGAAATTCCCAACCTCACCACAGCCGAAACATATCAATGGAAGTTTACCTTTGAATTTTCCCTTACCAATTTTTACTTTTCTCGTAAAGTAAGCATATTCTTCATCTCAAAGACCTTCTTCATCATCTCCCTTTTATTCACACTTGCAAGTGCGTGTCTTTTCAATTGAAGGTTGTTTGTCCTTATTGGTTTTCTTAGATGCAATGAACGCAGTTTCTAGATGCGAAGTACCCTCTTCTTCATCAAGTCTCATTTCATATGCTATGAGAACTCCATGTAATTCCTCTTTGCTGAGTTTTTCCAGATTTTCACTGTATTCTAAGACCGATACCTTGGGGTTGAATCTCCCTGGTAACATTCTAAGAATCTTTCGTATAATAGTCTTCTCGTCAACTGGCTCTCCCAATCCTTCCAGAGTATTAGTTATTTCATCAACATATTGGAAGTATGCAACAATGTTGCCATCTTCTTTCACTCCGAGTTGCTAAAAAATTTCTCTATAGATTTGAAGCTTTTCTACTTTGAAATTTGAGTGACCTGCATATATATTCTCAAGCTTGTCCCATACATTTTTGGTAGTTTTACAACCCAACACCTTAGGATAAGCATATTCCATAAGTCCACTGATAATAATATTATTTTATTTTTCATCATTTACCTAATTCTTCTTACCTTATTCATCCGCGGTTGATGTAAATCCATTTTGAATAGTGTCCCTTACTTCGTAACCTTACGCCAAGAGATAGACCTCCATTATTCCTTTCCAAAGTGCATAATTATTTTCATTGAACAGAGGTACACCATTCTTGGTATGCTCCATGACCTCCTTCCAACTATTAAACTGCTATTGAAGGAACCAAGCTCTAATTCCAATTGTTGGAAATAATGAGTGAGGGGGTGAATCAATATTCCTTTCAATTAGAGCATTAGTTAATATTCAATTATTATAAGTGTTTGTACATTGATAGCAATAAACAAAAGGAACACAAATGCACACATTTTTTAAGGTGGAAACACTCTCTGGGACAAAAACCACCTGAATGATTTTCTAATAATTCTTTAATATTCAACTCCAATTGAAAATAAAGCTCCAACTTCCTAGAATCTAGAAAAGCATTATTCTCCATCTCCCACTGGATGGACGTTCCAATGCCCGAGATTCTTCAGTATTCAATTGAATGGATGCCCCAACACCCAATGAGCTACAACTCACCCTAGCACCACCCTATCACCCTAAATTTTTCACAGGCTCGAACTTGTTGGTGACTTCATACACCAGCCTAGCACCACCCTATCGCCCTATAGAAGAATAAAACAAAAATGGACTCCCGTACCAGGGAAAATGGTCCACTTTACAATGATATAGAATTATGTAGAATAAGAAGACACACTAGACCATAACCCCAAATATGACACAACCACCTAATGATGATCCTAGACCTCCTGACACCTCCTCTTCAACTCTTGGCAGATAGGCACTTGTACGATTTTTACAATGATGCATTTACAATGACTTAGAACAATGATACCTTTACAATGACTGTATGCAGTGCTGCCCACTTGAAGACTTCATGTGTTAAAATTATTGCTATTTTTCTACACCTTGATTTTTGCTCTTGTCATGCTACCCTCTACTACACCTTGCTTTGCTTTGCTACCCTAGAAATTTTGGTCCTTTGTAGCCCTTGACAACACATGATCTAGCTTTTTCTTGCCTTCTAAGATCTCGATATTGAATCTGGTGTATCTCTATTATTTCAGCTCCCCAATATGTGATTTTCGGTTTTGTAGTATTACTCTGAGTCTTATTTCCAATGCCATAGGTATGATCCAATTTCGATTCTTCAAGATAGATTTATGCCCAATCTCTCACAATGACCTAATTATGGAATGTTTCAGTAGAGCGAACTTGCATGTCGTGCCACATATCATTGTTTCTTCATTCCGTTCTGAAATTGATACATAGAAAAATAAATTATGTGCTATATTTGCCACTTTTTACAGATTTCCAATATGATACTTAGAGAGAGAGTTATGACAATTTTCCCAAGGTCACTTCTTTGAGATGGAGTTCAGGAGCCTACAAAAATGCTAACTTCCATAGATCATATCTCCAAAAATATTACGCACCTTGATCTGAAATATTTACAGGATTTCACTCAAGATTTCGGGTTCGCCTCATACTAATTTCAACTTCTGAACCTTCGTAGAAAAAAATTTAGAGCGAAAATTCCACGATGACCTGTTTCAAGTGGAAAAATCCCTACATAAGGAGGATATGAGGATCACAATGTATATAAATGCTTAGGTTGAGAGGGGCTTCAACAAGTGAACGTGGGAGGGATTTTAGGAGCTTAAAAATAATTAATTATTGAATTTTAAATGACCCATGCCACAACCCCATGGGGTTTTAGCCCACTAACTGAGGTTAAAAACTTCAAACATGAATATCTCTCAAACCGTGAAGAATTACGTGGTGCGCCATATATCAATGGAAACATCTCAACAAGTAGAAACCATCAAAATAATTCTTGACATAGAATATAGCAATTTGGTAGGTCAAAATTCCCATGAAATATTGGGGTAGCCCCTGGTGCTGCTTGGGTTGACATCAATGACCATCGTTGATCAACACAAAGATCAGTTCATCTCAAAAAAAATGAAGGAGTTATTGGAAAGACATTATTTTTAGGCATCAACCAAGGAAATTAATGGAAATACTGTAAGTTACAAATTTACTTTTAATGCATTTTTTATTTTGAAAGAAATTATTAAAATAGGAAACTAATTAAACCTTGGTGCATAAGATACATCCCCTGCACATACCTAAGACCCTTCTCTTTTCATAAAACCTTTACCTTTACCATCCACTGAAATCATAAAACTTATTTTCCCACAAGACAAGTCAATTTCATATGTCTCTTTTCCTACCACATAAAGTCTTTCCTGCATGGGTTAGTGTCAGATAAAAAATGGTAACAAGATGTTTGAAATAAGGAGCTATAATACTATGGAATCATGATTCATTATTCTATTTTCTTTTTGTTTTGAAATGACCTTGAAATGGTCATTTCAAAAGCCATTTCAAAAAGTAATCGTTAAAAGAAGCATATGGATTGCATCATGAAGAAGTTGAGGGCATGGAGATAGGATGTATCATTTCAAAAGGAATTTAAAAGAATCATTGTAATCACTAAAAAGACACCAAGAATGATCCATCATAATAGACTTATTTTGGCATGCAAAAACGCATTCAATGAACTAGAGGATATATGCAATCATAATGAAGTTTGTACAAAAATAAATCATACAAATGGCATGTAAAACTCATTGAAGACATATGAAATTACAGTGAGGTCGGTAAAAACAAAAAATCATCATGAAAATGTTTGTAAAAGGCCTCCACTACCGTTGTTGAGGAAATAAAGAAAATTGAGGTGGTCTTTTTTTAAAATACATGGCAAAAAGGACTTGAAAACACACCTATAGGAAAACAAAGAAAAGATATCAGCTCAAAGAAAACATAACTCAGTTCAAAAAATACAACTCCCAACACAAAAGCTCAGAGAGGTAACGAAGGCTCAAAAGTGGAGAACGAAGCATAAGACCACGACCAAGAAGCCAGGTAGGAAACACAACCCAAAAATTTAGAAATTGATTTTATAATGGAGACAGAGATAAAATCGATTAAGGAATGAGTTGTTAAAAGCATAGGGTATGAATGGATTCTAATGCTGAGGGGATCTCGACAAAAGCCATGGAAAATGCTGAGTTTTCATGAATTCAAAATGAACGTTTAAGTCTTCAAATAGATCCCATGAATTTTGTGGAGTTCACAAGTTTGAGTTTAGTTAGGAGTTAAAGACAAAAAATTTGTTTTAATTGACTAGATCCTAAGTCTGGGTTAGCATTTGAATAGTAGTCGCATAGGCTTAAATCCGAACTCCAGTTATAATATTGAAAACTTATTTCAAGTATGAGTTAGCATTTGACTAGTGGCAACGTAGTCTTAAGTCCGAGTTAACATTTGTATGGTGGTAGCGTAGGCTCAAGTCCAAGCTCCAAGTGTAATATTGGCATCAAAAAATATAAGTTCAAGGCCCAGTCACATTATTATCTACACAAGCCTCCAAACATAACTTATGCATGGTGGTGTGAAGCAGTGTTGGTAAGTGCACAACAGTGCTAAAATTGTAGGTGGCATTTCGAAAAAAAGTGGTAGTCTCTAGAGAGGAAAAAGGTGGCAGAAGACTGTGAGATTACTTCTTATTTTCTAGAAATCGATTTTTCAAGGTGTTAAAACACAGAGGTTTCTTCTTAAGGATATTCGACAATGAAAAATTTTGCATCTCAGCCTAGGAATTTGACATTACTAGTTCAGAAATTGCTCCTTATTTTTAGTAACCAATAATTTGCATATCAATCCAGATTTGACATTTTAAATCAGAAATTTGTCCTTGTATTTTCTTTTTTGGGTATCACGCTGAGGTTCAAATCAATAGTCCAATTCAGAATTTTTGGGTATACATTGCAGACTCCTAGTAAGAAATATACCTATGATATTTTAAAAAATAATGTTTTTCTTTGAATGGTTATCTACAAGAAAATATTTTTCTCCTCTCTGATATTCACATCACAAATATAATTTCTCTATGATATATACATAGTCTACAAACGAAATTATCCTCTTTAAAATAGATTCATTAACTTTTCCACGAGATTATTCACTGTAGAAGGTTATTTAAATTGGTACAAAGACCAAAAAAGGAAAGAACAAAGCCATCCAGACTTCAAAATGGGAAGCAGAATTGAGCCGTAGGATTTCAATCAAAAATTGGAATAAGGAGACTATAAAGAAACTCTATCAAGTAGCCTTATTAGATTTTCTTAGGAAATTTAATGGGTATAATTTAAAAGTGGCAGAGATGTTTTTTTTAAACTATGATAATGAGAAAACCATGGTAGGAGGCATTCTTGTTCCAATCACACCAGAGTACCTTTCTCAAGACACAAATCTATCAATAACAAGGGAAGAATATTATAAAGGGAAACATTTTAAAGAGAAGGGATGGAACTACTTTTTAGAAATCAAAGAAAAGGAATATTTGACAAAACCAAAGGGATTCCAAGGGAATGGTTGAGATAACCATGGGAAGAACTAGTTCTTATTATTCAGAAATACTTCACTTGCGATGGGAGGTTTATCATAGTACATATATATTATATCAAATTCCTCCAACGTATAAAAGGTTATTGTAAATTAAACCTTCCTTATTTATTTTCTAGAATTTTAGTGAAAATGGTTGAAGGAGTGAAAAGCAAAACTGGAAGAAAAGAAACTAGCTACTTCCATCAAGGTCTAATAAGAATCCTTATTAAATATCAATTGAAAAACAGAGCTGAGACATGGGAAAATTTCTTGGAAAATAATTATTTTGTAGAATTCAAAGGGAAGAAGAACTAATTGGAAATGAAGAAACACTTGCACATTTGCATCTTTCTAAAAATGTTATGCAATCACCATTATATCCAAGAACCAAAATCAAAAAGAAGAAAGAGGGCATATCCATTGAAAGGGAAAGATATTTTGTAATTGGAAGGTTCTACATCAGGGGACATATCTACAGGCACATCAGCAGGGAGGTCAACATGCCGAGGTAGAATATCAAAACAGCAAAGACAAGCATGAGGACATGCTTGAGAATCAGCAAGGGGGAGATGTTGGCCCTCAATTTTGACCCATTTTCACCATGCATAATCCACCATTCTATCATCCCTTACCATCATATCATGATCATATTTGTCATATTTTTGCCTCCTTTTTCACATTAAGGTAAAATAATTATGTCTTTTAATATTTGGAATTTTTAGTAACAATTGGGTATTAAAAATTATTTTTGGCAGAAACAGAATTTCTCGTAATGGCTCCATTGAAGTCCTATGTGCAGGACACCTGGGCACAAACTGAATATAGATTCGAGAAAAACAGGAACCAAAAATGGATAGACTCCTATTGGCACACTCCCATTGAGTCAGAATAGGCTCGATCAAAGCTGGTCAAACTTGACCAGTCATTAAGGAAATCCCCTAATTTAGGGGCAGTTTTGGGATTTTATGGAATATTCCCATATTTTGTGCAAAAAAGGGGTGATTTCGACCCTATTAGGTGGAATAATACTCTTGTTGGTTTTTATAGCCATTTTAGCTGATTTTGTTACACTTTTAGCCTATTTAAGCACAACTATTCAGAAATTATGAGCATGTATTATGATTATTGAGACTTCTGTATTTCTGAATATAATTTTAATAACTTTCCTTCTACTTCTTGTTGGTCTTGATGTGGAATGTGATTGCAGATCTACAGTAGCTGATAATCTTCAAGTGTACCAAGCAAAGGGTGGAGGTCCCCCATTCTAGGCTAAGTACACTACCGTGTATTTTTGTGCATAATTGTGAATATCTTAGATTGTTAAACATTTCCGTTACAATTTCCTATGAATACTTTTCTGAGTAGATTCATTGTATGCCATGATCATTTATGTTTCTAAAATTATTTCATTTCAGTAATTTTTTTAAGTAGGGAAGGTCAACCAAGGCATCTAAGTTAGATCCTTTTCCTTGTGAGCTAAGAATTGAACTGGAAATTGTGTTTATGCATTTAATCTTTGCTACTTTCGTGGATTGATTGTGTTATTATTTTTGGTGGCATTGGTTTGTTGCAATAGAAATAATGAGAAAGGAAAACCAAGACCTCTAATTTAGAGCCTCTTTCTTGTTGGCTATGCTCCACAAAGACTCATTGCACTCTTGTTTTTAGATCCGAATTTGAATTTTTTCTTTTTAGAAATTTATATTTGTAATATTAATTTCCATTATCTTCGCCTAAACAACTACTTCCTATACTAGCTTAATCGAAGATCCATATACCTTGGTGTGCTTCTAATTTTACCAACCCAAATTGATAATTAAAACAAATGTTATAATTCAACTCAATAAATCCTAGACTGACACCTTATTGGAATTTATTTGTTAAGAAATAAATTTATTTTCATGTAAATTAGGTATTCTAAGCCTCATCCACCAAGTCAGCCTCAAACTAGACAAGTCTACCTAAACTGAGGGGAAAAAAGTACTATATAAATGTAGCAACTTGACCTTATTTGAAGAACTCACTCATCAATTTTGATCTAAATCTTCTCAGGCCATAAAAAGTGTGAATTTCAAGAAGGAAGAAGGAGAAGGCTAGCGAAGGAGAAGGAGAACAATATCTATCTAAATAAGACAAAAAAATCTCTCTCTTATCTCACATGCGTGAAGTTTTGGATTGTTGTTGGGGGTTGAAATTTCTAAGTTGTTGTCGGTTGTTGATACTGGACTATAAGTGACTATTGAAGTTTGTTGAATCATCTTGGAAAGCTAACTTGGTGGATGAGGAAGGCTTGTTGGTCTAATGTCTTGGTCTATCCCATTTTTAATTACTAAAGGAAGAGTTTTTGAATAGGTTTTTCCCTAATAGGGGTTTTAACCCTAGTTGAGTGCCTACATCTAGTGTCCTTAATCTTTGTGTTTTGGTTTTGGTAATTTCATTATGAACAAAGATAAACTAAAACATAAGATATTTAATAAGAATATAAAGACAATGACACATAATTATCAAGATAAATAAAATATTTCCACCTTTCTGGTTTTCTAACACCCAACATCTCTACCTCCATATTTTTCACCAACTATAATATTTCAAGAGTGCACATCTAATTATTGATATATTTTTTACCCTCGACCTATATATAATCCTAAATCACATTTTCTCATGGATTTTGACATAATAGGTCCTAATTAATTGAGAAAAAAATATGATTACTATTAATGGAAAAAATACCTTTTCATCTACATCCTCCACTTGTGAGCACTTTGGGCCATGATTGTTTCAATTTCATAGCCTCCCCAACACATTGTTTAGAATAATTATGAGACAACAAAATGAGTAAGTGTAGAATATGCATGAAAGCTGAAATGCAAGTATCACAGTGGATACTGATTCAATTGCTTGAGGACTAGATATAAGCATCATCACAACCAAACCTAAATGCATACTAAAACCTCGAATGCAAATTATAATTGAAATCCATAGATTTTATTTTGGTTAATTTAGATTGGAGAAATGCATCACCTCAATTACTATCATGTAAGAAAACCCAACTCTAAAAACCCATAGTTTCTTAAACTTGAATGCAAAAATATGCACATGAAGAAAAGTGCCAAATAAATTTCCATGAAGAGTTGAATATGTTGGAAAAAGCTTCATAGTATTTTAGGATTTTATGTTATTTCTTTAGCATAATGCACGGTCTCTTCACAACTTCATGACGAAACACTCCATCAATTCCCTGCCATAATAGCCATGGAAGCAACATGGGATTATGTAACATCCTAATTTATCCCCTTGGAAAATATGTAACTAAATTTGTTTAAAACTATGAATTGATATTTTTATTTTCAGTTATACTAGTCACCATGAGGTAGATATACCATAGTGTTGTAAACATTGTAAATACTTTTAGTTTTGCAGTTAATAAATGATGATAACCAAGTCTAGCAAACAAGAGTACCTATAGGGGATTGGTGTTCTGGCCATAGGATTAGTTGAAAGGGGATAAAGGGAGGATGTAATTTGTAAATGTTTTGGTTAATTAGATTATCTATGTATCTAGACATTTGGGTCCTTTGAAATTTTGATAGTTACTTTTTCGTCAAATACCGAGAATTTCCCAAACATATGACAAAATAGATATATTCGGAAGATCTATAATTCAATAATTCACCTTTTCGTCAATAACCAATATTCTTCTTGTCCTTTGATAGAATTAAGAAATTTAGAGGATCCAAAAATTCTTTTTTATTCAAATCCAAAAGCCACAGAATTTGGAAATTTTTAAAACTATCTCTTTTGGGAAATTCTTGGATGTGGATTCTAGCGGGATAGAGTAAGTGGTGTACACATGGAGCCATGTTCGATGAACCCCATGTAAATTGGAGTGTGAGGTGGCATGTTATATAGCAGATGATGTGGTTGTCGATGTGTCGCTAATGGTGTGGCATGATGACATGGAACATGTGCGAAAAAGAGATGATGTAGCAACCACTGTGTTGCATGCAATGGAAGAGGTGACATGGAATCTAGGAGTCTATAAGTCTATCATTTTATTTAAATATAATATTATGAAAGATTCATAAGAGCGAATTTTAGATATCTAGGAATCTAGATATCTGAATCTAGCTCTTCTAATTAAATGGACTTTCAATATTTTATAGATATTTGGAGATCCATATTTTCACAAGGTTGGTTTATTGATTAAATGCCTTACTTGGATCCAAATGTATTCCGAAAAAAATAGAAAATATCACAAGGAACAAAATTGAATCCAAATATGACATGACACATTGAGGTGTCATGCTTACAGACATGGTACTATGTTGTGGTGACAAGTGGACCAAACAACCATGTGTCAATGGTATGGTATGCTAACATGGCCTAGGAAGTAAAATCTTTTGAGGGTCATGACCTTGTGTCCAAAGCAAAATTTGTAACATTGGAAATCTCTTGACAAGCACAAGATGATGGTGATTTCAAAAAGGAAGTTTAAGGTGATTAAAAGAAAAGGAATTTTGATAACCTATCTCCCTAAGGTAAAATGACGAGTTGGGACTTAAATAGAATGATGAGACCATAACAAACAAATTATATATCAACTTCTATATATTGTCATTCTTTATCTTTAATTTGGTTATATACATAAATTTTAATTTATAATAAACATGGCATGTTACATATTATATCCAATTAAATACAATTTCAATATCTCACAATAATAATGAAGAAAATTGAAAACAATACAACCGAACCCTCCATGGTTTCACCTTACCTTCATTTTGTGGATAGGTGATGAGAAGGCCAACATCCATCTCACAAATTCCATTGGTTGTTCATAGCAAATGGTTCTATACCATATATAGTTATCTTCTCATTGGGTCAAATGGAAGGCCAAAACCCAAATGTGTCCTACCTAATAGAGGATTACCCAGGTGTGAGGGAGTGAGCATTCACCAATTGGAAATGCTCTAAGAACCACAATTTTTTTTTGCACCAAATGGTGGGTGGCCAAATAAGCAACCACACTAAGTTGAATGATAAACAAATTATGAGTATTTAATGGGTTAGGGTCAACCCACTTCAAGATGGAGAGAATGTTCCACTTTTGGGCTTAATAGAAAATGAATGGGATAAGGAGACACTTCAACAAAACAATTGCAAGGCACCCTCCATGATGGTACTCAATGTGCATTGAATACTACACTAACATACACATAGTCTTTAAATGACAATGATGTTTCCGTATGCCATATTAGCTCATCAATATGCCCAATTCATTGTTGAATGCTAGAAAATTTGGCTAGACCACTATTGGTGTCTCTCCTCGTTTTGCTTAGATTTATTTCATATTTATTGTTTTGTTTAACTCTAAACTTAACTGAAGAGTACATCCAACCCAATCCATTAATGATGAAAGTTTGAGTAGATCACTATATGTCTCAATTAGAGTTATTTCATATTTATTGTTTTGCTTAACTCCAAGATTAATTCAAAATTACATCTAAAACTATTTAAGGAGGCAAACGACAAAATCCAATCAATAAACTAACCATATACATCAATAAAATCCACGAAACTTATGTTACTAATAACTTTTAAAAGGAACCTACCCTTCAATGGTCAAATTCTAATGCACAATCTATACATTTTCTCATTCAAACCTCACATAATACTTAGAATTGTCGCCGTTTACAACTTCCACTTTCTTAAGATAAAATTTCCCAATAAACTTTAAAAGTTTTGAAACCACAACGACCTAAAACACTTGTGTGTTATTCCAAAAGTCTTATTATGTCTGATTACTTGTAAGTGAAAACGCATGACTTCATTGGGACTCATACAAAAATACTAAAAAATCTCAAAATGCTTTAAAGTTTATGAAAAATAATGAAGATTTAAACGATTCCAACACTGCGATATTAAAGTACACTGAAGACTAAGAACAACGCATTGCGAAATTTTCTAATTTTTCTGCTTAGTATTTTAAGAAATAATGTTCTGCACGATATGATGCCGTATCCTATATTTAACCATAACAAATACGAGATGAATGCAGTTCTAGATCATCGCATCAAAGTGGTCCATGAGAATCTAATATTAAATTTCTAAATGTTTTGGTATTTAAGAAATCAGCATGAGGTGATCTGTTTTCTTATATCTATTCAGCAGGATGTGATGTGTTTTCTTATAATTTATTTTTTTTTCAGAAGAAAAAAACGCTGTATATTCAGCAGAAGGTGATGCGGTATTGTTATTAATAAAAAATACTTTGTTTTGTTAATTATATGTTTCATTATTATGTTGGTATTGAGGGTTGCAATTTAACGTGTACTAAAAGAAAATCTATATTATAAATTGGATGCGGAGGTACTTAAATTAATTGTTGCAAATTTAATGGTTAGTTGTGAGTAGGTAGGTTCAATTGAATCGATGGATAAAGTATGTGTGGATTCACATAAATCTTTTTCCCTCCCACCTTTACCATGAGACATTTCCTCATTTCTTTTTATGAGTCTTAATTCTTAGAATTTAGAATATTCAATATTCTACATCATTCCTCTCACTTAATGGATGAATGGTCTGAGAGAAGAAAAACAAATAGAATGAGAAAAAAGAAGGTATGGTAGTGGCTAAGAATAGATAGAATGAGCAAAATGGAAGGTATGATAGTGGTCAAGAAATCAGCCCACCTTCTCTTGACATCCATTGGTTCACAATGAATAGGAGTTAGCTCTTTACCATTGACCAAGTACAAATAGTTTTGACATTGTTTTGTGAGGGGTTTTTCCTTGATAGGTTTGGTATCACGCTTGAGTTGAATGCGAAGGAGGGTTAAAGTTTGAAAGAAACAAAATCTCTATGTATTAATGGCTTATTAAATATCTAGTTGTATGTCCAATAAAAAAAATGACCAAACAAGTCTTCTCTTCTCACCCCAGTTAAGTATTTTTTCTTGTTATGACCATGAGTTGTCTATGAGGATGGCCTATTATCTTCTTGGCTACTTCTTCTGTTCTTAGGATTTTTCCATCAACTACCACCAAGAAAACCAAGACAAATCTCTGAACATTAATGACAAATCTCTTTCTTCAATAACAAATCAATAAATGAGAGAAATAAATTTAAAAATAAATAAGGATTGAAGATAAAATTTACCACAATACACTAGATTCACATGGAAAATTTAGCTATGGGAAAATCCATGAGCTAGCATTGGGAAAAACCACAAGGAAATGATCAAAAGTTTATTTAATCTACAAATGAAAATACATACATCGGCTCACTTATGACTCACACATACCTATTTTACCTTAGATGGTTCTTAGCCTACAAATAGGTTGTGTCACAATACCATGACCTAATACTATGGGCCAATACCATGGATTATCAACACTATGTGCCCAAAATAATGGTAATTCATTATTCTTGTTCCATGACATTCTAGAAGCATGAAGAAGTTAAAATTTTATACACTTCAATTTGATTTGATTTGATCTTATATATAACAATCTCCCACTTGGTACCAAACAAAAGCTCAATTGAATATTTTTACTATTTTTTCTATTTTCTTGCTACTAATCCTTTCTCAAGATGCCTTTCATCACATTTACATTTCCCAACCAAGGTTTTGAAAAAATCCTCTTTATCCCTTGGTAAATTTTTTGTTAACATATCACCTAGATTATCTTTAGTGTGCATCTTCTCAAACTATATCAGTCCATCATCTAGGACATCATGAATCCAATGTTATCTCAAATCAATATTCATTTCTTAAAATGATATGATGGGTTTTTTTTCTTAATGAATAGAGTTTGGCTATCATAATGCAACACATATATTTCTTGTTTCATTCTCAACTCTCTTAAGAATTGTTGCATCCACGACGTCTCTTTACATGCTTCCACGTTAACTACATATTTTTCTTCTATTGTGGATAGGGCTACTACTTTCTACATTCTAGACACCTAAGACACTATGACACCTGTAAAGTTATGTAAATAACCAATGGTAAATTTCATGGCGTCCAAATCACCAACCATATTTGCATCTATATAGCCTTCAAGAATAGAATTATTATTATTACCAAACAATTAACAATATTAGTACCCTTAAGATATCTTAAAATCCACTTTACGTCTTCCCAATGTTGTTTGTCTAGATTTGCAAGGAATTTGCTTACTAATTTCATTGCATGAGAAATATCTATACCATGGCATAAATCAAATTACCAATTTTTAAAGCATAATGAATTTTACTCATTTCTTCTTTCTTCTCGTCCTCAAAGGGCCCAAACAAACACTAAATCTCAAGTGGGATGTTGGTTTGGCATCCTTCATGTTGAACCTATTTAATACTTTCTCAATATATTTCTCTTGTGATAGCCACAACATTTTCTTCTTTTTGTCACTCATTATCCTCATTCCTAATATTACTTGTGTTGGACCCAAATCCTTCATTGCAAATTGACTTCCCAAATCATTCTTCAACCTATTGATCATGTTTTTATCATGCACAACAATTACCATGGCATCCCCATATACAAATAGTATAATATGTTTATCTTGGTCATACCTCCTAATGTAGACATAGTTATTAGCCTCTAGTCTTTTAAAACCACTCTCCAACATAGATGTATCAAATTCCTTGTACCATTGGCAAGGTGTTTGTTTCAACCCATGGAGGCTCTTCTTCAGATTGCAAACTAGGTTCTATTTACCTTTTACTTTGAATCCTTCCATTTGCTCCATATGAATCTCTTCCTTAAACTATCCATGAAGAAAGGTTCTCTTTACATCTAATTTTTAGCATTCCAAATTTATAGAAACACCAAGACCAAGAATAACTCTTATGCATGAGAGCTTAACAACAAGTAAAAAAATTCAATAACGCAAATACCTTATTTTTGGGTAAATTGCTCTTCATGACCAACCTTTATTTTTATCTTTCTTTCTTTCCTTCACCCTCATTTTTAATCATATATACCCATTTTTTTTTTATGAAATTTCTTCTTTTTTGGAAACATTGCTAACTTCCTAGTTTTTTTTTCCAACATGGAGTCCATTTCTTTCTTCCACTCTTTTCTAGTCTCCATATTACAAGCCTCCTAAAAACAATGTTGTTCACCTTCACCATTTAACAAAATATAAATATAATTTGAGGGTGGATACCTTTGTGGGGGCTTGTGGGGCCTAATAGACCAATGAACCAAATTTGTTGGTGTGTTTCTAGTTGGATCTCTATAGTCGATGCAATGTTTCTTCTTCTTGTTGTCCATCATTTTCAACCTGTTTTCCATGATGTTTTTGAATTTGTTTCCCAGTTTCCTGAAATTGTGAGATATTTTCTTGCTATTCAACAAACCTGCCAACAAATTTCTTGACCTCCATATCATTTGTCGACCTTTTATACATATATGACTCATTGAATGTAACGTACTTACTTCTAGAAATTTTGTGTTTAAATGGATCCCATAGACGCCAACCAAACTTACCATTTGCATAATCCCATAAAAAAATACTCCATTGATTTATCATGTAATTTGGTTCTTCGTTATTTTGAAATATGCATAAATTCTTCAAATCCAAAAAAAAATTAGGTGATAATTGTTTACCTTCTTACCAATCCAAACTTATTTAGGAATTCCACTATACTAGGTGATAGATTGATGAAGTAACAAGTTGTCCTCATTGCTTCTATTTAAAAGTGTTTTTCCAATCTAGAGTTTGAAAACATACCCAACACCTTCTCGATGATAGTGTGGTTTATTCTTTCTACAGTACTATTGTATTGAGGAGTACTAGGGATAACCTTCTCATGTTCTATGCCAAACATATTAGAACAATCCTTGAATGCATTAAATAATTTCTCTCCACCTTTATCTTCCTAAAACACTTGAGTAGTTTTTTAGCCTCTCTTTTAGCAGCAATGTGAAAATTTTGAAATATCTCATACACCTTACCTATTTCTTTTCATGGGGTAGGCCCAAGCCTTCCTAGATGCATCATCTATAAATGTGACAATACATGAGGCTCCTCCTAATGGCTTCACATTGAGTATCCAAAACACATCATAGTATATCAATTCTAATAGAAGTAGTTTCCTTTGATGGCCCCCTCTCATAAATCAAACTCTTTGTTGTATACCATATAAATAATATTCACAAACGTCAAGTTCATAGAATTTCAAACCTCAAATAATTTTTGTGCCAACAAGAATTTTTAGGCCCTTTTCATTCATGAGATCCAAGCACCTATTATTTTCTAGACATCTTTACCAATGATTGTGGAGAAAATATTCATCACCTAATTGTCCGATAGAGTTCAAGCTCATAAGCATCTCTGTAATATGATTAACTTGTTTCAGCAAAATATTATGTTCATCTTTCATATTGATTTAGACATCACTCATAAATGAAACTCTTCTTTGCATACCATATAAACAATGTTCACAAAGGTCAAGTTCATAGAATTTCAAACTTCAAAGCAATTTTTTTCCAAGAAGAACTTTAAGGCCCTTTTCACTCATGTGATCCAAGCACATGTTATTTTCTAGTCAACTTTACCAATTCTTGAGGAGAAAATATTCATCACCTAATTGTCCCATAGAGTTCAAGCTCATAGGCATCTCTGAAATAGGCCTATGCCTAACCTATTTCAGTAAAATATTATGTCCATCCTTCATCTTGATTCAAACATCTCTCACTACAATAATATTACATAAATGATTGTTTCCCAAATGTACTCTACCATAATAACTAACCTCAAAGGAAACAAAATTGTTTCTGCATGGAGTTACATGGTGAGACGTAGGAGAGCCAAGTAACCAATCAAGTATAAGAACATTCTTCTTCTACTAAAATAGTAAGTAAATATCACTTTGTGCAAGTAAAATATAGCTTTGTGAAATCACTATAGTGATCTTCATATTGATATATCTGTTGTTAATAACAAAACAACAAAAGACATAAATAAACTTAAAAATAAATAAAAAGTAAAGAGCATAAATTTCCTCCTAAGAGGTCATAGGTTCAAACCCAGAGGGGGTAGAGTATGTGTGCCTTCGTAGACTTAGCAGTCAAATAGTTGAGCGAAGATGAGTCCCTTCCCACAAACAAGAGGGTCTCATACACCAATTTGGTGTATGACTTGGTCGTGACCTTAAAATTGGATAATAATAATAAATATAAAATTTATCACAATAGAATAGATTTACATGGAAAACACAACAATGGAAACAAATAAAAAGAAATAAAATATAAAATAAAAAATGAAATTTACCACAATAAATCAACAAATGAAAATACAAATATCCACTCACTTCCAGGACATACACCTATTTTTTTGTAATAGATCATTCTTACCTTGTAAATTAGTTTTGTTACAATCTACAATGACTAGCTTAATATAATGGACCAATATCATGAATTATCAACACCATGTACCCAAAACAACCTTAACTCATTTAACTCTTTCAAAAACATTAAAAAAAATTTGAAAAATCAAAATATTATATATTTTAATTTAATTTACTTTAATCTCACATTTAACACTTTTACTTATCCATCTGGATTTTTTAAACCTGGATTTTAAAGTATATTTAATTAATTCTTTATGTTCCATTTTTACATATCAATCTATGTTTAATTTGCTTCTATACTCGATTCACACCAGAGTTTATTGGAATTTTTTCAACATAAGCAATTAATGGCAAATCAGCCAGCAAAATAAAATGAACATCTTTCATTTAATCACAAACATATAATATAACTGAATAGGAGAGGTTGTTGGAAGAAATAATGTTAACGCTCATGAATCTAAATGATGGACTCGAAAAAACAAATAACATTCATGGATGGTAAACACCACAGCTGCAACAAATTTGAAATTTCGTACCTGTTGCAATATTATTCTAGGTGAAGAACACGTTCATATAAAAAAAATAATACAGCGATTAAGTCGTGATTGGGAACCAATAACATATTCTTAAGGGGCAGGGAGGAAAATATTTATGATTCTGCACGTCCAAAGATGATTTGATACTACAATAATATTATTAAAAAATAAAAAAACAACGAAATTCGTGTTGGTTTAAGCTTTTAAGAAGCATACTGAACTTTACCAGCAGCTCGATGTGATCATGTTTGGTATGCATAATTCGCTATCCAATATGGTTAACAGAGGGCCTGCAAATGAGGGATCTATCAAATATGCAATTTTTTTCTTTGCAGTATTTGTCATGACAATGGCACCAAGAATGGATGCAGACAAATTCCATAGTGGGGAATTTGTGACAACAAAAGAGTTGTCACTTGCTGATTCGTCCAATTTGACACTCTATGTAAACATCACTGTGTTGAAGAATGTTGTAGCCAAAGGAGCTGGTAAGTGTATTTGTTTGTGTGGCAAAATTTTATGTTGATTTCTGAAAAGAACTAATAAGGTCATTGCTTATTGCAGTTTGTTTAGATGGAAGCCCCCCAGCCTACCATTTAGACCGAGGATATGGATCTGGAGCAAACAGCTGGATTGTTTTCATGGAGGTAAGTAATTTCTCCTGTTCTTTGTTAATTTAATAGTGAGTGTAGTGATACTCTCTGTATGTGGTTTCGTGTTTTAACAATGGCTGGTCAAGTCATTGTAGGTAATGTGGCTGGATGGTTTGTTGTCTTTTTTTCATTTTGGGTTAGTGTAAGTTGGGCTTAATGGATTAAGAGCATGTGTTTCCTTCTAAGAATTAACAGGTTCAAAATTAGAGAGGTAGAATATGTATGTTTTTCTAGACTTAGCAATCAAATTACTGCGCTGAGATAGGTCTCTTGTCCCACAAACAAGAGAATCTCATGCACCAATTTGATGTCTAGCTTAACCGTGACCTGAAAATTAGATTATTATTATTAATGTGGTGGGAATGATTTATTAACTTCTTTTCATTTTGATTGGAATTTCAGACTATGACATGTTTGTCTGTAACTTGATTAGTAACCTGATTATATAGCTTGACTCCTAGTTTACAGCCTATCTACCTTATTGGAACTGAAGACTTGAATTCTTATTTAGTGCAAATTATTTTGCAGGGTGGAGGAAGGTGTTTCGACCTAGCATCCTGCTCGAAGCGCACTCGCACTGCATTGGGTTCATCTCTGTACATGGGGGAATCAATAGCATTTACAGGCATTTTAAGTGATGGTCAAACACAAAATCCAGGTATCTCAAGTCTAGACTCTACAGCAATGTGATGATAAATTGGCTTTTCCAAGGATTTATTGAAACTAGAGAAAACTGTTGAACAGATTTTTATAGTTGGAACCGCGTTATGGTTAGATACTGTGATGGGTCTTCATTCACCGGCGATGTGGAAGTACTAGAGCCGGTATGTTTTTTTCAATACATAGGTAAAAGGAATTTTTAATTCTCATAATCCTATGGCAATGGAAACTTTTGTATCTGATGAACAATGTTTCAGGGTAAAAAACTATATTCGAGAGGAAAAAGGATATGGGAAGCTGTAATGGAAGATCTTTTGTCTCAGGGAATGGATAAAGCAGAACAGGTACGTTTTCCAAATTCAATTCTTCTTCTTAAGTAAATATTTAAATGCCTTTCCATTTTGGATATCTCACTTACTATGTAAAGGCATGGTTTATTTATTTATTTTACTAATAGATAAAAAAAATTATATATTAGTTTTGTAATTAATTAAAATATGTAATTTATTTAAATTAAATAAATAATTTTTTATTTAATATTTGTTATCTCATTAATTAAGTTGTGGTTTATATATATATATATTCATGTACTTATATCTATCTAGATAGAATAGATTTAAATAGATAAAAATCTAAATAGAATAGATAGATGGATATGGAAACATGGATATTGGTATCTTTCCATAGCCATATTTGAACTAGTGCATGACGTGGCACAAGGATTTTTAGTCTTATTCTCTACCCATTGAACTATCCTAGCTCTTTTTTGTGGATCATCGTGGTACATGATCTGGAAGTCTTTAATATGAGAAAAATGGATTGCAATAGAATAATTTCCAAATGATGTAATCTATGTAGATCATATATCATCATATGATCAAATGATTAACTAATAACTCAACTTGTCATAATATAGATCAAAAGATTCATATTCTAATTTCTTTTCTTCATAAGAAAAATAGCTAGGTAAAAGAATTGAAAAATGAGAATGGATCCAAAATGATGCTTCCCTTTAGGAATGAACTTTCATGAGAATAAAAGGACTCAATCCTCATGGTTTACAAATCTAATGGATTTCCTTCCTTTAGTAATTTCCATTTTTATTGACATGAACACCTAGAATTGTACTCTATGTTTATCCTCACCCAACCATTTATTCCAAAAACTAATTCAATTCTCTATCTAGAATAATAAGCTCATAATTGGATTACTTAATTTCAAATCCATTTTTTCTCGAATCTGGCATCTATTTAATGAATATAATGCTTGGACCAATTCAAGTTTTGATCACCAGTTTCGTCTTATACTATATAACTTTCCAAATTTTGCGGTGTAAATAGAGCGTTCTATAAATACAACATGGACCAAATGAGATTCATTATTTATAATAGCTTCCATTGAGTCTCTATAGTTGTCCCCTTTCTATATTAGGAGAAGAAACATTGTCTCCATCAACCAAATTTGGCTCAACTTTACCCATTAAAAATATCCTCGAATTCCCTTGATTTGTAAGTTATCAAGTGGTAGGTTTCCATACCAAGGATTAATTCGATCAAGTCTGTAACATCCACCAAATCCACCATATACCATTCTCGAAGAATGAGATCATACCTTGATCTAATCCTATTATGTGATTTTCATCAATATTATTCACTGGATAATTGGTCAATATTAGGTGGGAAAAATATCCCCCCCTACTACCCTTCTCTCCTCGTCATTATATCTACCCCAATCGAATATGAAGGGGAATCATTATCTTATTTCTCCATTTAAAAAGAAACAGTTTTATCCTCCCCTAGTCGAATTGGAAGAGTGAGTAGAATGGTTCATATCAATTGACCCTTACTTCCCTTTTCTTTCCCTTAAAGGAATCTACATTCATGAAATGTTCCCTTGTAATTTTAATCTAGATTATGTCATTAAATTTGATTTGCACTATAATCATTAAGATTCCAAAATAATATATGGATCTCACACCAGTGAATGAGGAGTTATATTCCTTCGAGCCCACTTAGCTTAGAGGTTAGAGCATCGTACTTGTAATGCAATGGTCATCGATTTGATCCTGATAGCTTGTTGTCTTTCATTCCTTTCATTCCAATAATCCACAAATTTTTGTTAGGATCAAGATGGATTGGGGAATATTGTTATGATCATTTGTCACATTTTTCATGTCATGATCACTTAATCCCAACTACAAATGGAATGAATGAAATTATTGGAGCTATTAAGATCTATAACAAATTTAGGATAAATATCTTAGAGCTTAGAGGTTAGAGCATCGTACTTGTAATGCAATGGTCATCGATTTGATCCTGATAGCTTGTTGTCTTTCATTCCTTTCATTCCAATAATCCACAAATTTTTGTTAGGATCAAGATGGATTGGGGAATATTTTTATGATCATTTGTCACATTTTTCATGTCATGATCACTTAATCCCAACTACAAATGGAATGAATGAAATTATTGGAGCTATTAAGATCTATAACAAATTCAGGATAAATATCTTAGTTATCCATATACAAGATTCCATTAGTAATTATAATGGTTATGTTATTCTTTCTTCTTTCCAAAATGATTTTTTAATTTAATAAGGAGTTTCTATGTCCTGTTATTGGGGACCTCATTTAAAAATAATATGACGTCAGAAAATTTTACAAGGGCTCACTAGTAAAAGACCCACAAACAGAAAGGATTCTATGAACCAGTATTATTCCAATAAAATTTCTAAATGTCGTATCCAAGCATAAGAAAAATAGAATTATGTTTTCATTATGTATTGATAGAGTGACAAGTGCTTAAATATGTTTGTATTGATAGAAGAGTCATTAAAAGATCAATGAGCTAGAAGGGTGATTGGAATTATTTGAAGTGCATTTGAATAATTTTATTTTTTGATTGTGTATGGCTCCCACCATTTCTATAGCTAGAGAATTAGTTAATCATGGACATGTTCGAGCCAATGACCATATGGTAGATATAGCAAGTTACCCTTCCAAACTTCAAGATGTGATTACTATAAGAGATCAACAAAGATTGAGAGAAATCATTAAGAAGAATATATATTTGTTTCGAAGGGATAAATTTCTAAATAATTTGAATCTTCATTCTTTACAATATAAAGGAATCATCAATAAAATAATAGCCTTAGTATATGGATCAGTTTGAAGATTAATTAATTGTTGATCATAGAGTATTATTCCCAACAAGCTTGAATTAAGAATGAATGAAAATGAGGTGTTGGTTGTTGGCCAATTAGAAATTACTTTCTTCTCCTTTCTTTTTCCCCTCCCCAAAGGGGACATTTTATAATCCTTTTGTACATACTTGTTGTATGTGATCCTTTTCCTTTATTTCTTCTTAAAAGAGCCTTTACACATCCCATACTACAAATCAATGTTCATTATATTTTCTCTATGAAAAATAGAGGGATATTAATTCGAAAATTAGGAACTTGTCCTATTGGGATTAAATAGATTGGAAAAACAATGGATGAGAAAAATATAGTAGTGTGAAGATATAGAAAGAAACGTATTTGAATTCTTTGTAAGAGCAATCCTACATAGATTTTTTTTTTTTCGGGTACAGATATGTCATTGCGAATAATCCCAATGATTCCGAGGGAGAAAAAAGCATTTACCTATTACAAAGATGGTGTGATTTGATCTTTTTTTTGTTATTCTTTTTCTTGGAAATAAAAGGTAATTGGGAATAAAAAGGAGGTAAAATAAACTTATTGGGAGTGAAGGTGAGTTCTAGAGATAAAACAATTCCTTCTATCATGTAACACCAGTTAATGCACTCTTAAATGGTCTCATCTCATGAGGGTTTTAGTACCAAGAAAAAGGTTACACCTATGCAATAGGTTTTTATTGTGTGGTTGAACCTATTTGGTAGGCATGCATGAGGGGATAAAAAACTACATATGGAAACCAACAACACAAAAGATTCATTATATCCCATACGCATTACCCTTTTTCGAAGAGTTTTGATAATGATTGGGTCAACAAGCATCCATCTCATTTGTACTTTGAGTATCCCTATGAAGAAACCATTGAATATTGTTGAAGTTATAAGTCATTAGAGAATACAAGGTATTATTGAGTCACCAAATTTCCACCTTATTCACCACTTTAAACACCCTTTTTTAGTCATTTGATCACAATTATTTGTTTGTCTTTTACCCGTCTTGTTGTGTTTTTTCATGAATGTGCCAAAATAATCTTACGAATGTTATTTAATAGTTAATTATCATTATTTTCCATTGTTTTTTATGAATTATAAATAGCTCTTTTTGGTTTTACTAATGATGGTTTTCCTAATGTTGTTCTTGTGGGTCTTATATAGTTTGTGTAACTGGCCTTCATCGTTGGCATATCTATGTAGATCCAAGAGAAATTCTAGAACATGGGTTTTGTAGCCTCATAATATTTTTTTCATAGACTTGATGTCTTCGCATGTGGAAGATGACTTATTTCCTATTTAGGTGCTTGCTTGGTGGAGTAGGATTTTTGTGTCTTCTTTCCTAAATCTAACTCATGAAAAGTACAATAATTAAAGTGAGTTAATTATTGTGGAATATTAAGTCATTTCTAAGGACAAATAATTTAATTATTTAAGTAATTATAATTCTCAATCATTGATCTCTAAGATCTTATAGAAGGGATATTAGGGTTAGGGATTTGGGCTTAATGAAGATTATAAAAGAAATCCTAATGAAGAGGTGAAGACACAAGAGAGGATACACAACAAGAAAAAGCAATTTAGTGCCAGTGGATTAGAATATTGAAGCATGGAGGAGGAAGATTATATGAAGATTCAAGGGTGTATCTAGGAGGCAAAATTAATCCAGTGGGGGCCAAGTTATAGGTTACAAAATTTGTATTCTTCCTTGCAATACGTTGTGGGTCGAAAACCCTAATTTTCCAGATTAATGAATGAAAGAGAATTGTTGTGAGTATTATATTCAATTTCCAAATAGGAAGAAAAGAAAGGGAAATATAGCCATAACACCCATTTCATAGATGAAAGATATGGCTAAAAGGTTTGAGAATATCTTTTCTTTGGTGTCCTAATTTTATAGAAATATCACGAGTTGTGTCTAGTTTGTGGGTAGTGAAGCATCTTATCACATGATGAGATCTTGAGACCTTTTCACCAACATGACCATGTAGCCTAGGGATATACATGTAGATCTTGGTGATAATTCCAAGTATGCAGTAGAAGGAATTGATAGTATTTTGTTTTATATGGACTCATGTGGTATTATGGAGGTGAATAGAGTGTTAGTTGTACTAGGTTTAGAGAAGAATATTCTTTGAGTTTCAACCATAGAAGATAGAGGAATGGAATTTAACTTCATAATAGGTGATGTAGTTGTTGGGCCAAAAGGAATTGATCCTATCAAGAAGTCAGTAATTGGGAGAAGGGAGAAAAATATCTATCTGTTAAGAGGACAACTGGTTAAGGCTCTCATACATGAGAGTGATAGCTAGAGTGAGATCTAGCAGAGGAGGATGGGACATGTAAACTACAAGGATCTTCCTATTTTACAGAGAATGGTTACATATTTTTTTGAGGTAAGGGGGGAGAATAATGGAATATGTAAAGGGTTCACGCTTGGAAATCAATACAATGTTGCATTTCCTCATAGCAAGACTAGGTCTAAGGGAGTTATAGACTTGGTAGACTCAAACATTTATGGTCCTATCTTTGTGTAGTTTATTACAAGGTCTTTTTACATTGCAAAATTCATAGATTTTTTTCCAAGAATACTTGGGTCTACCTCTTGAAGACCAAGAGTGATGTATTTGGTTGGTTTCAATATTTTAAAGCTCTTGTGGAGAACTAGACCATGAAGAATATTAAGGTGTTAAGATCAGATAATGGGGGTGAATATACCTCCAATGAGTTCCAATATTTTTGTATGGTAGTAGAGTTCAAGAAGGAGCAAACCTTAGTGGAATGGTGTTTCCAAGAGGAAGAATACAACCATAATGGAGGCATCAAGGGAAATTATCTACAATTAGGAATTTCCTATGTTGTTTTGGGAAGACACTTCTAATACAATTTTTTATGTGCTAAAAAAGAGTCCTCATAGGATATTGGAGGTTGTGAATCCCGGGGAGATGGTTAGAGGATATAAACTTGATGTGAGTAATTTGGAAATCTTCAATAGTAAAATATATTTCCATGTTCCCACTGAGAAGAGGACTAAATTGGAACCCTTTTTACAAAAGGGTGTATTTATAGGTTACTGTGAGGTCTCAAATTCCTACCAAGTCTACATTTGAGGACAGAGGAAAGTGATATTCATTCTACATGTTCAGTTCAATGAGGGAATACCTTTAGGATATATCATGAGAAAGATCGAACATTGGTAGAGGATCAGGACCGACAGGCTCATAAGGCCAAGTAGGAACTAACAACACTAGCAGTAGGAAAACAACCTATAGATATGGAGGAGGAGTGATATATTCCTTCAAGGTCTACCAAGAGATGGCCAAGATAGGCTAATAAAAACCTTAGGGGTGTTGAGGAGCATGTGAAGGCTCCTACAAACACTTTCATTGAGAATGGACCAGCAATAATATTTTCTAGTTATTTGGCCTTTAATAGGTCCATTAGTGTGTATGATCCTTCAACTTATGAGGAGGTTTAAAATGAGTAGGTCGGGAGGGATTCCATGGTGGAGGAGTATAGCTTCATCACGAGGAATGATGTAGGGGACATAATGTTGAGACTCATGGTAAATTGAGTGATCACTTCTTGATGGATCTACAAGATCAAATGTGCAGCTAAAGAATTACAAAGAGAGATTCATGACGATAGGGCTCTCTGAGTAGGAGGGAGTGGAATATGAGGAGAAATTCACACTTCACACTAAATATGCATCCATTATAGTATTTATGTACATTGCTTAAAAGATGATGTGGAGGATACATCATATGGATGTGAAGATTTATTTCCTCAATGGGGTGATTGAGCAAGAGGTGTATATTGAGCATCCTTAGGGATTTGAAGTGCATGGGATAGAATCTCATATATGCAGCTGAAGAAGGTCATTTATGGCTTGAAGTAGCCTCCACATGCATGGTACATAAGTATCGATGGATATATTATTGGTTTGAGCTTCAGTAAGAATGAGGTTGAATATAGCTTGTATTATGTACTTTTTGAGGTTGTCACTCATATTGTCACTTTATGTAGATGGTATCTTCTTAAAGGGATCAGAGAATCTCATAGACATGTGCAAGTATTATCTTTCTTCATAGTTCGATATGAAGGACATCGACTTGATGCACTGCATTTTTGGATTAAAGGTGTGGCAGTAGCCATGAGAGATTTTCCTTGGGCAAGGAAAGTATGCAATTGATATATTGAGGAGGCTTAGGATGGAGGATTATAGGCCTATGTATACATAGATTATCACTAAACTAATGAAGCTAAGTGGTTATGAAGTTGGGTTGGTGGATAACACACTATATAGGGATATGATATGTTTCTTGATGTTTCTAGTCAACACTAGGCCTGATATATGTTTTATTGTGAACACACTCAACCAGTTCATGATGGAGTCGAGATAGGTTCATTGGATGGAATTGAATCATGTGCTAAGGTACCTACAATGTATGATGGACTTTGGATTGATATATGTCAAAGTTTGTGGATTGGATTTGTAGGGGTACACAAATTCTGATTGGGATTAGAATGCTATGAATAGAAAATACATGTCTAGAGATTGTTTCATCTTAGGATCAACCATGATCTCATTGTACAGTAGAAATTACAATAAATATAATTTAGTTCAATAGAGGAAGATTACATGGTACCAAGTATGGAAAGTTATGAGGTAGTTTGGATTAGCTCTATGCTTTCAGGATTATTTAATCTTAAGATGGGGCCATTGGTGATTCACTATGATAACGATAGTTTCATTAAAATCTCTGAGAATCATGTGTTTCATTATAGTTCCAAGTATATTGAGATTAGATATAACTTCATAAAATACACGGTCTAGATAGGTGTTATTATATTGGAGTACATATCCATAGAGGAGAAGGTGGGAAATATTTTCACTAAGCCTCTAATGAAAGGGAAGATTTTCAAGTACTAGGATAAGTTATGGGTGGTGGAGAATTCCTTCCTTGCTAGGTGGAAGTGTTGAAACTTATAGTAGCTTTAGAAAGTATTATGCATATTCTTGGTGTCTTAGCATGTGGAATATGACTTATTTCCTCTTTATGTGTCTGTTTGGAGGAGTAAGTGATTTATATCCTTTTTCCTAAATCTAACTTAGGAAAAGTACAATAATTAAAGTCAATTAACTATTGTGGACTATTAAGTCATTTTCTAAGGATAAATAAGTTAATTATTTAAGTGACTTAGAAATTATGTCAACCATTGATCCCCAAGATCTTCTAAAAGAGATATTAGGGTTAGGATTTGGGCTTAATGAATATTAAAAAAGGAAACCTAAGGAAGAGCTAAGACATAAGAGAGGAGACACAACAAGAGAAAGTAATTTTCTCTAGTGTGAGTGGCTCAAGGTACTGAAGTGCAGAGGAGAAATATTAGAAGAGGATTTGAGGGTGTATCTAGGAGGATAAATTCATCTAGTGGAGGTCGAATTATAGGACCCATCAATTCTATTTTTCCTTATAATACTCTATGGTTCAAAAACCTTAATTTTCCATATTAATGAATGAATAATAATTGTTGTGGGTATTTATCTGTTTTAATGTGTGATGTACCTCTCCAATTTTTTTATTTTCCATTGCATATATTTTTAGAAGTTAAAATACCAATGATTTTATTTTTTGTTAATTCACAATTTATTTGGCTAATTAAATAAACTATTGGGAATAAATAATTATCATGAGGAAATAAATCTGGGTTTGTATTAGAAGACTTAAAAATGTTGACATGGACCTAATTTACCTAATTCTACTCAAGTCGACTCCATGAGACTCCAACCCATGATCTACAATTTGGAAAACTTATGCGAGGTAGAATTGGGTAATGAAATTTGGGTGTTGTTTTTGGAGAAAAAGAAGATGAATCTAGAAAATCCATGACATGTTTTTTTTTTAGATAATCCCTAAATGGTTTCTCTAAAAAGTGCAGGATTGAGCGCTACAGGAGGTTCTTTTAGACAGATATTTCTTATTGAGACTGTTAGCAATCTATAATCCAAACATACTAATCAATTAGAAAATGAACTCAAACAAAACAATTCTCAGTTGATTGTATGTTAGATGGATTATATGTAATTAGATCATGAGTTTTTCTCTCACCAGGATCTACCAAAAACAAGTAAATACCATATTTTATAATTTATTGGGGAAATGGTTCCAATTCGCCCATTATTTCCTTTTACAAAATGAATGGGAAGAGTATAGGAGAGAAGTTTGTAAGTCAATCAAAGAGAAAGGTTAGAGTAGAGTAGGGAGGTTGTTAAATATTGTAGAGAGAGTAGCTAATGTTGTTGTATCATTCACCTCTCTGCAATGAAGATATTTTTGATCATTCAAACTCTTAGTTATGTATTGTTGAAGATTTACCTTTAATGAAATTTTTGATTTTTGGTGTTTACAGATCATGGGTGGATTGATGAATTTTCCTATCCTTTTTGAAATGTAGAATGGTTTAGAATCAATTCCTATCAATGCTTAAAATTGTATGGTTTTGTTTGAAGATTGTGAGTATATTTAGGCTCTTATCCCTTTCCCCTACCTTTTACTTGGATTGGTGTGGATATATTTTCTACATGAGCCATTTACTTTTTGCATTAATGTCCTTAGAAATTTATGGGTTTCTTACTTTGGTTTCCATTATGTAGAATATGATAGGAATATTATCAATTCCTTGAATTCCACAAATATAGTGTAGCATCTCGAAGTTTACAAACACCATGGTTAACAATTTATGTTAGAGTGAATGAATTATTTTTAATAGAAAAATATTTTTCCCAACATTTTGGCATCGTTGTCAAGGAGGTGTTAAAATAGATTAGGGCTTTGATAGTTTTTCCTTTAAAAAATTTAATTCAAAGTAGAAATTTTTTTAATCCCCTATGCTTTAATATATCTGATAACATATCCTACCATCTAGTAGAAGGAGTTTTTTGGTCAAAGGAATAAATTTCACTCCAAGAAATCTCTTAAGTCTTGACAACAATTTTCGAACTACCTATATCTAAAGTTGAGCAAATTCTAACCGCAATCAAACACTTATCCACTTCTTAGGTGGAATAAGCTCTGGTTGTAATTAGAAACATATTTTTATCCCAGGGAGGAAGAGGAGAGCAAGGAGTTAATGAACAACATCAATAAGTAAATCTCAAAGTTCATGAAATATGAAGGAGAATATTTAGGAATTTTCCTTGATCATCCTTGCCAACCTATGGAAGAAACCAAAGGGTCATAAGAAACCATCAAGGGAGAGAATTTAATGGAAGCAAAGCATTGGATCCATATGAAGTGGTTAATAGCAGAGTAAACACTATTGAGAAATGTTACAATGGAAGGCACACAACTTTATTCCAAGGAGCTAGGAAAGCATTTATTCTCTTCCTATGTTTTAGGGAAGGATTGATACCTTTGAGGCTAAAATGTTTGGTGGTAATATCAATTGTTTTTTCTGAATAAACAGGTTTGAAGAGATGAAAATTGGACCACTATCATAAATATATTTGTATAATGATGTTTTGTAGTCTGACTTGTGGAGAGGGACCTGTGTGAAAACTGACAACAATTAAACATAAAATATTTGAGTAGAAGCTCATAATTTCATAGAAGTTGTTGAATGGTCACTTGTCATCTATCAAAACAACCTTTGATGCCATCATAGTGGAGAGGGATCCTATGAAAATCATATGATCATAGTGGACAGGGATCCTATGAAAATAATTTTTTTAAAATCAGCCAAGCCTAGCCATTTCTGAAAGACGCTAGCTAAAGGCCTATTACTTCCACTGGGATCTGGAACTAACATCTCGATGCTCACAATTTTGATAGTCATATTGATGATTTGGAATATATTTATCACAATTTATTTAGCACTCGTTTTGGTCATATAGCCATAATATTTATTTGGCTCAACACTCATTTCTCTAATTATGAAGCATGGTTTGTTGATCCCACTCACATCAAGACCAATTCCTAAGTAATTTGGTCAATAGTAGGCCAAGAAATATTGAATGGGGATGTAGGTGGATGTTTTCAAGGGATACAAATAACCTCTAGGTTATTCCACATTTGGCTAGCATTTGGAATAACTAGTGAATTGTAACATTACTACACTACAATGGGTTCACTGATATTTTCAAAGTTAATTATTTGTGTTGGTTGGTTCCATTATCAGAAGGCTACCCAAAAATTGGCTTAGTTGTAGGATGTAGAATTCATGTTGAACTATCATTTAGTAGGGTTACTATGACTTGTGTCTCTATCTTGGGTAGCTGATCATGTACATGTCTTTCTACCCATTAACCAACTTCTAGAATCTGGAGTGGATCATAAAGAGATACCACTTCCTCATGAATTTATTTTGAATCACAATATTTTGGCTCAAATTTATACCAGTTTTGTTGAGGGATTGACCCTATTTTTCACCCTAAATTGGTCAAAATATTCATACTTTTTTACCTTTAGTGGAGGATTAAATCGAGTATGGTTGATCGATACTAATCATCATCATTTGGCCATTGCAATGCTTTTCCTATATCCAGTCATATGTATAAGATCAATTGGATCATTGGCCATAACCTCAAGGACATTGCTATGTTAGGATTTTTAACTAATTTCATAGCTCACCACATGCATTCATTGCCCCCCTATCCAGAAGTAGCTATTGACTATGGTACCCAACTCTCTTTTTTCACCCATCATATGTGGAATGGTGGGTTTATCATACTTGGCATCATTGCACATGCAATGATTTTTATGGTAAGATACCCAACTACTCAATATAACAATTTAAAAGGTCTCATTATTAGACATTGTGATTCAATTGTATCACACCTCAACTAGTACTTATATTCTTAGGCTTTCATGGTTTTGGTCCGTATATTCATAATGAGACTATGAGTACTCTAGGATGTCCTGAAGACATGTTTTCATATAATGCTATACTATTACAACCTATCTTTTCCCAATAGATACAAAAAAACTCATGCATGAGTACATGGTCCAATAGTAGCTCCTGGGGGCTAGTGACAACTTAATTTAGGGAGGCACTGATTTGGTAACAATAGGTTTCAAAGTGACAAAGTGGCTTTGTTACCAATTGCATTAGAAACCACTAACTTTTTTAGAATATCACATTCATGCATTTATTAATCCTACTTAAAAATGTGATATTTGTCCTTAGCCTCTAATAAAGGGAATCCTGGTTTTGGTTTCCTTGTGATGGACCTAAAAGTGGCATGTTCCTAGGATCATGCCTTCTTGGTTTATATGGAGTATTTAACACAATTTCCGTAGTAAATGCAATCCAATGTTTAGAGTAATATAAATGATCAAGGAGTGATAACTCAAATACTGGAAGAAACTTTGAGTTCCGTTATGATTAATTGATTGGCTCCACTACTTTCTATGAACACAAGCTTCTCAAGTGATGCAATATCATGGTTCTTCATTATCGGCCACCCATCTTTTATTATCCAAAGGTCCATTATGATTAACTGATTGGCTCCGCGACTTTCTATGAACACAAGCCCTCCAGTGATGCAATATCATGGTTCTTCATTATAGGAAAATAGTCTTTTATTTCTAGGTGCTCATTTTCTTTGGAATTTTAGTTTAATATTCTTCAACAGCTACAGTGGTATAGTCAAGAACTTTCTAAATCCATTATTTGGGCCCATAACAATTTGAAAGCTGCTCCTGAGATTTTTTTATATTAAATTAACATTGTTGAAATGGGAAAATGTAATAAAATTTTATATGGCAGGTCCTACTCACTGGCTGCTCAGCAGGTGGCCTCGCAACATTTATTCACTGCAATGAATTTCGTGATCTTCTTCCGAAGAATGTTGATGTCAAATGCATGGCCGATGCTGGATTTTTCATGGATTTGTATGTTCTCACTGACATTTACTAGAATAGTGAAACAATTTATTTTTATCATTTATTTAGAATAAGTTAAAATATCTTTTATTTATCATTATAATTTATATAACTGTGGGATTTATAATCGAAAATTACAAAAGTTTAATATTGTAAACTGGATCTATACTTTAATCTACAACTTACCTGCATATCTTTTAATATTTTCAAACATCTTTTATGCACATGGAAATTTTTTTCTGTGCTCAAGAGTTTGATGCATATTTTGATAATTCGATTCCATATGTTTGTTGCATTGCAGAGAGGACGTAGCAGGTCGAAATATATTTAGACTTCACAATAATGAAGAACTCACATTTCATGTATATACCTCGACTCTTTTCTACGTATATATTCTAAGCTAATTGAATTTTTTCATTTGTTTTCTTCATCTGATCTATTTCTCATCCTTCCACTTTTGTTTCCCAAGATATATATTTTGCATTGTCATGGCTTTATTGAATATGATATTGTATTTCAGGGTTCTTTAAAACACTTGCCACCTGCTTGCACATCGGAAATGCATCCTGGAAGTCTGGTAGTATGATGTTAAATAGTTGGTAGTATGATTTTCAATAGTTATTTTCAGTCAATCTTAAATTTTGGAATCTGATTATTAAAGAAGGTTAATTAATTGAATTCTGTTTTGATAATCAGATTCTTAGATATTCCAAATACATGCAATAAACATAATACTGTTATTATTTTATTCTAAATTGAGAATAGAAATTACCTATATGAGTTGTTACTGACTGTGATTATACATAATGGCAGTGTCTCTCTCCGCAATATCTTTTACAGTTCATCAGACCACCACTTTTTGTTGTAAACTCTGCATATGATCCAATGCAGGTAGATAAAATCGCTGGAGAATTTTTCACTGTTTATTCTACATCATATAACAATTGAATGCGGTTTCGTATCTTCTATGGCTGACAATTTGTTTTCTGCAGGTTGCAAATATATGGGTGCCCTTTTCAGCAGATCCCAAAGGTATTTGGAAAAACTGCAAGGCGAATATCACGACCTGCGCTCCGTGGCAGTTGAAAATAATGAAAGGTTACTTTCTGCATAAATCCCCAAGGCATTTTTTTTCTTTCTCTTTCAACACCTGCTTAGCCAGGTTTATCATAATTGGGAGTTTCATTCTAATGGACTCCAGGAAAATTGAACTAGTGCTTTATGATAAAGGGTCAATGACTTAGCAAGTTCAGGTTTTCATTATGGTGAAAATCCAAATCTTTAACTAACTAAACTATTCATTATAGGGGAATCCAATTTTAACCAACTAAACTATCCATCATAGCAGAAACCCAAACTTTTTTTTTTCACTTAGCAGGCTCAGGCAGCTACCTATCCTGGGGAAACCCAAATCTTTTTAACTAACTAGACTATTAACCAACTAAACTACCCATCATAGCAGAAACCCAAAGCTTTTCTTTCACTTAGCAAGCTCAGGCTCAATCAACTGAGCTACCCATCATGGCCGAAACCCAAATCTTTAACTAACTAGACTACCCATCATAGCTGAACCCAATTTTAACTAACTAGACTACCCATCAAACCCAAAGCTACCCATCATAGATGAACCCAATTTTAACTAACTAGACTACCATCATGATGGAAACCCAAATCTTTAACTAACTAGATTACCCATCATAGCTGAACCCAATTTTAACCAGCTAGACTACCCATAAAACCCAAAGCTACTCTTAACCCAATTTTAACCAACTAGACTACCCTACCCATCATAGCAGAAATCCAAAGCTTTCTTTTTAGTAACACTATCCCTAAACCCAAGTTTGTGAAGGGATTATTCATATATTTTTGGATACTGTTATCGATCACAGGATTAAGGAATGTTATGATCAGTCCGCTGACATACTGTTACCAATCACAGGATACAGGGACAAGATGATCAGTGCATTAACACCCTTGTTTGACTCATGGGACGGGGGTCTGTTTATCGATTCATGCTATTCACATTGTCAAACAAAAGTACAAGATCTGTGGCACTCAGCGATTTCTCCAAAATTGAATTCGAAGGTACGTAGTTATTTGTCTTTTTCTAGATATTGTTCTAACAAGTTATGTACACAGTTCAAGCTGATATACATTGTGTATATGTTTTTGTTTTGTGACAGACCATTGCAGAAGCCGTTGGTGATTGGTTTTTCAATCGCAGTGTTGTCAAGTATATTGCTTCAGATGGACCCCACCCTTGGGGTTGCACTTCCTAGGGAAGGAAAAAAACGTTGACCCGAAATATTCATTTTTGATGTTATTTTAAAAATTTATATCAAATAAAAATTCGTGTTTATGATACTTTATTATTTAAATTAAAAAATGTAATCCAAATCCAGAACGCGGTGAGAGAACAATACGGACTTCAAAAGTTGAATTCCAGATCCTGATATTTTGAAAGTGGTTAAGTTATAATAGCAGTTGATTTGATCAAGAGGATATATGTGTATATAATAAAAATGTTGAAGTTGAAGCAGCTTGATAATGATGATGTTAATTAAAATTATATATTTTATAATTAAATGATTTTGTTTGAAGTTTGTTTATTATTTTGATATGATTTTTTAAAATAATTTGAAATTGTTACCTATTTATATATAAAAGGAAGAGGGAAAAAAATAAGAGTGTCTAGATCATTGTAAATTTAAAAACCTGATATCTATGAGAGGTTTATAATTAAGTATATAAATTAAGTTGTGAATATTAATTAAAAATGTGGAAACATAACTTATATAGACTATACAATTTAAATCTTTAATTTTAATTGATTTTTTTTTTTTTTAGATTTCAAACAAAATTGACCAAAAAATTTATATGAAAAATGGTTCAAATATAAAATAGTAAGAATATTTGAAAAATTTTAATCATAGAAAAAATATTTTTTCAATTGTTTTATATAATATATATATACATAATGTTTTTTCTTTTTAAAAAAAATATAATTAAATAGTTTAATGAGCATTAATATTTTATTTATGGATTACATTGTCAATATATTAATATATTTCTAAATGCATATTAATATTCTTTATTATTTCATACTGAAATAAATATTTTATTTATGATCCACATTTTTGTATTGTCTATTTTAAAATTCTATATATTAATTTTATATTAAGTATCGAATAATATAAAATTAAAAATAAATTTACCTTAAAACAAAAATAACTTTAAACTAAAATAATAAGGTAAACTTCACTTTGTCCAATCACTGGTGCATTTAGAACACCAAGTTTAAGAGAAATCATAGTATTGACATGTGGTATTCATAAGGAATATTTCCTATTTAAAGGAAAAATTAAACCATCCTAGATACATCTTAAATCTGGATCTACCAAGCCTGAGGATGATCAAAAAATCTGGATCTACCAAGCCTGAGGATGATCAACTCTCTTTTAGAGTGAAATGAAAAAAGATTTGAACACTTGAGATTTAAATCTCATTTAAAGTGAAAAGATATTTGAGCATTTGCTAGATCCAAAGTTAAGATGGATTTATGTTGGTTTTTTCATAGAACCCACATATCAATATTAACAAAGATTTACACTATAACAACATCTCTCCATACCTTATTTCTTTCAAGTTTAATTATAAAATAATGTAATTATAAAATATTTTGATTTTGAAATGACTTATGGTTTTTGGGAAAGTGTTATTGATAAGCCATGGTAATGGCTCATGGTATTGTAACAAACCTAATTTAAAGTTAATAATATCTATAATAAAATGGAGTGAATATCCATAGCTAAGAATCTTGTTATATTACAAGTTTATTGTAAGTATTATGTTTTAATTTTTAAAATATTATAAAATTAATTTAAGTTTTGATTTTGAAATTAGTTATGGTTTTTGGGAATGTGTATTGATAATGCATGGTAGTGGACCAGGGTATTGTAACAAAACCTATTTAGAAGTTAATCATATCCATGTAAAATGGGGGTGAATATTCATGGTTAAATATGTTTCGTATTCTCCCTATATTGGCCCTCTTGTAGCAATTATGTTATATCAAATTACTTTATTATATGATTGAGAGTAAGAGTCAAATATCTTTACCACATCTCCTTCATATCTGCACATCTCCCCTATATTGGCCCTCTCCACGCAATTATGTTATATCAAAATACTTTATTATTAATGGTTGAGAGTAAGAGTGAAATATTTTTACCACATCTCCTTCATATTGGATTGTAATATCAAGAACAAGTCTGAGTAGAATTATTCATAAACAATGTCATATGAAGATGCGTTATGGTTTTTTAGTCATGTGTTATTAGTAAGTCATGGTATTGGCTCATGACTTATAGGCTAAAAATCTTGTTACATGTTTTATAATATATGTATATGTATAAGTATCTGTATATGTTTAACTCATATATTATTATTATTATTATTATTATTATTATTATTTAGTTAATTTGTATTATTATTTTTAATCTTGGCAAGATGAGATGCATTATGAGTGGAGTTTTTTTGAAGCCTATGGGCTTTTTCAAACCATTTAATTTCTTAATTAACACTAACCAAATATGTGTATCTTTATTTCTTTTATTTAGAAAATATTTTATTTTTTTCTTAAAAGGGACACATTTCAACTAAAAATTGAACACATCTCATTCATACTACATTATAAAATGTGTCTCTAAGAAATCATAATAAATTTATTAATGATAATGAAATTTAAAAGTAATATATTTTAATTTCATATTTTTTATGAATAAAAAAATTAATAAAGACATCTCTAGCATGGATACCTAAATCTCTATCAGAAAAAATCAAAAGACTCTGATCAAATTTTTTTTGGGAAGGGAAGCAGGAACTAAGGTTGTTTCTTTGGGTCAAGTGGGACAATATTTCCATACCTAAACTTCTAGGTGGGTGGGGCCTAAAGAACATTTTCTTATTAGCAAAGTCCCTAGCTGCCAAATGTGGATGGAGGTTGATCTCAATGCATAGCTTATGGAAATCACTAGTTACTCAAAATTACATTGCCCCAAGATCAATGGAATATTGAATAATAAGGGCTGATAAGACAAGATCCAATATCTCAGTAATATGGAGGGTTTTCCTTCATTATTTTGACATCATAAGTAAAGGGCTCGCATGGTGTTGAAGAATGTAACTAGTGTCAGTCCTCATAATTGTATTTGAGTCATGATGTAATGTATTTGTCAAAAGAAAGAAAAATAAATTTTATTATAAATAAAATTGATTTATTAAAGCATGGGTGTCATGCTTGGGTCAATGTTTAATAGATCAAAGCCTCCATTACAGGCTTCTAGGGTTTATGTCAAGTGTCATTGTCCATGTCATATTGTAACATACCCTTCTTGTTCATTTTTCTAGAAATAAATTTATTTTAATGTAAAATAGGTCAATTCGGCCTCCTCCACCAAGTGAGACTCAAGGAAGGACAATTCGGCCTCATTAGAATAATTTGACCTCACATAAGGAGTATATATAAGCAACAATTCAACTCATTTGGGACACACACTCAGCAAGTTCGATCTGCAGTTGCTAGAGGCAGAAAAAAGAAAGCGAAGTTGTTGGACAAGTATTGAAGAAGTTGGAAGACAAAATCAAGTTCTTGGGCAATCTATCTCTCACACGTGTGAACTTTCTGGATTGTAGTTGGGCCAAAATTATGAATTTGTTGGGGTCAAAGTTCTGGATTGTAGTTGGGCTGAAATTCTAAAGTTGTTGGGGGTCGAAATTCTGGATTGTTGTTGAGTTGAAGTTGTTGGACAAGAAGAGACTATTTAAGTTTGTTGAATCACATTGAAAGGATGACTTTGTGAAGCAAGAAGGTATTTTGGTTTAGGGTCTTGGTTTATCTCAACTTGAATTTTCTAGTGGAAGATTTTGACTGGGTTTTCCCTATAGAGGGATTTTAGCCATGGATAAGTGCATATATCTAGTGTCCATGATCTTCATGTTTTGATTTGATGATTGCTTGATGAAAAAAAGATAAAAGAAGAACATAAACAAATTTAATAATAACATAGGAATATCACAAGTAATTATCAATATAAGAAAAAATTTCTTTCTTTTTTATTTTCTAAGACATGGTGGGTAGGAAGAGGTGATCGAGTGAGACTTGGCCTCGAACTATGGCTTGGAAGTGACTAGATTCACTTTCTATCCCCTCGTATAATATAAATTATAAGGGACAGAGGCTACTCTAAACTAATTCATATTTCCATCTTAGAAAATTCATCAATATAGAGACAAGGATGGTTATCGACTGAAGAGTTGGGCTTAGATGGGGAGTATCATGATGCTTGGCAAGGATACCTACAAGCTCTCTCTAATGGCCATATAAGAATAATATACAAAGATGAAGAACTAATATAGAGAATGTCGTCTTATGGAATTTACACTCCAAAGTTGGGATATATCTCCTTAATGGCTAAAAGAGTTGCAGCTAAAAAAAATGGTGGTGCAAAGTGGTCTAGAAACCCAAATTCCTCACAAATTAAAAATTTATAATGAGGTGTTTAATGGCGAAGAAGGGTCCTGCCTAAGAAGCCATACAAAGAATATTTATGAATGTGCCGCTTTGGTGTTCCTTATGCAAAATCAATGATGAAAATGCTCAAATTTTGTTTTTTCATGCCCTTTTTACCAATAAGTTTGGAATGAATACAGGATTTTCATGGGTCACTTAGGACCATGGGAAGATGAGGATATGGAGGAAGCCTAGGATACTTGGAAGTCAAACCCAATTTTTTGTTATATTAAATCACTACACCTAATCATATGTTGGGGGTGTGGCTGGCCAGAAAATGCGCCATTTTTCTAGAAAAAAAAAACACTTTGTTCCTAATGATATTGCAGTGGAATCTATTGCTGTCCTAAGTCATTTCCCATTGTAAAGGGTTTGGCTCCCCCTAGAGTGATCATAATAAAACTTATTGATCAAAATAGACCGTGAACCTACTTTTATGGATCCTCTATCAATAATGGTCACCAGAGTCGTGGGAGTTTCATCCTATTTCTCTTTGAAGAATATTTTTACTCAGTCAAAACATGTTTCGGCTAAGGGACTAACAACTAGGTGGATCTTTTTCCTTGTAAATATTTGTCGTTGTCTACTTTAGAGAATGGGTGCACACAGATTCATGTCTTTTGGGATTCCATGCTCACAATTAATTAGCTCAACAAAACTCAAGTATGCAGGAACATTATTATCTTGCCTATTCTAGAGAAAACTATGGGACTTATTAACTCTTTATCTTGTTTTAATTTCTCTCATATTTACAGGGAGAGGAACATGACTGCAAACCACCTTTCAAAATATGGCCTAGATATGGATCAAGGCATGTGGGGTATAAAAGAGTAGAACAATGGGAAATCATATTATGTATAACACAATCCATACATGGAAAATCAACTCAGAATAGAAGCATCATAACCTACAAGCATCAAATTAAAGATACATATTTTGAATTTTCTTTCAGTTTCCATGTGCATTGATAGTAATTCCTCTCGTGTTGGATAAAATAGTTTGGGCCCCCACTATGGTTGTAATTAACCATACTTATTTTAATTTGTTTTTAAATGTATTATAAAATGTATGGGAAATTAAACATAGGTGTTTTCTCCTTCTATGAGTTATCACAACTGATCTTTCTATTTTTTAGAAAGAATACACACAGGTTGTGTATATGAAGAATAGTACTTTCAATCATTTCATGAATGAAATGCTATTTTTTTCTCCAGAAAAAAATAAAAAATTTAATAATAACCTTTACACTGATAAAATAAAGAGGTAAAATAATATTTACCCATTACAAATTTTTGAACATCCTATAACTGAATGTAGGATCTTTAAATAACATGATGATAAAATCAACTTTTGGTTTATCACAAGGTAGATTTAATATATTTATAACAAAGATTATGATGATGATGATTGATACCCACTAATACCTATATGGATTACTGGACCAAGGTAAGAGATTAATTTGAAATTTTTAACATTTTATTTCTATTCTAAAAAAAAAAGTGAAAGAAGCATTCCCATATCACCATATTTTTAGATATTTGAAAGACCAAATATGTTGGTAGTGTGATGGATATTTTGAAAATTAGATCGAATGTGATTATAAGATGGAAAACATAAGAGAAATTTATTTTCAATTTCAATCATTCTAGGATTGAATTGGTGACAAACTCTTTCATCCCATGGTATTTTAAGAATTGGCCAATGTCTAGTTTCACTATGAAGCTCATCAGAATTAATTATAATCTTGGAAATTTTCATTTTATTCTTAATACTAGTCATGAGAGAGAGATAATTTTGGTTTTTGAGATTGGGTCTGATCAACTCCTTATAATATCGTATTTTTATTTTTCTCTCGAGCTCTTAATTTCTCCATAATTCTTCTTATGTTTAAAATTAATACTATTTTTAATATTATTTGAGTTCTACAATATTATCTCCTCCTTAATTCCCCAATTTCCTAGCCAATATTAGGTTAGAAGAAATTTTAGGAAACCTCTTGGAATCCATGTTGTATTACTTTTAATTATACATAATATACCTAGTCATATCCACGTTTTCAATGGGGAAAACACTAGGGAAAATTTTAAGGATGCGTATCTATTTGAAAGTTTAGAAACCTTGGCGATTCTTATTAATCTATAATAGAAAATTTGTAAAATGTTCGATGATATTTTGTAAAAATATCTAAAATTATGGTTATATTATATTAGTCTATATAATATCTTAACGATTTTTAAGGAAAAATATTTTCATACTATAAAACTTGGGCAAATTATTTTTAGAAAAAATGGAATTTGGCGAATATTTTTTTTTGGAAAAAGCATAGAAAATTAGCCCACTTGCGAATATCAGCCCCTAAAATTTTCCCTAGAAAACACTTACCTAAATAAATAGGATAGGGTAGGGAGTATCTCCTTTAATATTAAGGTTGTAGGCTATAAACTTATTTTGGATATTTTCAATCTTCCTCCATGAATCTTGGGATATACTGAAACCCCAAACCTAACATCCATATAAAATAATGGGAATGAAAAGAGTCTCAAAGAGGAGATCCTTTTTTATCAAAATTTTTAATATATGTTAACCTACAATCCTTTTCAAGCCCATAGTAACCTTTACAACCTCCATTTATCATTTTCACAATGTTATAATTGCAATTGAGCTTATGATTGATGTCAATTAAGATATATTTGTATGAATTAACTTTCTCAAAGAAATTATTTTCATAAATGAAAGTATCATAGGTGATATTTTTATATTTAATTATCGTGATTTTAGTTTTGTTAGTATTTGCAGTGATATCGATATTGGATAAGAAATCTCACAGGATTTCAATCTCATTTCCAATATCGTAATTTTCCCTTTATAAAAAAATAATTTCTTCAACATAAAGGAGAATATTTATGACCATACCAGTGAGTGTGGGGCTATCACAACCTACATCCCCCAAATACTCTTCTAGCTTATCAATTTATATGCCAAAAAGGGTATGTGATAAAGGACATCCTTGTTTGATTCCAATATTGTATTTAATTTTCCCTAACCAACCATCAATGGTCTTAAACTTTTAAATAACATTCTTTTATATCCTTGTCACAAAAACCCTCAACTAAATAGGAAATTTATCTCTTCTAGCCTCTTTTAGAGCTTTGGTATAGAAATGGTGTCAAAAGCATTTCTAAAGTCAACAAAACAATAAAATACATTATTTTTATCATTATAGAATTCCTCTGTAATAATCCTAAGAGTAACAATATGATCCATTATTGAATTATATCTCATAAATTCATATTGGTCTTTAGCTCTTGTACCATGGGTTTCAAGCCAAAGTATAATCTTGTTTTCAAAAATAAACTTGTACAACTTTGCCAAAATGTGGCTAAGCATAATGGTCCTATAATTATAAGGAATGATTTTATCCCCACTTTTATAGATAAGCACAGCAAGGATCTCTTTCCAAGGATTAGGTAAGCCTTTCTTCATTTCTAAATTAAAGAGCCTATATATATGCAGGATGAGGATATATTCTCTTATTTTAAAAATTTTAGCTTGGTATTCTTCAATGTCCTTAGCTTTCTCATAGTGAGATTCTTAACCCGAAACTTAATATCTTCCAAAGAAAATATATCATCCTCTATATGGTCATTCAAAATGGATTCCATGGTATTAAGAGATTCTTATAAATCTTTAACGTTTCATTAGGAGCATCCTTAATTTTTTTTCTAGCAATTTTTCAATCGTTGTCATACCAAGAGTTGGTAGTTCTATTATTCTTTTAATATGACACCTTCGTAGAGAAATTTATAATGGTCACATAGAGAGTTGTAGTAATATTATGATAGATGTTTTCAATCTTATACTTATAGTTTAAGAGTTGTACATCTCTATTAAATTCTTTTAAGAAGATAACTATTTTACTCTTGTCAAAAAGAAGGTGACTTTGCCTCCTGCAATTCTCTTGCATGTTCTTGTTTTGCATGGAAAAGTTTATAGTTAATGCTAAAGACCTATGACCAGAGTCAGGATCATGGTCATTTAAGATTTTAAAGTTTACAGTTTGTTTGAGAACAAAGATATCATATATCACATAATCAACAACACATCTTCCAATCCCATAGATACAAGTCATCTAGTTGGAGTTTTTCCACTTGATTACACCATTGAAAATTATAAGGTATTGAGAAATACAAAGTTTGACTAACTGAGTACCAAATAAATTCTTAGTTAGGTATTAATATTTTCTCTTGAATCTATTAGCTAAATCAAGGTCTGCATGTAGCCAAAGAGGGTTAGGGTTCGATTCATTACTTATAATAATATATTGGTTAGATGTGGTTCGAGCATTAAAGTCTCCTAAAAGGAGGATATTACCTTCATTCCTTAGAATATGAATATATTTCTCTAAAGTATTATATGTTAAATTCTTATCTAGATTGTTTTTCCTATAAAAGGTAGAGTTTATAGGTGCAAAACAAAAAAAATGTGAATAAATCATCTTACCGTTAAAGTTAGAGTTTTCAATCCAAATGTACCAGTTGAGGGGTTATATATTATGAAGTTGAGTGTGAGGAGAGATACTCTGATTTATGTTATCGGTTATTCCTCCAATTCCTTTGTGAGTGGAATTCTTGTTCCATCTTGAACACAAAATGAATCCATCTATGTGAGGGACCTTAGACTCATTACACTCTCAAGTTTCAACTAAAAAAATAATATCAATTTCACTAATCATCCAACTTAACATAGGACCTTTAAGCCATGGAAATCCACAATAGTTATAAAAAAGTATCCATAGTGTTATCAATTCCTATTTATTACTCTCCTTTTGATCTTTATCGCTAATAATAGCTTTCATATTTCTAATGATTTCATGTTTTCCTTTCTAAATTCCTTTACCATTTGAACCTCCTTCCTTAATTTAAATTGATAAGTTGGGATGAGGTCCAAATTTATAATAATTATTATCGCATTTAAGCTTGGTGATTTACTGAGTATGGAAAATTCATGGTCACTAAAACTTACCCTAACACAGATCAATCTATATTTATGCTTAAGTATGTTTTTCAAACTTCTCGCTTCCATGAGATAGCTTGTTTCAATATGTGACTTATTTTTTACTTATCATTTTAATATTTCTAAAGTGTCCTCATCTTTATGCTCTTTCATACCAATAATTATGAGATTGAATGCCTTTTTACTGCTTAATTTATTATTTGTACTGCTTAGGGCCATATTGTTATCTAGATTTTCTTTTAACTCTTTAATCTCATTTCTCATAGTGTAATTTTCTTCAATCATTGATTGTTTCTACTTTTCCATTTCTTGTATCCTATCTTCCATTATTTTTAGTTGAGTCTAGAACCTAATATTTTATTTTATAACACATTGAATTCAGTCTCAATCATCATAGTTAACTCTATTTTATGTTCTATTTCTCTCTCTTCTCTTCTTTTTTCCATTGAATTGACATGGTCATAAAGACTTTCTAGAGTGAATTTTCTCATCCTTCCCTTGCTAGGTCGAGGTTTTGACATATTTGAAGAAATGCTCATAATTTAAAATAATAACAAAAATAAATAAATAAATGTGTTACATTTTTTTAAAATTTATAAACTTATATATATATATATACAAACACATAAAGAAAGTGAATTTGATAATTGAAAAATATTTATAATATTTTAACTATATTACATAAAATATTAAATTAATTAAAATATATATATGTATTTAATTTAATTACTTATTTATTTAAATAAGTAAATGTGTTTAAAGATAATATAATACTTTAAAAATATTTATATAATTTTTTAATTACATTACATAAAACTGAAATTAATTAAAGAATATATATGTATTTAATTTAATTTAATATTTTTATTTTAATAATTTTTATGGAAATGTATTTCCTAGACTAGTATAATGGTGATGTGTAATTGATATGTTAACTGTCGTGGATATTCCACTGAACAATTTGTCACAAAAGATCTTATACAACTATTTTAAAATTTAGGATATCTACAATATTAGGGTTGTATTTGTCTTTAAATTTATGCATCTATAGATTATATTAATTATGTATGCATGTAAATTAAAATTATGCAGAAAATAGTGAAAAATGAAAAAAAACTCACAAACCACAATTTGATACAAAGATATAACCCTGGAAACCCTTTTGGGAGAAAACCTAACTGGAAGGTGAGCTTGCTTCACTCTATTTATTTGAATATAAAATGGTGAGTACAAAGAGGTAAGGTATGTGGCCTGTGGGATACTAAAGTGCATAAATCTTCTCTGTGTGCTCTATCCCCTATCCCTCTTGTCTATTTTTCTCATTTATAAACCAGCTATGCTCAAAAGGAAATGGAACTGTGTTTCCTCGTAGTGGCCCGGTTATACCACAACCCCATAGCCTACTAGTGGTTAGGTTTGAATACCTCAACTCTTAAGTAGAGTTGCAATATAGACTCTTCTAGAATAATGGAGGCTAACATTCCATCCTCTCAAATTATGGTGGCCAAAAGAGGAAGATCAACATCCGAGTGGAATAAATTTTGCATACTCACTCCAATTGAGGTGATTCTTGTACCATTGGAAAAATTTTTATGTTTATAATATGGAAAAAGTGTGGTATATGATAGGGAAAAGTTGTATCGTCAAAAAATATTGTTTGATGCCTCAAAATGCTCCCAGAAGGTTGCATACTCTGATTTTCCAAATTATGTCCCACTGGTAAAAAAAGGTGTTGTGAGCTTATTACTCCACTTTTTATACTCTCAAAGCATCAATATGTATAAAAAAAATACAATGATCCAATTCGGATCAATAATTATTTCCTTGATCAACCTCAAATTGAAACATATCCCTTTTCAAATAAAAATGAAATATTTTGTAAATAGGAAAATAATGTCCACTATAATTTTAAATATATATATATATATATATATATATATATATATATATATATATATATATATATATATGTATGTATGTATGTATGTATGTATGTATGTATGTATGTATGTATGTATGTATGTATGTATACACATATTTGGGTTTTAATTTAAAACATTATAAAACATCAGTATTACACCCTAAATCCATTTATTTATTTTGTTGTTCATATGACAACCCAATACAAAGGATAAGTGGTCAAAATTCTTTAGTGTCACTCTCAGCGATAAATAAAATATATAGATGTAAATGTATAATTCTTATACTTTTTAAAATTAATTCAATATAAGGCTTAACCAATGTGTATTAATGTATATCAATATCAACTTCATTTATATGTATACAGAAATAGAGAAAGTTAAAAGAAAAATTATTTTAATGTTGATCATAATTGAAAGTAAAAAAACTCAATTAGTTCCTAACAAGAGAGAGATGAGTAGTTCATTTAATTCTTAATATAAAATTAATATGTGGTATTTAAAAATATTAGTGCAATAAAAATAATAATCATTGTGGGTCATAAATAAAATATTTTAATATGCTAGGTTAAAACATTGCAAGTACTCTAGCTATTGTAAAGTTTGGCCCTTTTTTTGTTATAATTTTTGGTCATTTTTGTTTGAAATCTAACAAATATGTGTTGGAATTACAAGTTTAAATTGTGTAGTCAACATAATCCAAATGCCTATGAGTATTTTTAAGGTTCTGAATCTATTTACACATTCAAAAATGAAATTTAAACAATGGAGAGAGAGAGAGAGAGAGAGAGAGTCAAAAAGGATCAAATTTCTTGAGGTGCAAACATTTTTTCAACTTTTGCATTCTAAAAAAAAGTACAACTTAAAAAAATTGATTGCTCTTAGCAATTGCTAAATCCATAGTTAAAATGAACCTACATTGGTTTAAAGTCACTAATATATACATGTACTTGCTAAATCCATAATTAAAATGAACCTACATTGGTTTAAAGTCACTATATATATATATATATATATATATATATATATATATATATATATATATATATATATATATATATATAATGAACCTACACTAGATTAAAAACATAGAAAAGTAAATTGTAACTTTCAATCTATATTAAAAAATTATTTTTTAGTAACATTTTTATAACTTCCCTAGATGGGGTTTTCTTGAGATAAGGCAGGGGGTGGGGATTTTCACCATCCCACCTGGCCAAATAATTGGGGGACATGGAAGAAAACGCCCGTGATAGTTTTAATTACCTAGACCTAAAGCATGCTAACCATCACTCAACACAACATGTAGTGAGCCCTCAACGTAATTCAAATCACCTAAGTGGTCATTGATATGCTCACTTGTGTTTTCTAGAAAAGAATGCATTTATCTATGGCCTTTGGTATGTATTTCGGTTCATTACTAGCTTTATTATGCTTGGCGGGTCTACTAGTAACTTTAGGAAATTTCCAAGATTAATAATAGTTCATATTGTAGCTTTTCTCTTCCTGAAATTTCAATGCTTTGGTTAGGAAAACAACACTCTCTGCAGTTGGAATTTCAATACTTTTTGGAAAGCATTCAATCTATGTTCCATCTGCTATGCAAGGAGGATAGTATTTTCCCTCCCCACTTTAATTTGTTCCCCTTTTCTAGTCATCTTTATTTTGCAGGTTGATTAAGTCAAAAGCTACTACAGGGCTCAAAGATTTCTACTCTTCGTGGCATCTTTTGTGCAATATTACTTGGTTCCTTGGATTTGTTTTTCTTGCCTTGGTCTCTAGGAATCCTTTGGCTATGCCCTCCTCCATTCATTCTCAGAATTTTCTTGGTGAAAATGTGAAATTGGGTTACAGTTTTTGCCCTTTTTTGAGAAAAAAATATTATTTTTTTTTGTTCTTCAATTTTCTGCAAGCCAAAACAACTTTTCTGCTTAGAATTTTATTTATGATAAAAATAAAAGTTGTCAGAAATTTTATTAGCTTACTATTACTTGTTTTTTGGAATTTTTTTATACACATTTGATACGTCAACTTAACATTTCTATGAGTGTGTTCTTTAACAATCAAATGATTCATAAAAAGTCATGTTCAAATGTGTTGGTGTATTCTTTGAAAACTTTATGTTTTTGAGAAAAAAAAATGTGTTACAACAATCTACACAGAGTCTACTTTGGTTTTGTTATATTTACGAAACCAACTAATGCATATCATAATTACTAGAATTTTTTGAACTGATCCAATATGAAAAAACTGCATATTTTGAATATGTTTCAGCTTGCACAAAATTTCTCAACATATAAATTATAAACTAAAAATCTAAAAACTACCCATTACAGACGACGGACCAATGTAATGCACCATAATTTTTTCAATTTTTTATACAGAGTATTTTTTAAGATACAAAATATTGATTTCACTGAATCGTAATGACCTTCAGAAATTGTTTGCACCCATTTATTACAAAATTAATTAAAATTAGTAAATATTTATGAAATTCCATAAAAGTTATATTTCATGTAAGTAAATTGAATTCTGAAAATGCTTGTCTTGGTTCTGACAGTTAATTCATAAAGTTTCATGGATCTTAATCAGAGTTGAGTTGCGCCTGCGTAATTGCAGACGTGTTAGTTCAGCTGAACTTTTAAAAAAGTTCAACCGAATTGTTTTTTGTCTCGACGGCCCATCAATTCTAAAGACACAAAAGTTTGGCTGAAGTTTTTACAAAATTTCAGCCAAACTTTTAATCGACTTTACATCGACCGGAAAATTCGATGAAGCCCCTCAAAAAAAAAAACGCAGCTATATAAATAGCCGAAAATGAAATCATTATTTTCACATAATTTCGCACATTTCTTCATTTGGGCTGATTTTGCAAAGGACTTTTTTTGGGCTTAATTTTCAAATGACTCTTTTTGGCTTAATATTCAAAGGAAATTTTTTGGAGGTATGTGATACATTTTTTGGAGGTATGTGATATTTTTTTAGATGCTTTTTGGGCTTAATTTTCAAATGACATTTTTTTTGAGGTATTTTTTTTAGAGGTTTTTGGGCTTAATTTTCAAAAGACATTTTTTGGACGTTTTTTGGGCTTAATTTTCAAAGGACCCTTTTTAGGCTTAATATTCAAAGGACATTTTTTGGAGGTATTTTTTAAAGTGATATTTTTTTAGAGGCTTTTTGGGCTTAATTTTCAAAGGACATTGTTTGGAGGTATTTTGTTTTTAGAGACCTTTTTTTAGAGGTTTTTGGGTGTAATTTTCAAAAGACATTTTTTGAAGGTATTTTTAAAGTGACATTTTTTAAGAGTTTGGGCTTAATTTTCAATGGACATTTTTTGGAGGTATTTTTTAAAGTGACATTTTTTTAGAGTACGTGTTTTGGGTTGAAGTAAATCTTTTATAATGATTTTTTAAAATGAGTTTTTGTCTAACTTTTTAAATGATTTTTTTTGCAGGACTTGGAAGGAAATATTTTGAGCTTCATTTCATTTTTAGAAGACATTTTTTTCTTAGATTTTTTAAAGTAATTATTTTGGGTTGAAGTATTTCTTTTGTGCAAAATTTTTAAAATGAGTTTTTTTTTAAATTAAATATTTTGTGATGTTTTTTTTAATTGAATTTTTGTCTAAATTTTTGAAGAAATTTTTTTGAGCTTCATACTCAATTATCATGGGAAATCGAAGGAATTGCAAGAGAAAATATGATCGAACAAGAGAACCTGAGGAACGTAGAGAATAGGAAAGAGAATATCACAAAAAAAGAGAGAAGAACGCTCAAATATTGAAAGGAAAAATCAACCTCAACTAGAAGTTGAAGCAGGTATGTAAATGTAAATATTATAAATTTGATATTTAAAAGTTTCCTAATGTATTGTAAAACTTAATTTTTATTTGATAAACTAATTCAAAAAATATTTTGCAATGTAAACAAAAAGAGATATTCCTCAAAAAAATGATGATGAGATACAAAATTTTGAAAGAGAAAGTGAAAGAGATGTTGAACCAATGATTGAAAATGGTGAAAATGTTGAAATAAATTCAAGTGAAGAAATTGAATCACCAGGTATATATGTGTGTGTGTGTGTGTGTGTGTGTGTGTGTGTGTGTGTGTGTGTTGAACACATGTGTATTATTGAAATTGTACATATTTATTAATTTAATTATTTATTGAATATGTAAACTTATTATGTACATTTAATTCAAATATGTATAGATGAAATCAATATCGATGATGAGATGTAAGAAAATGTTGACACTCACACATATGGAGATAAAAAAGTTGACCATGTTATACGATATCATGTTTATCGGATTATTGATTTGTTCTTCAAAGATGAAATTGTGGCAGTTCAAGCCCAATTGTTGAAAAATCTCTTAACATCAGGAAATTAAAAGAAGATATGGCTCTATTGGGTATTTGAAAATTAACAAAAGATAAAAAAATGAAGGAAAATGTGATACAAAATATAAATAGTGCTCTAAATTCAATTAGAAGGTCTAGAAAGAAAAGTGCTTTAGATGCATGTAGAGAAATACATATGGCAGTGGTTTCATCAAGTACTAAAGAGAATCGCTTAGTAAAATCTATGGCACGAGCATTAGGAACCTCACAAAAAACTTTGCACAAGCATTGGAAATTTTGATTGAAAATAGATGTAAATGAAGAACTCACTTGTTGGACAGCTATTTGTAGACAACCATACAAAGATAGACTTGGAGAAAATGTTAAAAAGATAATATATGAATATTGGATGAAAAATTCGTCTGTTTCACCAAAAGAAAGGGCTGTGATGCAAAGAAGAATAGCATGAAATCAGTATGAATATCATCCAAAAAATTTCTTGGACACCACTTAGATAAAGTTGTTCAATAAGGTCAAAGCAGAGAAACGTGAAATTGATGTCTCAATCAGTGCCTTTGTGCAACAAAAACCATGGTATGTAAAACCTATCACTGTACGCAACACTTGTTGTTGTCGTTATCATGTGGAATTTCAGTTATATTATGACACACTCCATAATTTTGGTAAAACATTTTGGAAATATTCACCTCCTCCTTCCACTATTCATTATTTCATATCTCAAATTCTATGTGGAAGGAAAATCCATGAATTATTTTACCATAAGAAATGTGTTGGTGGTAAAAAATGGGATGATTGTGGAAATTTGACTAAATTTCAAAAAAATATCGTACTGATATAAATGATCAATCATTGTCCAACATGAAAGTGAAATGGAAGAGATATGAATATATCCATACATCGATTCAAGGTTGAAGTAGTACTACAAGTGCTAAAAGAATTGATTTACAAGAAGAAGAAATTTTTATGATTTATTTTTTGAGAAAGTTTGAGGCAGAAATTTATAAATACACTAAGCATTCCCATAGAGCTTGATGGCAAGACTTGCAATTCAAAAAATCCTGTGAAGTTTTTCCACCAAGGACCATTTTGTAAATAGTTGATTTTGTAGAAAACTACACATTTGTTCCACAAAAATAAATTTAGAGTAAATATTATCATTCTGACCAAGTCTCCATGCTCGTCCATTTTCTATATAGACATGATAAACAAAATGTTGCTCATATAGAAAACACCAGTGAAAATCAGCATGTTATCAAAGAATATCACTTTATATTAGTGACGATCGTACACATGATACATATTTTGTACAACACTGTTTTGAAAAGATTTATGGCTCCTTGAAAATTCGTGGAATAAAATTCAATGAACATTGGATATGGTCAGATGGATGCACAGGTCAATTCAAATCTTCATGATCATTCTTTTGGTTGTGTCGTCTTCATATGAAAACCCACATTAAACATTGTTGGAATTTCTTTGATACTGATCATAGAAAAGGAGAACATGACGGTGTAGGGGCATGCATAAAATGAGCACTTCGAAGATATCAAATGGAATACTCTACAAACTGACTTTCTCAGTTGAACAAGTTGTTCAATGGCACATCATTGCACTAAGCCATGAGACTAACAGATCAAGGGAAGTACGAAGGTACATTCAATTTAATTTTTATTGGATTTCTAATTTTAAACAGTGCATTTATCATAAGGATTATCTTTGATGGTATTTTGATATCATATTTATATTCTTCTTTTAATTTTACATATAGGTTTTTTTGACATATTGGGGTCCAAGAAGTAGATAAATCGATTGGAGATGACGTTGAAACAATAAAAAGCACTCGAAAAATTAATTCAATTAAAACAAAGTTGTCCACAAATGTGTTTTCATTGGATAAAAGAAAATATTATTGTTTTTTTCATGTTTGCATAGACAACACAGAATCCAATGATGTTTGTGAAAACAAAATGTATGTAAAAGATTGGCAACATACAAAACTAAATACAAAGGGGAAAATGTCAGTTGAAAGCTTTGAAGAAATGCAATTAGAGGAGACTACAATATCATCTGATGGTGATCGAGTTTCTGATCTTGTTAGAGAAGGTAACATTTCAATTGCTTTCAAATGATAGAGATCTAGAAATAGATACTAAAATCAAGTACACATGTTAATTTTAAAGTTAATTTTTCATGTTAATTATGATCTAAATTTAAATAAATAAGTTTGTTTTATTGTGCAGGATATGTTTTTGTTGTAGTTGCACCTACTATGAACGATGAAAATGTGAAGTATTATTTGATGCGTTGCATTGAACGAAAGATAAAATTATTAGAAAACTATGATGCTCATGTGTTTACATATGACAGAGGGTCTATTATACTAAAAAGTTATTTTTTCCAATAAAATAATCAAATTTGGGATTTTGTTTACTTTCAAGACTATGAACCCAATGTCATAAGTTGTCAATATAGTCACTTGGTGTGTGCAGCACGGATAAAGTTGATAGAAGTTCAATCAAAGAAAAAACGAAAATTAAGAAATAGAAAATGTCAAAAGATGATCATGAACGGATCATTGAAGATGGAATTCCATTGGAATTTTTTTGATTGAACTGTCCAACAATTTCTTCTCTTTGGTTTCATCTTTTAGAACTTTCAGAACTCAACTAAAAATTGAACTGCCTATTTATGTTATATGTACAAGTGTTTGCACATGTACATTGTTTTGGTAAATGCACACGAGTAATTTATTCACGTGTACACATACACATGTCTAGATTATCTAGTCTAAACGATTTCATACATTCTTTGGTACAATTTTTCGTAATGTCATTATTGCAAAATGTACAAATCTGTAATTTAGCATAGTTGATATAATGCAAATTTGAAGTTGCACGATTTTTTTTTAGACATGTGTCTATTAAAATTCAATTATAATATTCATTCTTGAATGCAAAATGTGTGGTACGTGTTTTGTAATTTCCAGTTTATTATCAACTGAAAGTAGCTTTTCTATGTACAATAATGAAAAATGTTGTGTACTAGATATATATGTTCTAATGCAATTTTAAAATTTTATGATTGTTTGACACATCTAAGAACACCTATAATTTTATGATTGTTTTTAGATATATACATCGATATGTATTGTACTTCAATCATTTTGACATATACTCAAACATGTACATCAATCACTTTTATGTACATATATTCATGTGAACTTTTTTCGGTTTGTAACTTGGGCTAGACTATATTAAAAGCATGAAAAATTGTACATATGAAATGGGCGGAGATGAAAAGCAGTGCTTATCCTATCCCTGCCTCGGTGTTATTCAAAATAAACCAAGTTTGGGGCTACCTCAAAGGAGGAAACCAACCCCTTAAGAGTGTCATCCAGTCTTGTAATAAAAAATATTCAGTGGCCCATATAAAAATAAAAGAGCTGAAGTATATCCAGAGGTGACAATGATGGAGTTCATTCATCTTCTTCCATCGCCTCATCATCTTCCTCTATCAAGCACCCGTATTCTCTAGAAATGGCTTCCTCCTCAGCTGTGGGCATTCGAGGAGGCTTCGAAGGGTTCGCATGGATGATGGGAGCGACTAGGTACTTCGCATTGTAATCTCTGGTCCAGACACCATTTGAGTCCATGACCCAAACGCTTATCTCCTCCAAAATGGGCTCATAACCTGGAAGAGGTTTGGTTTTCCTGGGTAAAGGTTGCACAGATTGTAGAATAGTGGATTTCTAGCCTCTTCTACCCTTGGGCTTTTCCAGAGGCAAAACAGTCTCCCCATGAATGTTATCAAATGCTTGAGGAGCCAGAACCTCATGGCTATCAGATGTAGAGCCCTCAGTGGATTCCAATTGCTGGTCATTGCAATGGTGAGAGCAGCCTGAAAACACACCTTTGTAGTTGCCTCTGATGGGTTTCTGACACTGGGGTGGGGCCATGGTATGGCTTCTAACCTATACATTTTATGATCGTTTTTAGATTTTAAAACATCGATATGTATTATACTTAAATATCAACTAAATAATAGATGTACATCCTAAAATTATATAACATTCACACACATGTTAAAATGCATAACATGTACTAATGTATGTATGTCTTAAATGTAATTTGAAATTTCCATCTAGATTCATTTTATATTTAACAAATAAAATGACAACTTGAATTTTAAGAACAAAACATTATATCACAACATGTGAGCACATGCAAAATGTAGTTCAAATATCCAAAATATACACATTTATGTGTAAATTGTAATTTGAAATTTCATCTAGATTCATTTTATATTTAACAAATATAACACCAACTTCATTTTATATTTAACAAATATAGTGACAACTTGAGTTTTAAAAACAAAATGTTATATCAAAACATGTGATCACATGCCAAATATAGTTCAACTATCCAAAATATACACATGTATACATGGTTTGTAATTCGAAATTTCTATCTAGAGAGATTCATTTTTTATTTTTAACAAATTTATAAAATGACAACTTTTTAAAAACAAAACATTATATCACAAACACATGCCAAATGTAGTTCAACCATCCAAAATATATACATTGTGAAAATGTGATTTGAAATTTCCATCTAAAGATTCATTTTATATTTAACAAATAAAATGACAGCTTGAATTTTAAAAACAAAACATTATATCATAACATGTGATTACATGCCAAATGTAGTTCAACTATCCAAAATATACACAAGTATGTACATGGTTTGTAATTTTAAATTTCCATCTAGAGAGTTTCATTTTATATTTAACATTTATAAAATGACAACTTTTTAAAAACAAAACATTATATCACAATCACATGCCAAATGTAGTTCAACCATCCAAAATATACACATTGTGAAAATATAATTTGAAATTCCCATCTAGAGATTCATTTTATATTTAACAAATACAATGACAACTTGAGTTTTAAAAACAAAACATTATATCACAACATGAGATCACATGCCAAATGTAGTTTAACTATCCAAAATATACATGTGTTTTGTAATTTGAAATTTCCATCTAGATTTGAATTTTATATCTAACAAATATAATGACAACTTGAGTTTTAAAAACAAAACTTTATATCACAACATGTGATCACATGCCAAATGTAGTTCAACTATCCAAAATATACACATGTACATGTTTTTTTTAATTTGAAATTTCCATCTAGATTCATTTTATATTTAAAAAATAAAATGACAATTTGAGTTTTAAAAGCAAAACATTATATATCACAACATGTGATCACATGCCAAATGTAACTATCCAAAATTTAAAATCATTCTTGATAAAATTAAATGTAGTTTAAAACTATATCCAAATAGTAAAATATGCCCAAAATTTGTATCACACATGAACAATAAAAGTAAATATATATCTAGTTCAATGTATAGTGTTACAAGAATCAAGTTATATAGAAAAGTAAATTTGACTGCATAGATAAGACAATATATAAAAAATTAAATTTAAGACTAGATATATCAAATATAATGTTAAACACATGTGCACCATCAATCAAATATAGATGGATCTAGTGTCTCTACCAGCAAAGTCCTGATTCTCGTGCTATCTTGTGAAGAATGGGGAACCTGTACACAATGTGTACAAACATTAAAATTTAATGTTTTAAAATTGAATGAGAATATAGAACTTCATGTAAAAAAACAAAATGAAAAAAAAAATCATGCAATACCTCATGTGATTCCCTCTCCATTGTCTTTTGTTGTTCGTCCATTAAAAAATCCTCCACGGTAACATCTTCCACAGTAAACTGTACAATATACATGTACAAGTATATATATATATATATATATATATATATATATATATATATATATATATTAAAAAATTAAAATTAAAATGTGTATAAAATAATTTTCAATAATATTAAAAGAAAGTTAGACAACTTGTTCAAATAGTGTGGATGCTCCTATCTCCATCATACACTCCATCGCTAGAGTCCATGGAGAACGGAAATCATCTCCAAAAACCTAAAATTCAAAAATTTTAAAAGTATAAAATAACTCAAGATCTAGATCTCATTTTATAATAAAACTTTTGAACTTCAATTTATAACTTAAAGATATAAGTGAAAAATTGAATACTTGTGATGGTGGATTGGGAACATCTCCTAAGGGTGGCTCCAAAAGAAAATCTCCAAAAACCTAAAATTCAAAAAAATTTAAACTGTAAAATAACTCAAGATCTAAATCTCATTTTTTAATGGAACTTTTGAGTTGCAATATATAACTTAAAAACATATTAAAGTGAAAAAATGTTCATACTTGTGATGGTGGATTTGGCACATCTCCCAAGGAAGAAGAAGGTACCTCCATCCCAAAAACATCGGATGGAAACGGAATTTGTTAACATTTAATTATATACATTTGTACATCATCATGTTCACTTAAAAAACACTAACATGTCATCATGTCATCATGTTATGTTAAAAAACACTAATTATTTATTTTAAAAATATGTCATCATGTTTCGATATATAATAATAGATAAAAAATATTTGTACATCATCATGTTCACTTAAAAAACACTAACATGTGCCAACATATCATCTTGATGGTGATAACCATCTTGATTGTGTGATTGATGGTGAGAACCATCTTGATTGTGTGAACCAGAGGCTTTGACCGCGATATTAACATCTTTGTTCATCAAGCATGAAAACTGAAAATGGTGTTAAAATATTTGATACATTTTTGTTAGATTAATGTATACAAATAAATGTATTTATTACAAATTGTACATGTGTTAAAATAATCATCTTAACCATTAACACATACCGATCTCATGCCCTCTTCCTCATGAATAATCAAGTCCTGCCAACCATTGCGACAATTCTTTGCATATTTTCTGAGATATTCAACACTCATGTTGTATATCTCATCATCTGTATGATACACAAAATTAGCATGTGCATTCTCTCATGCTCTTTGTCGATTCAGAGAAACATCAACTCCACTCAGTCCACTATGAACATTTTCAATTATGTCATCCCTTGCTTTTCGACTAATTTGAGAAGTGGCATCCATCTCTGATCGCAAAGAGGTCGACTAACCAATGGTGGCTCGGGGCGAGGCAACTCGGCATCACGCTTACACCCCTACGATCACATAATCGACCTTTCCCAAGACCAAAAAATTCATAGGGAAGTTCATTATAATTGGGTTTTGTTCCCAAAAATAATTATGCATAGAATAATTTTGCAAAAATAAAACAGAACCTCGTCGTTTCATGGAAGTCTTCCATAGGTAGCAAGGTGTCTATCATACAAATGGCCAGCTATATTAGGGTGCTTGAAATATTGCACCTTTAACATCTTTCTTTTCAGCCCTTTTTGTTATAACTCTTTGTTTAACAACCTCCCATGTATCGAGACCCATTGTTGTTTTCTTTCTTTTTCTCATCACTTCTAAAAAAATATCAATGGTTGGCCCAAGCATTAGGTACATATCTACTAGTTTTCTTAAAGAGTAAGTAACTATTTCTAATCTTTCTCGACTCTCAGCAGGGAGTTTCAAAGAAACAAGATCTTTCTTCAATTTTGAATGAACATGTTGACACCTTTTTAATGTGGATTGCTACATGTTTGTTTCCCAAGGTATATCAGAAATGTCAGACGGATAAGTCGTGGTTGGTGTACAACCTTCTTCTTGAATAACACGTTCTGTCCTATGTCTTTTTGAAGAAACATTTGGAGCAACATTTTCACCCTCTACATCAAAATATAAAATTTTGCATAAGTAAAAAAACATGTAAACAAATTTGTACAAATTGAATAAAAATAATATTTAGATTGATGGCCACCTTGATATGGTTGGCCAACATCATGCCCACCTTGAGACTGTTGAGAACTAGAATGACCACCGATTGGTTGAGAACTAAGACGACCATCCATTGATTGGCCTCTAGGGGTATGCATATCACCACCCTCACGCAATTTGCCACCACCTATTGATGGTACTCCACGGGAATATGTACCACCACCAACTTCATGTGACAAGAGGGAAGCTTCATAAAAAAAATATGAATTTATCATCAATTCAAAAATACATTCATACATATAAATACATATACATATGATTGATTAAATCGCGTGAACCATACTATGATTGCGTGAACCATGGACATGCTACATTGATGGAGTAGACACTCTTGTCGTCCAAACTCCTAAAAAATAAAAATAAAAACTTATTAAAAACTAATTTAACTCACAAAATTGATAAAAAATCAATTCCATATGTATACATGTATGTACATGGGAATAAAATTATATATATAGTCAATAAAAATTTTAATTCCACATGTATACACACATGTATATATGGAGATAAGATTATATATTCAAATTCCATTTAAAAACATGCACATTTAATATAAATACCATGAACATCCCTCAATCCATGATCTCCCTCTCTCGTAGAGGCATGGGATTATATTGATCTTCGTCTTTCATCCTCCATGATATATATGGATATATCTACATTGGACATTTACAATTATTTTTAAATTACTATTTAAAATAAATTCAAAATATTTCAAAAAATCAATGTAATTTAGTACATAAATTATGTAAAACACAACTTTCAAAGCACTAATTGATGTGTGAAACTCAAGCTATTCCCAAGCCTTCTATCAATGCAATATAATATTCCCCGTTGTTTGTTGTTCTTCCCGATATATTCATTTTCCTTTGGAGGGCCTTATTAGTCACAATATTACAAAGCACATATGTAATCACTGCGTTCCCTGGATTGGGATAGCAAGAAACATCTATGCATAATGTCTACTTTTCAACCATATTTAGTGGATTTTTATCCCTAAAAAAAAACAATAAAATATATTAAATTAACATTTATTGCAAATGCATGGGAGAAATGACATGTACATGGTTTTCCTTAGAATTTATGGGTGAAACTGCATGTACATGGTTCCCAAAAACACTAGCAAACCCTTAAATTTTATGGGAGAAATGGCATATACATGGTTTCCAAAAACACTAGCATTTTCCTATTGCAAATGTCTTAAATCAACACTAGCAAACACTTTTAATTTTATGGGAGAAATGGCACATGTACTTGGTTTGCCTTAAAGTTTGCCTTATGGGAGAAAGGAAAAATGACATGTACATGATTTGCCTTATAGTTTTCCTTGAGTTTATGGGAGAAAGCTTCGAGTTTGTGGGAGAAATGACATTTTCATGGTTTGCCTTAAAGTTTGCCTTAAATTTTATGGGAGAAATCATGTCTAGAAATGACATTCCTTAAAGTTTGTCTTGCCTAGAATTTAAGGGAGAAATGACATGTACATGGTTTGCCTTAAATTTTTTCTTATAGTTTATGGGAGAAATGACATAGAAATGACATGCCTTAAAGTTTTATTTAAATTTTATGGGAGAAATGACACATGTACATGGTTTGCATTAAATTTTATAGAAGAAATGACATAGAAATGACATGTACATGGTTCAAAAAATACTAACAAATGACTTAAAGTTTATCGGAGAAATGACATGTACATGGTTATCCTTAAATTTTGCCTTGAGTTCATGGGAGAAATGGGAAAAATGACATGTATATACATGGTTTGTCTTAAAGTTTGCGTTAAATTTTATGGGAGAAATTACATAGAAATGACATGTACATGGTTGCAAAAACACTAGAAAATGTCTTAAAGTTTATCGGCGAAATGACATGCACATGGTTATCCTTAAAGTTTGTCTTGACTTTATGGGACAAATGGGAGAAATGACATGTATGTACATGGTTTGCCTTAAAGTTTTCCTTAAAGTTTATGGGAGAAATGACATGTACATGGTTCCAAAAACACTAGCAAATGCATTAAATTTTATGGGAGAAATGGCATGTACATAGTTTCCAAAACCACTATCATTTTCCTTATTGCAAATGTCTTAAATTAACACTATCAAATGCCTTAAATTTTATGAGAGAAATGACACATGTACATGGTTTGCCTTAAATTTTTCCTTATTGGAGAAAGGAGAAATGACATGTACATGATTTGCCTTAAATTTTGCCTTGCATTTATGGAATAAATCCTTGAGTTTGTAAGAGAAATGACATGTGCATGGTTTGCCTTAAAGTTTTCCTTAAAGTTTATGGGAGAAATCACATCTAGAAATGACATGCCTTAAAGTTTGTCTTTCCTAGAGTTTAAGGGAGAAATGACAAGTACATGGTTTGCCTTAAAGTTTGCCTTATAGTTTATGGGAGAAATGACAAGTACATGGTTTGCCTTAAAGTTTGCCTTATAGTTTATGGGAGAAATGACATAGAAATGACATGCCTTAAATTTTGCCTTAAATTTTATGGGAGAAATGACACATGTACATGGTTTGCCTTAAAGTTTATGGGAGAAATTACATGTACATGGTTCCAAAAACACTAGAAAGTGCCTTAAATTTTATCAGAGAAATGATATGTACATGGTTATCTTTAAAGTTTTCCTCGAGTTTATCGGAGAAATGAGAGAAATAAAATATATGTACATAGTTTGCCTTAAATTTTATGGGAGATATGACATAGAAATGACATGTACATGGTTCCAAAAACACTAGAAAATGCCTTAAAGTTTATCGGAGAAATGACATGTACATGGTTATCCTTAAAGTTTTTCTTAAGTTTATTGGAGAAATGGGATAAATGACATGTATGTACATGGTTATCCTTCAAGTTTGCCTTAAATTTTATGGGAGAAATGGCATGTATGTACATGGTTATCCTTAAATTTTGCCTTAAATTTTATGGGAGAAATGACATGTACATAGTTTGCCTTAAAGTTTGCAAAATTATTTTATACACTTACTAAAACAACTAGTGGTAGTGGTTGATGAAGTTATGTCAAGAGTCACACCTTGATGATTTTGTGGGAGGAATGACATGTAAATGGTTTACAAAATTATTATATGCACTTACTAAAACAATTAGTGGTAGCGGTTGATGAAGCTATGTCAAAAGTCACACCTTGATGAGTTTGTGGGAGAAATGACGTGTACATGGTTTGCCTTAAATTTTATGGGAGAAATCACATCTACAAACATTTACTTTGACATCTATAAATAGGCTAAGAACATTAAAAAGGAATTTTCAACTTGCATTAGTTATGGGTGAAAATGCGAAGATGGGTAACACTTTTGTGACAATTTGGGGCGGAAAATTTTTTTCCTCCATAGTTCGGCCAAACTCTTGTCATAGTTCGGGCGAACAATTCAGGAGTTCGGCCAAACTATTGAATTTAGTTCGGCCGATTTTCATTTTTTGTTTACATTGACAGCGTACTGATGGCAATGGCGAACAAATTTTTCGCCTGAGTTTGGAAAATCGGCAAACAAAGTTCGGCCGAACTATTATTTTATAAATATATCACCCGCAACCTTTTTCGAGTTTCTGTTCACATTTAGCCTGTGCGCTCGTTTATGTCCAACATTCTCCCGCACGCTCGTATCTGTCCAGCATTTTCGCGCACTCACTTCTGTCCAGCATACATGCGTGCTCACTTCTGTCCAACATTCTCGCGCTCATTAAGCTCAAGGAGGTAAGATACCAAATTTTAAATTTATGTAAGTTTTTTTTTTGTTGTTGTTTTTAATTTGGTTTTAATTTCTGTTGATTTTTTAATTTGGTTTTAATTTCTGTTGATTTTTTTTATTTCTGTTGAATTTTTTGTTGCAGAGGTCTTCCACGACGGCTTCAGCATCCTCTGTTGCGACTTTAGCGTCCTCTGCAGCGACTTCAGCGTCTTCATCATCTTCAGTGTCTTCAACGTCCAGGTACATTTAACATTCACTGTTTTTCAGTAGGGAATTTATGAATGAGAGAGGCTCTGTCTCTGTTTTTTTTTGCTCTGTCTCTTCTATTTTTGGCTATCTCTATTAATTAGGTATGAAAATTTATAATACTACTATGTACATTTGAGAATATTTTGGAACATGTTTATATAAATTATATATACACATGTACTTTTTTTGGTTGTCTTTGCTATTTTCGACTCTATTTCTGTTATTTTCGGCTTTGTCTCTGCTATTTTCGACTCTGTCTCTGCTATTTTCAGATCTGTCTTGTCTCTGCTATTTTCGGCTCTATCCTGTCTCTGTTATTTTCGACTCGGTCCTGTCTCTGCTATTTTCCACTTAGTCCTGTCTCTGCTATTTTCGGCTCAGCTCTGTCTCTGATTTTTTTTGGCTCTGTCTTTATTAATTAGACTTGAAAATTAATATTATTACTGCGTACATTTGAGAATATTTTGGAACATGCTTATATAAATTATATATACATATGTACCTTTTTTGGCTCTGTCTCTACTTTTTTTGGCTTTGCCTCTGCTTTTTTTGGTTGTCTCTGCTTGTTTAGGTTTTGTCTCTATTAATTAGGTATGAAAATTTATAATACTACTGTTTACATTTGAGAATATTTTGGAACATGTTTATATAAATTATATATACATATGTGCTTTTTTTGGCGTTGTCTTTGCTTTTTTTGGCGTTGTCTCTATTAATTAGATATGAAAATTTATAATACTACTGTGTACATTTGAGAATATTTTGGAACATGTTTATATAAATTATATATACATATGTACTTTATATATACATATGTACTTTATAAATATTTTGGAACATGTTTGTTGTGTGAGGAAGTGGTACTTTATGATGATATTTTTAGTGATTGAAGGAAGTAGAATATTTTATTTTTGAAATTATTATTACACTTGTATTGAAACACTTAATAGATATGTAGGTTCACTAAAATTTACCTTAATATCTTGTAGAGCCCATTTCATCCAAAACACTGAAAAATAAGTAACTACTATATATTCCACTTCTACTCTAGATAGAGAAAGTAATGACTCTTTCTTGCTTAACCATTAAACCAAAGACTCTTCATAGTATAATTATACATTGTCCACTTGTACTTTTCATGTCATCCACACAAGCCTCTAGTTGAATATCTATATGATTTCAATGTAAATTTCTCACCTTTTGGGTACTAGAGTCCATTGTTTGTAGTCTCTTTCAAGTATCTTCATATATGTTTATTGGTAATAGATGACTTTCTCACCTTTTGGGTACTATAGTCCATTGTTTGTAGTCTCTTTCAAGTATATTCATATCTATTTTTTGGTGTTTGTTGGTAATAGATGACTCTATTTATCTTTTTATTTAAATATTCCAACTAATATAAATTCCAAAATTATATCTAGTCTTTAAACCTTGTTATGTATATCAAGCTTCCATTCATATAGATGTAAAGGTTATGATCAACAGATCACCTCATTCATAATCCATCATCTGCACATAACTTACATCCAATTGATATGGAGATTCACTTAGGTCATTCATCATCAATCATCTGGACATAAATTGAATTCCAAAATTATATCTATTCTAAACTTTGTTATGTATGTCAAGCTTCCTATCATATAGATGTAAATTTTATGATCAACATCACCTCATTCATCATCCATCATCTTCACATAACTTGCATCCAATTGATATGGAGATTCACTTAGGTCATTCATCATCTATCATCTGCACATAACTTGAATTCCAAAATTATATCTAGTCTAAACCTTGTTATGTATATCAAGCTTCCTATCATATAGATGTAAAGGTTATGATCAACATCACCTCATTCATCATCCATCATCTGCACATAACTTGCATCCAATTGATACGGAGATTCACTTAGGTCATTCATCATCCATCATTTGCACATTACTTGAATTCCAAAATTATATCTATTCTAAACCTTGTTATGTATATCAAGCTTCCTATCATATAGAAGTAAAGGTTATGATCAACATCACCTCATTCATCATCCATCATCTGCACATAACTTGCATCCAATTTATATGCAGATTCACTTAGGTCATTCATCATCCATCATTTGTACATAACTTGCATGTTATGTGCATCCAATTGATATTCAACATGTATATAGTATTTAGAAGAAAAAATTAATTTGATACAAAACATAGGTTTTAACCAATTATATAGTTTTTCAGTTTCATATCCATGGTCTCAAACAATGAGAGAGAAAATACCTTTTATATTCAACATGTCAAACACAAATTAGCCATAAAACTTTCCCATTGAAACCAAAAGTGATTTGATACAAAACATAGGTTATAACCTAATCTAGTAAATGCCCCTACATTCAATTTATAGAATAGATCTAATTAGAAGTTTTTCATTTTCATATCCATGGTAGTTCTATAGGCCGAGTGTGTAAAGGGCCAGGTAGCCTCTGGATCTCATCTTTTATGAAAGGTGACATATCTAGTAAATGCCCCTACATTCACATGTATCTAGTATTTAGAAACAAAAAGTAATTTGATACAGAACACATGTTTTAACCACGTATATAGTTTTTCATTTTCATATCCATGGTCTCAAATAATGAGAGAGAAAAAACCTTTTATATTCAATGTATGTACAACACAAATTAGCCATATCTCTAGAATAGATCTAAATATAAGTTTTTCATTTTCATATCCATGGTCTCAACCAATGAGAGAGAAAAAAACCTTTTATACTTAACATGTAAAACACAAATTAGCCATAAAAGTTTCCCATTGAAACCATAAGTGATTTGATACAAAACATAGGTTTTAACCTAAGAGTAAATGCCCCTACATATAGAAGTTTTTCATTTTCATATCCATGGTCTCAAACAATGAGAGAAAAAACATTTTATATTCAATGTATGTAAAACACAAATTAGCCACATCTCTAGAATAGATCTAAATAGAAGTTTTTCATTTTCATATCCATGGTCTCAAACAATGAGAGAGAAAAAAACCTTTTATATTCAACATGTAAAACACAAATTAGCCATAAAAGTTTCCCATTGAAACCAAAAGTGATTTGATATAAAACATAGGTTTTAACCCAAGAGTAAATGCCCCTACAAATAGAAGTTTTTCATTTTCATATCCATGGTCTCAAACAATGAGAGAAAAAACCTTTTATATTCAATGTATGTAAAACAAAAATTAGCCATATCTCTAGAATATATCTAAATAGAAGTTTTTCATTTTCATATCCATGGTCTCAAACAATGAGAGAGAAAAAAACCTTTTATATTCAACATGTAAAACATAAATTAGCCATAAAAGTTTCCCATTGAAACCATAAGTGATTTGATAAAAAACATAGGTTTTAATCTAAGAGTAAATGCCCCTACAAGTTAATCAATCTCTCGAATAGTTTTAAATATAAAAGTTTTTCATTTTCATATCCATGGTCTCAAACAATGAGAGAAAAAACCTTTTATATTCAATGTATGTAAAACACAAATTAGCCATATCTCTAGAATAGATCTAAATAGAAGCTTTTCATTTTCATATCCATGGTCTCAAACAATGAGAGAGAAAAAAACCTTTTATATTCAACATGTAAAACACTTGAATTAGCCATAAAAGTTTCCCATTGAAACCATAAGTGATTTGATACAAAACATAGGTTTTAACCTAAGAGTAAATGCCCCTACAATTCAATCAATAAAATATCTAGAAGTTTTTCATTTTCATATCCATGGTCTCAAACAATGAGAGAAAAAACCTTTTATATTCAATGTATGTAAAACACAAATTAGCCATTTCTCTAGAATAGATCTAAATAGAAGTTTTTCATTTTCATATCCATGGTCTCAAACAATGAGAGAGAAAAAAACATTTTATATTCAACATGTAAAACACTTGAATTAGCCATAAAAGTTTCCCATTGAAACCATAAGTGATTTGATACAAAACATAGGTTTTAACTTAAGAGTAAATGCCCCTACAAGTCAATCGATAAAATATCTAGAAGTTTTTCATTTTCATATCCATGGTCTCAAAAAATGAGAGAAAAAACCTTTTATATTCAATGTATGTAAAACACAAATTAGCCATATCTCTAGAATAGATCTAAATAAAAGTTTTTCATTTTCATATCTATTGTCTCAAACAATGAGAGAGAAAAGAACCTTTTATATTCAACATGTAAAACACTTGAATTAGCCATAAAATTTTCCCATTGAAATCACAAGTGATCTAATTAGAAGTTTTTCATTTTCATATCCGTGGTAGTTCTATAGGCAGAGTCTGTAAAGGGCTAGGTAGCCTTTGGATCTCATCTTTTATGAAAGGTGACATATTTAGTAAATGCCCCTACAGTCAATCTCTGGAATAAATCTAAATGCCCCTACAGTCAACATGTATATAGTATTTAGAAACAAAAAGTAATTTGATACGAAATATAGTTTTTAACCAAGTATATATTTTTTCATTTTCATATCCATGGTCTCAAACAATGAGAGAAGAAACCTTTTATATTCAACATGTAAAACGCAAATTAGCCATAAAAGTTTCCCATTGAAACCAAAAGTGATTTGATACAAAACATATAGGTTTTAAAACCTAATTTAGTAAATGCCCCTACATTCAATCATTAGAATAGATCTAATTAGAAGTTTTTCATTTTCATATCCATGGTATTTGTGTAGGCAGAGTTTGTAAAGGGCTAGGTAGTCTTTGGATCTCATATTTTATGAAAGGTGACATATCTAGTAAATGCCCCTATAGTCAACATATAGTATTTAGAAACAATAAGTAATTTGATACAAAACATAGTTTTTAACCAAGTATATAGTTTTTCATTTTCATATCCATGGTCTCAAACAATGAGAGAAAAAAAATTTTATATTCAACATGAAAACACAAATTAGCCATAAAAGTTTCCCATTGAAACCAAAAGTGACTTGATATAAAACATATGGTTTTAAAACCTAATCTAGTAAATGCCCCTACTTTCAATCGTTAGAATAGATCTAATTAGAAGTTTTTCATTTTCATATCCATGGTAGTTCTATAGGCAGAGTCTGTAAAGGGCCAAGTAGCCTCTGGATCTCATCTTTTATGAAAGGTGGCATATCTAGTAAATTCCCCTCCAGTCAATCTCTGGAATAGATCTAAATGCCCCTACAGTCAACATATAGTATTTAGAAACAAAAATTAATTTGATATAAAACATAGTTTTTAACCAAGTATATAGTTTTTCATTTTCATATCCATGGTCTCAAACAATGAGAGAGAGAAAAAAATTTATATTCAACATGTAAAGAACAAATTAGCCATAAAAGTTTCCCATTGAAACCAAAAGTGATTTGATACAAAACATATAGGTTTTAACCTAAGAGTAAATTCTCCTACATTCAATCTCTAGAATAGATCTAATTTGAAGTTTTTCATTTGCATATCCATGGTAGTTCTATAAGCAGAGTCTGTAAAGGGCGAGGTAGCTTTTGGATCTCATATTTTATGAAAGGTGACATATCTAGTAAATGCCCCTACAGTCAATCACTGGAATAGATCTAAATATAAGTTTTCATTTCTCCCATGCATTTGCAATAAATGTCAATTTAATATATATATATATATATATATATATATATATATATATATATATATATATATATATATATATATATATATATATATATATTGAAATTGTTTTTCTTTCAGGGATAAGAAAACCATTAAATATGGTTGAAAAATGGAAATTATGCATAGAAGTTTCTTGCTATCCTAATCCAGGGAATACAGTGATTACATCTGTGCTTTCCAATATTGTGATTGGCAAAGTCGTCCAAAGGAAAATGAATATACCGGGAAGAACAACAAACAACGAGGCATATTGTATTGGATTGATAGAAGGCTTGGGAATAGCGATGGAGTATGGATAAAATGGAATTGTAGTTTTCACCAATTCTGAACTTGTGTGCAACCAGATGAATGGCGTATACCAAGTTAAGAAGGAGAGGCTAAAAGAACTGCATGGAATAGCAAACAATATTGTTAGCCAATTTCAATTTTTTAGTATAAGGCATTGTACAAATGTGAATAAGATGTCTGCTGATTTATTGCGTGGGGCAATGCAAATTCAGGATTCATCTATCAAAGATGAATTAATAGATGAATTAGAATTATACGGGGCAATGCCAATGCAAGATTCATCTCTCAAAGATGAATTAGTTTTGAGACGCTCTTCTTCAAAAATTCAAGATTCATCTCTCAAAGATGAATTAGTGTTGAGACGCTCTCCTTCAAAATTTATTCATCGACATTGTAACATATCTTGGATATGTGTGTGTTGTGTACTTATAAATGTGTCTTTTTTAATGACCATGTGCTTTTTTCAATTATATACCAAGTGTGCTCCCACCATACCATGTAAAGCGCAACTTGGTGAACTTCACATTTGCAACAAGTGGTGAACTTCACATTTTTATGAAATTAAAATGCGGGGACTTCAACAATTTTTTGTTTAAATGGAGTTTCACTTCTTTTTTAATGACAATGTGTTTTTTTCAATTTTATACCAAGTGTGCTCCCACCATGTAAAACACAATTTGTTGAACTTATCATTTTTATAACTTTTTTTTTTGCTCAAATTGAGTTTCACACATCAATTAGTGCTTTGAAAGTTGTGTTTTGCATAATTTGTTTACACTAAATTAAATATAAATTTTCTGAACTTTATTTTGAATTTAATTTAAATTAGTTATTTAAAAAATTAATTGTAGATGTCCACCGTAGATATATATCATGGAGGATGAACAACGAAGATCAACAGAATCCCATATCTCTATGAGAGGGGAGGATCGGGGATCGGGATCAAGAGTTGTTCATGGTAAATTTAAATATAATCTTAAATCTTCATACATGTGTGTACATATGGAATTGATTTTTTATCAACTTTGTGAGTTAAATTAGTTGTTAATAAGTTTCATTTTTAATTTTTTAGGAGCTCATAAGAAGAGAAGGGTCTCTACTCCAGCCATGGATGCCCATGTTTCACCCAGTAGTGGGATGGTTTTAACACAATTTAATCAATGAATATGTACACGTGTATTTATATGCATGTATTTATTTTTCAATTGATTATAAATTTGTATTTGTTTATGAAGCTTCTCTCTCCTCTTGAGAGGTTGGTGGTGGTTCAAATCCCCTTAGAAGGCTATCAATAAGTGGTAGCAGGTTGCGTGAAGGTAGTGATATTTATTATCCTGGAGGCCAATCAACGGCTGGTGGTGCTGGTTCTCAGCAAGGTCGTTCTAGTTCTCAACAGTTTCAGGGTGGAGAAGATGCTAGCCAATCACGTCAATGTTGCCATCAATTTAAATATTCTTTTCATTGAATTTGTACAAATTTGTTTACATGTGTTTTTTATAATATAAAAAAATTTATATATATTGATGCAGAAGCTGAAAATGTTCCAAATAATGGTCAAAATAGAAGCAGGGCAGAACAATACATTCAAGAAGAAGGTTGTCTATCACCACAACTTATCTAGCCGACATTTCTGATATACCATGGGAAAGAAACATGGCGCAATGCACCTTAGAAAGGTGTCAACAACTTCATGCAAAATTGCGGAGAGATCTCGTGGCTTTGACTCTACCTGCTCAGAGTCGACAAAGCCTCGAAATAGTTACACATTCATTGGGCGAAATAGTAAATGTGTACAAAAATATTGGGCCAACAATTGATACATTTGTAAAAGTCATGAGAAAGAGAAAGAAAACAGTAATGGGTCCCGATAAATGGGAGGATGTAAAACAAAGAGTTACAAGAGATATGGCAAAGTCAATGTTTAATTTCAAGGAAGGGACAAAAAGAAAAATGCTAAAGGTGCAACATTTCAAGCACCCTAATATAGCTCACTATTTGTATGATAGGCACATTTCGGCCTATGGAAGGCTCCTATGGAACGACGAGGTCCCTATTTATTTTGCACAATTGTTTTACGTAGAATTTTTTTTTAACATGAAACCAAATTACAATGACCTTCCGTCAGAATTTTTTGGTCCAAGGAAAGTTCAATTGTGTGACCATAAGGGCGCTAGGCGAGATGTGAAGTTTCCTCGCCCTGAGCCACCATTGGTGAGCCGACCTTTTGGGTCGAAACTCTGCGGTCAAAGATGGATGCGACTTCTCAAATAAGTCGAAAAGCAAGGGATGTCATTATCGACAATGTTTACAGCGGATTGGGTGGAGTCGATGTTTGTTTAAATCGACAAAGAGCACGTGAGAATGCATGTGCCAATTTTATGTATTGTACAGATGAAGAGATTGACAACATGAATGTTGAAGATCTCTGAATATATGCAAAGAATTTTCGCAATGGTTGACAAGATCTAATTCTTAATAAGGAAGAAAGCACGGGAACAGTATGTGTTAATGACCTTAGGGTTCAATTATTTTAACACATACATGTGTTAAATTTGTAATAAATACATGTGTATGTACATGTATACATTTATTTGTATGTACATTAATCTAACAAAAATGTATCATTATATGTTAAAACACCATTTGCAGTTGTCATGCATGATGAATGACGAAAATTTTAATATCACATTCGAGACCTTTGGTTCAAACAATGCAAATGGGTCTCACCATCAAAATATGTTGGCAAATATTAGTGTTTTTTAAGTGATATTTTTAAAATAAATAATTGTGCACACATGTACATGTATGTATATATAACAATAAAATGTTTTAACAGATTTCGATTCCGTCCGATGTTTTTGGGATGGAAGTACCTTCTTCTTCCTTGGGAGATGTACCTTCTATTTCCTTAGGAGATGTGCCACATCCACAACAAGTATGGACAGTTTTTCACTTTTAAAATTTATGTTTATATATTCCACCTCAAAAAGTTCCATTAAAAAATGAGATATATATATCTATATCTTGAGTTATTTTAAATTTTTTGAATTTTAGGTTCTTGGAGATTTTCATTTGGAGCCTCTCTTAGGAGATGTCCCAAATTCACTTGCTGAAGTATTCAATTTTTCACTTTTAAATATATGTGTGTGTGTGTGTGTGTGTGTTTTTTTTAATTTAGTTATAATTTATAAATTGAAGTTTATTTAAGTTTTATTATAAATTGAGATCTTGATCTTGAGATATTTTATACTTTTAAAATTTTGAATTTTAGGTTTCGATAGAAGATTTATTTAATCCACAGACTCTAGCGACGGAGATAGGAACATCCACACCATTTCAACCATTTGAACAAGTTGTCTAACTTTTTTTTTAATATTATTGAAAATAAGTTTATATATGTACACGTGCATTTTCATCTAAAAATTTTTAATATATATATATATATAACACTGTACATGTATATTGCACAGTTTACTGTTGGAGATGTTCCCATGGGGGAACTTGTAGCAGGTGAACAAATGGAGAGGGAACCTCATGAGGTATTACATGATTTTTTTTTATATTTTGTTTTTAACATGAAGTTCTATACATATTCTCACTCATTTTTAAAACATCAAATTTTAATGTTTTTATGTGCATTGTGTACAAGTTTCCCATGCTTTGCATGATAGTGCGCAAATTGAGACTCTGATAGGAAAAACACTACATCCATCTCTATTTGATGGACATGATTTGTAGATTTGATTTCAAGATTTAGATAGTCTTAAATTTACTTTTTTATATATTATCTAGATGCACTGTCATATATATATATATATATAACTTGATACTTGATACTTGTGAGATCTACAATTTTTGGACATATTTTATTGTACAGTGTTAATATAATTTGTTTTGTTCTAAAAAGTTAAGTTTTGGATGGTTTTAGTACTTTTGGCATGTGAATGTGAAGTAATGTTGTTATATAATTTGATTGGTTTTTAAAACTTTTAAGTTTTGGATAATTGAACTACTAGTAATGTTGTCATCTATAAATTAATGTTTTGCTTCTGAACTACATTTGACATGTTATATAATGATGTGTTATAATTTGTTTTGTTTTTAAAATTTAAGTTTTGGATGCTTGAAGTACATTTGGCATGTGAAGTAATGTTGTGATCTATAATTTTTCGTTAAATTAAAAGTTAAGTTTTGGATGGTTTCAATCTACATTTGGCATGTGATATAATGTTAAATGTTTTTATTGGATAGTTGAACTATAATTGGCATGGCATGTGAAGTAATGTTACATGATATAATCAAAAAGTATTTAAAACTCAAGTTTTGGATGGTTTCAATCTACATTTGGCATGTGATATTTAATATTAAATGTTTAACGTTTTTATTGGATAGTCAAGAACTACAATTGGCATGGCATGCGAAGTAATACGTGCATGTGAAGTAATGTTGTGATCTATAATTTTTTGTTAAATTAAAGGTTAAGTTTTGGATGGTTTCAATCTACATTTGGCATGTGATATAATTTTAAATGTTTTTATTGGATAGTTGAACTATAATTGGCATGACATGTGAAGTAATGTTACACGATATAAAATCAAAAAAAAATTAAAACTTAAGTTAAATGGATGGTTTCAATCTACATTTGGCACATGTGATATAATCTTAAATGTTTTTATTGGATAGTTGAACTACAATTGGATGGCATGTCAAGTAATGTTGTGATATAACAAAAAAAAAATTAAAACTCAAGTTTTGGATGGTTGAAGTACATTAGGCATGTGAAGTAATGTTGTGATATAATGAAAAAGTTTTTAAAACTAATTTTTGGATACCATTTCAATCTACATTTGGCATGTGATATAATGTTAAATGTTTAATGTTTTTATTGGATAGTTGAACTACAATTGGCATGACATGTGAAGTAATTTGTTTTGATATATAATCAAAAAGTTTTTAAAATTCAAGTTTTAGACATGGTTGAAGTACATTTGGTAATTTTTTAATTTTTTTTCACTCAAACAATAGTAAGTAGTATGTAAATTTTTCATCAATGCACATAGAATATATTCGACCATTGGACACACAAATTTTGTACTAGATTTTCAATCATGAATAGAGATGTGGGTCAAATCCCACCAAAAGTCAAAGAAGTGCTCCGAGTCTCTTGTATGAAAGGAATCTTCATACAAAATTATACTCCGGATGATTTATTTACATTGTGGATACTTTTTACCAAAAAAACCCACAAGAAATATTGGGTGTGCATTGAGTCCGTGTATATATCCAGTACATGAAACATTTTTCATCAAAGCACATAGAAAAACTAGTTTCAGTTAATTACATTCTAGAACATATATATTGAATACGTGAAACATTTTTCATCAATGCACATAGTAAAACTACTTGAACAGTTAATTGCATTCTACTATATATATATATAGATATGCAACATTTTTCATCAATGCATGTATAGAAAAGCTACTTTCAGTTGATACTAGAGTGTGCATGTACCAAAACAATTTGTACATGTGCAAACACTTGAACAGATAACATAACAAGGCAGTTCAATTTTTAATTGAGTATTGGAAGTTCTAGAACATATAATCCAAAGAGAATAAATTGTTGGGTAGTTCAATCAAAAAAATTCCAATGGAATGCCATCTTCAATAATCCGTTCATGATCGGATTTTGACATTTTCCATTTCTTAATATTCATTTTTTTCTTTGATTGAACCTCGATCAATTTTATGCGTGTTTCACACACCAAGTGACTATATTGACAATTTATGAAATCAGGTTTATAGTCTTCAAAGTAAACAAAATTTCCACTTTGATTAGTTTGTCTGAAAAAATAACTTTTCAGTATAATAGATCCTCTTTCATATAGAAATCTGTGATCATTATAGTCTTCTAATAATTTCATTTTTCGTTCAGTGCAACGCATCAAATAATACTTCACATTTTCATCATTGTCAGTAGGTGCAATTACAGCAAAAACATCTCCTGCACAATAAAACAAACTTGACAAAATTATACATATTCAAATTTATTTCTAGATCTTTATCATTAGAAAGCAATTCAAATGTTACCTTCTCTAACAAGATCAGAAACTCGATCACCATCGGATGATGTTGTAGTCTCCTCTGATTGCATTTCTTCAAACATTGAAACGGACATTTTTCCCTTTGTATTTAGCTCTATATGTTTCCAATATTTTACATACATTTTGTTTTCACAAACGTCATTAGATTTTGTGTTGTCTATGCAAACATGACAAAAACAAGAATATTTTATTTTATCCAATGCAAACACATTTCTGGATTACTTTGTTTTAATTGAATGCAATTTTCGAGTCCCTTTTATTGTTTCAACGTCATTTCCAGTTGATCTATCTACGTCTTCGATCCCAATATGTCAAAAAAACCTTTATATGGAAAATTTAAAGAAGAATGTAAATATGATATCAAAATACAATCAAAGATAATCATTGTGATAAATGGACACTGTTTATTTAATTAGATATCCAATAAAAATTAAATTGAATGTACCTTCTCACTTCCCTTGATCGGTTAGTCTCATGGCTTAGAGCAGTGATGCACCATTGAACAACTTCTTTCGCGTCCACAAGTCGGCTTGCAGAGGGGTTCATTTGATATCTTCGAAGTGCTCGTTTTATGCATGTCCCTGCATCGTTATGTTCTCCTTTTCCATGGCCAGTCTCAAAGAAATTCCAACAATGTTTAATGCAGGTTTTCTTATGAAGACAACACAACCAAAAGAATGATCGTACAGATTTGAATTGTTTTGCGCATCCATCTGACCATATCCAATGTTCATTGAATGTTATTCCACGATTTTTCAAGGAATCATAAATTTTTCCAAAGCAATGTTGTACAAAATATGTATCATGTGTACGATCGTCACTGATATAAAAGAGATATTCTTTAATAATATGTCGATTTTCACTGTTGCTTTCTATATGATCAACGTTTTTTTCAGCATGTCTATATAAAATATGGATGAGCATGGAGACTTGGTCAGAATGATAGTATTCACTCTAAATTTATTTTTGTGGAACAAATGTGTTGTTTTCTGCAAAATCAATTACAGACAAAATGGTCCCTGGTGGAAAAACTTCACGGGATTTTTTGAATTGCAAGTCTTGCCATCAAGCTCTATGTGAATGCTTGGTGTATTTGTAAATTTATGCCTCAAACTTTCTCAAAAATTCTATCACAAAAAATTATTCTTCTCATAATTCAATTCTTTTAACACTATTTACACCTTGAATTGATGTATGGATATATTCATATCTCTTCCATTTCACTTTCATGTTGGACAAAGATTGATCATTTATATCAGTACGATATTTGTTTTGAAATTTAGTCAAATTTCCACAATCATCGCATTTTTTACCACCAACACATTTCTTTTCGTAAAATATTTCATCGCTTTCTCTTTCACATAGAATTTGAGATATGAAATCACGGATAGTGGAAGGAGGAGGTGAATCCTTCCAAAATGTTTTACCAAAATCAAGAAATGTGTCATAATATAACTCAAATTCCACATGATAACGGCAACAACAAGTGTCGCGTACAGTGATAGGGTTTACAAACCATGGTTTTTTTTGAACAAATGCACTGATTGAAACATGAGTTTCACGATTCTCTTCTTTAAACTTGTTGAACAACTCTATCTGAATGGTTTCCAAGAAATGTTTTTCATGTTCTTCGTATTATTCTTCTTCGAATCACATGCCTTGTTGTTGGCGAAACACGTGAATTGTTCTTCCAATATTCAAATATTATTTTTTTTACATTTTCTCCAAGTCTATCTTTGTATGGTTGCCTACAAATAGCTCTCCAACAAGAAAGTTCATCATTTACATCTATTTGCAACCGAAATTTCCGATGTTTGTGCAAAGTTTTTCGCGAGGTTCCTAATGCTTGTGCCATAGATTTTACCAAGCGATTCTCTTTAGTACTTGATGAAACAACTGCCATATGTATTGCTCTATGTACAACTGAAACATTTTTCTGTCTACATTTTTTAATTAAATTTATAGCACTATTTATATTTTATATCACATTTTCCTTCATTTTTTAATCTTTGGTTGAATTTTCGAATACCCAATAAAGTCGTAGCTTTTTTTAATTTTCTTAATGATAGGAGACCTTTCAACATTTGGGCTTGAACTGTCACATTTTCCTTTATGAAATACTTCTCAAAAATGTGGTTAACATGATATCGTATATAATGGTCAGCTTTTTTATCTCCATATGTGTGAGTGTCAACATTTTCTAACATCTCGTCATCGACATTGATTTCATCTATACATATTCGAATGAATAATGTACATAATAAATTTACATATTCAATAAATAACTAAATTAATAAATATATGTATAATTTCAATAATATGTGCATGTGTTCAAAATATATATATATATATATATATATATATATATATATAGATACCTTACGATTCAATTTCTTTACTTGAATTTCTTTCATCATTTTCACCATCTTCAATCATTGGTTCAATATCTCTTTCACTTTCTCTTTCAAAATTTTGTATCTCATCATCAATGTTTTGAGGAATATCTCTCTTTGTTTACATTGCAAAATATTTTTCAAATTAGTTTATCAAATAAAAATTAAGCTTCATATTTTACACTAGGAAAATTTTAAATATATCAAAATCATAATATTTATATTTACATACCTGTTTCAACTTTTAGTTGAGGTTTATTTTGTCCTTCAATATTTGAGAGTGCTTCTATCTTTCTTTTGCAAGATTGTCTCGTCTCTTCTCTACGTTTCTCAGGGTCTCTTTTTCGATCATATTTTCTTGTACAATTTCTTCGATTTCCCATGATAATAGAGTATGAAGTTCAAAAAAATTCCTTCAAAAATTTAGACAAAAACTCAATTAAAAAAACATCACAAAAGGTTTAATTTAAAAAAAAAAAACTCATTTTAAATTTTTTGCAAAAAATACATACTCCAATCCAAAACACTTACTTTAAAAAATTCAAGAAAAAAATGTCTTATAAAAATGAAACGAAGTTCAAAATATTTTTCCTTCCAAGTCCTACAAAAAAATTTCATTTAAAAAGTTACACAAAAACTCATTTTAAAAACTCATTATAAAATATTTACTTCAACCCAAAACCAAAAAATGTCCTTTCAAAATTAAGCCCAAATTCATACTTTAAAAGAAAAATGAAGCCCAAAAAACTGTATCACATACCTTCAAGAAATGTCTTTTGAATGTAACTCTAAGAAACTTTGAATGTACCTCCAAGAAAATTCTTTAAACCTAAAAGAATTCCTTGCAAAATCAGATCAAATGTACGAAAATGATGTGTCTCAAAGAAAATTCCTTTGAATGTACCTCCAAGAAAAGTCCTTAAACCCAAAACAATTATTTACAAAATCAGATCAAGACTTTTGTAAAATTAGACAAAATGTGCAAAAATATGCGAAAATATTGAATGGTTTCGTGGCAATTTATATTGCCGCAAATTTTTTTTTTTGAGGGGCTTGGCGGTACTTTCCAGCCGATGGAAAGATAAGTCGAAGTTTGGCCGAACTTCTAATAAATATTTCGGCCGAACTACTTTGTTGTTTGATTTAACATGCCATCGGCGCAAAAAGCAGTTTGACCGAACTTTCTTTAAGAGTTCGGCCGAACTAACGTGTCACCAGTTACGCAGAGCCAAGCTCTGAATACATTTCTGCAACTTTGGACTGATTAAACTCCATGAAAAATTCTAAATTAACTATCGGACCCAAGACAAGCATTTTCAGAATTGAATCTACTTTTAGAAAATATAACTTTCATGGAATTTCATAAATATTTACTAATTTTAATTAATTTTGTAATGAAACGGATGCAAACAATTTCTGAAGGTCATTGTGATTCAGTGAAATCAAAATTTTGTATCTTCTAAAATACATTGTAAAAAAAATTGAAAAAATAATCGTACATTACATTGGTCCGTTGTCTCTAATGGGTAGCTTTTAGATTTTTAGCTTATAACTTATATGTTAAGAAATTTCTTGCATCGTGAAACATATTCAAAATATGCAGTTTTTCATATTAGACCAGTTCAAAAAATTCTAGTAATTATGATATGCATCCATTGGCTTTGTAAATATGATGAAATCGAAGTAGACTCTGTCTAGATTGTTGTAACACATTTTCTTTCTCAAAAACACAAATTTTCAAAAAATACAACATTGCGTATTAACATGACTTCTTATGAATCCATTGATTGTTAAAAAACACACTCAAAGAAAGCTAAGTTGACATAACAAATGTGTATAAAAAAATTCCAAAAAATAAGTAATAGAAAGATAACAAAATTTCTAATAACTTTTATTTTTATCGCAAAATGAAATTCTAAACAGAAAAATTGTTTTAGCTTGCAGAAAGTTGAAGAACTGGAAAAATGAAAGTTTTTTCTCAAAAAAAGGCAAAAAGTGTAACCCAACTTCACATTTTCACCCTTATGTCCTTAATAAGAAGTATGGTTTAGCACCTAATAGATTGTCTAATAATATAATAATGTCATTTTTGGCTTGTACTATCATTCATCCTTGATATGTACAAGAATTTTACAACTTGAACATCAACCTACATACTATCATCATATCACTGTAAATAATCTAGATTAGTAATATCCATTACATCATAAAAGACTCCACTTTTAACATTTCAGAAGATTAGAAAAGTAAATGACAACACTAGGAGAGGAAGCATCATGGAAGGTGTAAATTTAGGTACATTAACAAATAATAGTTAGCATCAACATAAATATGAATACAGTGGAAAATCTATAGTAGCATTATGGTAAGCAGCCAAGGGTCTTTATTACTCGAATAAACCATTTCTATCAATCATTTCTATTAACATCATGCCTCCAAATGCATAAAATGATAAACTATAGTCAACATGCATTTCACCTTTTTCATATAATACCATTCAATGTCACTTCATATGTATTTCTAGTATTCATTTTTCAAACCACTATCAAAAGTATCCAATGTAATTATATCAACTTATAAGGAATCAATTTTTTTTCACTTCTATAAAAAGGTAGAAGAAAATTTGTGTGCATATACTATAGGAGATAGACAATAACGAAGCTATAAGAATCCATCCTATAACACATTGTTTTCAATTCTTTGAGGAAAGGTGATAAGGCTAAGAATCAAACAAGCTCTTATGTACACATGAATCAACCATATTTAGTCATTTCAATCCATTGTACACAAGGAAATCAATTGCTATAATATTTTGTAAATCAGAGAAATTTGTGTGCATCTACTCTAGGAAATAGACAATAAAGAAGCTATAAGAATCCATTCTATAACACATTGTTTTAAATGCTTTGAGGAAAATTGATATCTAAGAATCAAAGAAGCTCTTATGTACACATGAATCAACCATATTTAGCCATTTCAATCCATTGTAAACCAGGAAATCAATTTCCAATTGCTATAAGATTTTGTAAGTCCCTCTGAAAGGGACAATATCTCATGAAATTCCATGTTTTCACCTAAAAGACATAACTTAAAACATATAAACTTTTTGTGATTCAAAAGCACTTTATAAAAACCACAAAGAAACCAATTTAAATGCATAAGAGTCCAAAAAAATGAAAAGTATCACTAATTCAATGTTTGGTTAATTTTTTTAAAATAGCCAACCTCAATCCTAGATATTTAATCATTTCAATTACAATAAAACCACCACATCATATAGTGAGGTGGGCCTAAAATCTACACATAGAAACTTATGATTGAAGTAATAGGTGGAAATGGTACAAAATTATTTTATACACTTAAACAACTAGTGGTAGTGGTTGATAAAGTTATGTCAAAAGTCACACATATAGCTCTACTCTTTGAGGCATTAGAAAGCTAGCTAGATTAGAAAGCTTTAGTTTGGGAATAAGAAATAAAATATTAGGTTTTACCTTAGCAAGGAGTATTCAGGAAAATAGGCACTATAACCACAAACAAACACTCTACTGAAAGAAAAAGACAATGTAACAAAGGTCTAAGGAAGCAACAGAACACAAATACAACCTACAAACTTAAGAAAGAACAGCGCTGCGAGTTGATGCTCATAAGAAGAACACAGAGATATTAGATCTGCAGAGGTTGAAGGAAAGAATAGTGCTATCAGGGAAGGAAAGAACAGAGCTATCAGCGAGTAGGAAAACACATACAACTCTACTCTTTGAGGCATTGGAAAGCTAGCTAGATTAGGAAGCTTCAGTTCATGAATAAGAAAGAAAAGCTTAGGTTTTATCTTAGCAAGGAGTATTCAAGAAGATAGGCACTGTAACTAGGAACAAACACTCTCCTTAAAGACAAATACAATCTAACAAAGGTTTGAGGAAGCAACAGAACACAAATACAACCTACAAGCTTAAGAAAGAACAAAGTTGTGATTTGGTGCTCATAAGAAGAACACATAGATATTAGATCTGCAGAGTTTGAGGGAAAGAACAGAGCTATCAGCCATCAGGAAAACACATACAGATCTACTCTTTGAGGCATTAGAAAGCTAGCTAGATTAGGAAGCTTCAATTCAGGAATAAGAAAGAAAAGATTAGGTTTTAGCTTAGCAAGGAATATTCAGGAAGATAGGCTCTGTAACCACAAATAAACATTATGTTAAAAGACACATAAAATCTAACAGAGGTCCGAGAAAGTAATAGAACACAAATACAACCTACAAGCTTAATAAAGAACAGAGCTGTGAGTTGGTGCTCATAAGAAGAACACATAAATATTAAATTTGCAGAGGTTGAAGGAAAGAACAAAGCTATCAGCCATCAAGAAAACACATACAAAGCTACTCTTTGAGGCATTAGAAAGCTAGCTATATTAGGAAGCTTCAGTTTAGGAAAAAGAAAGAAAAGCTTAGGTTTTAGCTTAGAAAGGAATATTCAGGAAGATAGGCACTGTAACCACAAACAAACACTCTGTTGAAAAACAAAGACAATCTAACAAAGCTCTGAGGAAGCAACAGAACACAAATACAACCTACAAGCTTAAGAAAGAACAGAGACAAATATTGTTATGTATCATTCCAACTATTACTGTCATTTAAAAGGTGGAAAAGATTCTTGCAACAATTATTTTTATGGAGGTGAACCAATAAAAATTTAAAGTTCAACTATCAACTATCATTGGTGACACATCAAGCATACATTTGGTGACAATTTTTCTACAATTTATTTCTTTCATTAATGGGACCGCACAAGAAAATGAAGCAAAGGAGTTTTTTCTTCTACCTGGAAATTTGGAGACGACTAGATGACAACAAACAACAACAAACGACAAGGCAGGATGCAATGACAGCAAATGATGAGGCAGGTCGCAACAAAAGAAAACGATAGTAAACGACGAGGCAGGGGATTGTCAAAGACGTAGGTTATTTGTAACCTATGAACAAAAAAACTGAGAAAAAAAATAAAACCCACAAAAAATAAACAAAAACACCAATCCTTCTCACCTCCTCGCCCTTACAACAGCAAACACTAGCACAACAACAAACACAGCGAGACAAACAGATCAGAGAATGGTAACAACCCTGAAACTTCTTGCAGTCTGCGAGCCGATATATTTATAAGAAATAGTTTGGCTGAATTCTTTTCAAAAGTTCGTTCGAACTAATAGTCTGACCAAACTTCTGTTTTCGGTTTTCCCATATTCAGCCTAAAATAGTTTTACTCGCGCCATCAATATGCCATCAATGTAAAGGACAGAATTAGTTCGGCCGAACTAATTTCCAAACTTTGGCCGAACTTTCTAACATTTTGGCCGAACTTTTATAAAAGTTCGGACGAACTGTTAGAATAATGAATTTTCCACCTATGTTTCTCAAGAAAGTGTAACCCACCTTCGCATTTTTACCCCTCTCTCTTTCTTCCTTCTCGCAGCCTCATCCCTCCTCTAGGCTTTGCTTGTGAATTATTCGTTGTCCCTTCGAAACTGGCAATTAGCATTCCTTCACCACTAGTCCCATTATCTTTGTTGGGCTTTATTGGAATATTCTTATGGCATTCATTCCTTTTGTAGTTCCCCCCTTCCCACCCCATGATCTTCTGACGTGGATCCTCCCTGAAGCCCACTCATCCTCTTTGAACTCCCATCTTCTTCTAATATCCAAATATTATTTCTCAAGGCCTCCATGAGGAGATTTATATTATGATTTATATCCACAACTTGTTATTCCAACCATGAAAACCTCTTCTCTGCAGGATCACTATGGTTATTCATAGATTTGTTGGCCATTATTAGAGTTTTATGACTTTTGGCCCCGGCAATCTAGATCCCTATGAATCTCCACAATATACCCAAATAATATTGCTCTAATACCAATATGATCTGTAAATTACCATGAATATTCCGCTGGACAGTTCATCACAACAAATATGATAAAATTATATTTAAAATCTGAAATTTTACACTATTATAGTTCTATTTCTTTTTAGATTTCTATATTTGTAGAATATTGCTAACAATGCATGCATGTGAATTGAAAATTACATAGAAAATAGAGAAAAAAGAAATTAAATCTCACACACACATTTGACATAAGATATGACCTGGGAAACCCTTTTGGGTGAAAATCCTAGCTGGAAGGTGAGGTCGTCGTGGTCTCTTTCTTTGAATATAAAATGTTTTTGAGTACAAAGAAGTATAGTTTGTGGTATGTGGGCTACTACAGTGAAAAAATCATCTCTGTATTCTCATCTACTATCCCACTTGGCTATTTTTTCTCAACAATAGAACAAATTCGCTCGAAAAAATGAAACCCTCTTTCCTCCTAGTGGCCTGATTATAACATAGCTTGATATCCTACTAGTGGTTAGGTTTGACTACCTAAAATCCTAACCAAAGTTTCTATGTACACTATTCTAGAATGTTCTACATCATAATCAAATGGATATCTCCTTTTTCATGAATAATGGGGGTTGACATGACATCGTCTCAAATCATTGTAGTGAAAACATGAAGGTCAATTTCTGAGTGGCATAACTTTCACATACAGAATATGATTGGCGTGATTATTGTGTCATTGGAAAGGTATATATGTGTATAATATGGAAATAAGGTGTTGCACTAAAGAAAAAAATTACCCCCAAAAAATGTCATGATGCCTCAAAACACTCTCAAAAGGTTTCCTACCCCAATTTTCCAAATGGGGTCCCACTGGTAAAAATGGTCCTCAAAAATAATTCCTCCACTTTTTCCACTCTAAAAAGCATCAATATGGATGAAAAAAATATAATGATCCAATGTGGATCAGTCATAAAACTTAAGGTCTACTCCTACCAACCATATGTTACTACATTTGACATAATCATACCTGAGTTATGTTGTTCGTAAATGGTTTTTATTTATTATTATTATTATTATTGTAATAGCCCTCACGAAAATTGCATGCAATAAAAGTTAAAAATAACCACAGTTGATGGGACATGTATTCCAAGATAAATGTTGGGAAATACATCCTAGGGGATGTTCATTTGGTTTAATATGGCTAAGGAAATTGGCAAAGGCAAAGACAAAGGATTTGGAAACGAAAATTGGCATATTTGGCACATTTATTTATGAAAATAATGGAAATTAGGAGAAAATGGAAATGAAAGATCACAGGTTGCATGTGAGGAGAAAAATGAAGGAAAATAATGGAAAATGAAGAAAATATAGGCCTCATCAATAGAAAGGCTTTTGAGAATCAATTGGTACCTTTTGTTAGTTCAGTTTTTGGAGCTCTCTCATTATTCTTTCTCTCTCTCACTCTTGGACACTTAAAGTTTTCTTGGAGCACTTTGGCATTGGAGCAAGAAATCTAGAAGAAGGAAGAAGCAAGCAAGGAAGAGCAGGATCAAGCAACTACAACAGGATTCTTTGCAGGTATTGATTTTCATGTGTGATTTCCTTGAGAGATTTAGCATGCATGGTATTACATGTGTTTATTTTTTGTCATGGCATGGGTTTTTCCAGGTATGATAGTGTTTTCAACCTAGCCTTGCCATTTCTGGATAGCTTTGATGAGATGGGTTATCAAACTTTGGTTGAGCTGAATTTCCGGATGGATTCGAAGTTGAGTGAGGTGGATCTTTGAATTGATATAACACATGGCCTAGTAGCCCATGAACCGAACTGTGGGTTGCGATAAAGCTAGATACTTTGATTCCTCGGTGGGCCTAGGAATCCTTTCCTGTGAATGGTGGGATATACGATAAAGCCTAGAGGTGGTTTTCCTCGGTATAAGGCCTAGTGATCTGGGTTTGGATTGCGGTAAATCCTGAGAGGTGGGTGTTCTTCATTAGACCTAGTAGTCCAGGGATGGGATGTACAGTAAATCATAGAGAGTATGTATCGGTTTAGGGCCTAGTGATCTGTGATTCGAACTATGGATTGTGGTAAAGCTTGAGAGACCAGGAGACAGGAAAATTCTTCACGGTGTACTCGGAGAACTCTGGTAGAATTTGGGCTTGTTTGGTTATTTTTGGTTCATTATGAGTCTCGCATTCATACTTGGAATATGGCACGGGGCTGATTGACTGAAGAGAGATTTGGCTCAGCCAATCTATGGTCAGGTGTGTTATCCTCCACAGTGTCCCAAGGATGATAATGGAAATCGAAGGAGGTAACCTCGAACCACTAAAGATTTGGTAGCTAGCCCTACCAAATCAGAGAGTGCTCTCTCTGTGATCTTGCAGCCAAAAAGTGACTGAAGAAGGTAAAAAGATATTAGGCTAGGCATTGAGCTCTAGGGTTTTAAAATTTAGGGTTTTAGCTAGATCAGGAGGAGAGGTCAAGGAAACTAGGCTAAATCTAAAATATTTCTATTGCAAGGATACAAAGGGGCATGACAGGTATGTTCAGTGACACTTTGAGGTTGTTAAATGTAGTGTAGGGTAGAAAATCAAAGGTTCAAAATTAGCATGACAAGCATGAGTTCATTTATTAGAATATGAATAACATAAACATGAAATTCCTACCAAAACAGAGCATAAAATTTGAGAATTTTGTTTGACATCTTATAGGAAGATCACTCAAACCAAAGATATGGAACGGAGAAGAGCTAATCATTCATAAAATTAATTAAGTTATAGAATAAAAACACTGCCACAAAATCATACCACATGAATCTCTATATAAAAGTTGCAACTTCCCTTGTATTTCTGCAAAAGTAAATTGTACACAAAGCTCCAAGCTTTCTACTCTTTGATGTCCAACCTTGAATCTGACTGAAAACTAGATACATATAGACCAAAACCATCTTCCCCTCTCTCAAGGGTCGAATCCCTCTTTATAGGAATAGTTCACACAAATTTTTCTAACTGAACCTAATGACTAGGGAGATTAAAACAAACTCTCCTTTTAGCTTTTGACTGACCTATCCATCATCAATGACCTTCATAATTACATCAAATTCACATTAACAAGCTTAATTACATTCATCTACATCAGTTCAAATCAAAACTAGAGAAATTACATCATGAGAAACTAAGTTTGACTGGAAAAACTCGAAAATTTGACCTCTAGGGACAACCGCAGCACATTCAGAGAAAAGGACAACGCAATCAGGAAAAAACGCAACGCCAACTTGTGGGGCCATTTTGGGTGACCTTCTGTGCTCCAAATGTTGATACAAAGGTACCATTGGATAGCTTAGGACGTCTAGTTGTCCATAGAGTTCTTAATCAAGCAAAATGACCTTTCAAAGGCTAAGAAAAAAGGATTCTCCTAAGTTACACCAAAAGCGCAGCACCAGGGTGAAAAAGGTGGCAGAAAGTGGTTTTTTAGCATGTTTTTTGCATTTTTCTTCCACCCAGAATGCTGACATGGCACAAAAACTATATAGATGACATGTTCAGGTCATGATCTATCCATTCATATAGTGTTTTGGTGATTTGGAGCATCTGACTGTGTTTCCAGAAATTGACAAAATGACCAAACGTTTTCGAAAAATAGGGATCAAAGGTGGAGCAATATCTCTCTACCCATAACGTTTTTACATTATTACAATCATGTTTTTTCATATATTTCTCACTTTTCGTGTAGCATAGTTTATCGAAAATATGCAACATGTGTACTCCTTGGATGAAAAAATTAATTTTGCATCTGGCGAGTGCTCCTACTCGAATTTTGAGAAAAATCGTAGAGAAATAAGTTGGAAAAATAGTTTTTTTTCCCTCTAAAATTTGATGATGTAATCTAATCTTATTTTATTATTTCCACTATTATTTTATAATATTCCTTAGGAGGCTCATTTTAAACCTTAAATTTTCTTTAATAATAGACCCTCTCACCATAAGAAATGTGGTTATTTATTTCAACCTGCGCTTGGTGGGAGCAAACCCTCAACTAGCCAAGTAAGATCCTCAAGTTGTGTGACCAATAACACTAGAAATAGTCAGGTCCAATGATAGTAGCTCCTAGAAGAAAAAGAAGGTGGATCAGAGTAAATCATTTTATGGATATGATTTCTATAAAAAAGGATTTGATCAGTCCAAATGAATATGATTTCTATTAAAAAAGGATTTGAACAGCCCAAGTTCCTAACCGACTGACAGAGATAAGTTTTGAAAATACCCATTACTAGGAAAATAAAGCAATTGAAACATATCCTACGCAGTAGGTTAGATACTCTCAAAGATGTATTTTAAATTGAATTCAGTTTCAGACTGGTTTTCTATTTATAGAGATCAAATTTAGCTATCTTTAAATAAAGTCCACTCCAATAACATGAGACCGATGTTCGAAACTGCCTTACTTGGAGGCTGGAAGTGCGTTATCAAAAACATAATTCACTTTCGTGTGATGATTTAGTTAAACTAGGGCACTGTGAATTGTTTTTTCGATTACAAAATTGTTACATCCTTTATCATCAAGCACTTCTGTAAGATGGAAATTATAAACACAGTGCAACTCCAAAGACATAGTGAGAACTTTGGTATGCAATAAATATGGAATTATGTTTTAGTAATAACCTTTGCATAAAAAACCAAGAATTTATGGACAATGGAGGCAACCATAACAATCCCAGACTTCCAACAGATGGGAATTAATATTGACTTCATAACTGAACCTTTGTTTGTTATTGAGTGGCTATCACCAGTAGTCCTTGCAAGAACACAATCCATCCTTGAAATGATGAAACCGGTGTGCATCCCTCACAATAATTTCTCGCTTGGAAACTTTCGAAATGAATTTAGTGGCACTATGGCAATCACCACACACACGCAAATTTTTTGTAATCCGGATGGGAGTCCCAGGGTATGTGTTGATAAGCCCAAAAGCAATGGCCAGCTTCTCACTGTGACTTCCAAGCATGGATTCCTTCACTTCACCCTCCACATCATGCAGCACAAAGTTCACATCAGGCACATATCCTACCTCTTTCATCTGCAGAGATAAAACCTCTAATGTAGCAGAAATGACATCAATTTGAGGGTGTGACCTGTCACTAACATGGAATGAATGAACCCTGCCATCGAATTCAATCCAGCTGGATGCTCGTCTATTCACCACTTCCCTGTCTCTCATAATTGTTCTAACCTTTTCTACATCATCCCATCTTCCACCTGCAGCATAAATGTTTGACATCAATATATAGTAACCAGCATTTTTGGGGTCTAACTTAAGAAGGTGTTCAGCAACATGTTCTCCTAACTCAATATTGTGGTGAATTCTGCAGGCACCAAGAAGAGCCCCCCACACACTAGCAGAAGGTTCAAATGGCATCCTATCAATGAAGTCTTGTGCCTCAGCCAATTGGCCCGCACGGCCAAGAAGGTCAACCATACAGGCATAGTGTTCATCTTTGGGTGAAAGACCATATTGTAGGCTCATGCAGTTGAAGTATTTCCAGGCCTCATTTACAAGGCCTGCATGACTGCATGCTGATAAAACAGAAACGAAAGTGATATCATTTGGTTTCACGCCCGAATGCTGCATTTCTGTAAACATAGCAAGGGCATCTTGGCCCATACCATTTATCCCATAGGCTGCAATCATTGCACTCCACGTGATCACATTTTTCTGCAACATCCTATCAAACACTTGCCGTGCAATGCTCACACTCCCACACTTGGCATACATAGCTACAAGGGAATTTCCCACAAAAACATTTGACTCAAATCCGACTCGAATTACATGATCATGTATCGATTTACCCTGTTGCAGAACTCCTGAATCAGCAGATGCCTGGAGAGCGGTAACTATGGTGACAGCATCAGGCGCAATACCTTCAAATTGCATCCTAACAAACAGCTTCAAGGCCTCATTTGCATGCCCATTTTGTGCATACACAGAAACCATCGAATTCCACGAGACGATATCCCGATTCTGAATTTTATCAAACAACTTGCAAGCCACCTCTGTCCTGCAAAACCTTCCGTACATAACTAGAAGTGAATTCTGCACATTGAGATCTGAATCCAACCCCCTCCGAATGACAAAACCATGTAACTGCTGACCTCTTTGTAGGTTGCCCAAATGCCCACATGCCTGGATTGCACTCACCATGGTAACTGAGTCTGGCGCCATGTTCTCCAGCTGCATCTGATGAAAAAGCATCAAGGCAGCGTCCGCAAATCCATTCTGAACATACCCTGAAAACATGGCTGTCCAGGAGACTAAATTCCGTTCAGACATTTTCTCAAACACTTGGCGTGCATCCTCTATACTCCCACATTTTGCATACATATGTATAAGGGCATTACCCACATGAACATCCCACTCAAATTCAGTTCCAATGATGTCCTTATGGATCTCTTTTCCCTTTTGTAGATCAGATAAACGAGCACATGCTTTTAGCACAGAGGGAAACGTAAAGTTATCTGGATGTAACCCCGCCTGCTGCATTTGATAATAGAGGCGAAGGGATTCTTCACAGAAGCCGTTTTTTGCATACCCTCTGATCATAACATTCCAAAACAGAGCATTTCGTCTCTTTCTTCTGTCAAAAACTAGCCTGGCACTGTCCATGCTACCACAATTGGAATACATATGCAAAAGCTTGGTGATCAGAAATGCGTTTTTGGAATGCCCTGTTCTGAGCATGTGCGCATGGATTTGATGAAGTTGTTGGATGTTGGTAGCTGCCTGCAAGAGAGAAGCGCAAGTATTGGTACCGCGATTGGCATTGGATTCTTCCCTCGGAACTTGCAGAAATGAAGAATTGGAAATTCTGGCATGTGGTTTTTCAGTAATTTGTCCATTGTCAGCGGTTGAAATTGAGGGAGGAACGTGTTCATCATTAAAATGAATATGACGGGGTGGAAGGATTTGTTTGGAATTCGAAGACTGGCAGGGAGAGTGAGAATGAAGAGATGAAGATGCAATTGGAACTGGGAGATCCATTGGTATTAATCGATTTGATTCGGAAAGAGTCCATATATTCGGGTTTGGGGTTTGCATTGCCTTGTAGGCAGGTTGTTTTGGCCTGCAATCTTGTGTCAATGTTGTTTTTTTGGATGGGGCTGTCGTTTCCAGGCAATGTTTTAGCCCGGACTCCGGCAAAGATTTTTTAAAAATCCAGCAAAGATTTCATCAGAATCATGTTTACAGATGTTAAACTTAAGTATTTTGAGTGCCCTAAGGGATTTTGGTAGTGCTGAATCCATTTCCAACCTCAAAAATGGATTTCAAACATTGCAAGTTCCTGATTTCTTGAATTTAAGTTGCCCAGATTCCAGCAAAAAACTGCCGTCCGGGCTAAAACGTTGCCTGGGTAGACTACTCCTTTTGGATGGGGCACAGCAATTTTTCTGATTATATCTAACAACTTGCTAGTTATATATATCAGAAAAATCACCACATTGGGGGCATTTATTTTTGTAGGTTGATTATGAAGGGCAATAATCGACTTACTTCTTGACTTACTTCTTGCACCTTGTGACTTTCTAAGAGAAATCATAAGTTCTTAACTATTGAGTCTATTTAAGTTGTCTAGATGTTGTTACACTGAAGGGAGCATCTTTTCCTCCTACTTTTTAACAGAGTAAGACATGGAACTTAGTAACGGAATTTGAAAAATATTTTGTCTATATTAATTTATATTTGACTTCCAAATTATAAAAGTTTTATAATTTATTTTTATTGATATAATTAAAATTAAAATATATATATATATATATATATATATATATATATATATATTTAAAAACATTATTAATTTTTATTTCTTTTCACTTTATTTTCAACATTATTAATCTTTATTTCTTTTCACTTATTTTCTACTACCGTTGACCAATACCACATGAAGCTCCCCACTAACCATTGCACCGTTTCATATATGGTCTAGAAAATGTCTCTACACCGTTTAATTCAAAAATGCCCTGACATCAGGTTGGTTATACTCCATTCATAAAGGAGATCAATTCCACAAATCATATTTTCATCTTCCAGGTTTGCTTTTTAATTTAAATTTAATTTAAAAAATCTTCATTCAACCACGGCCCTAAGTTATTCTTGCAAGATTTTCAAGCAGCCTCAGTGATTCTAATTTGATGTGCTTGTTTCTGCTAATTTGATAGAGGAAAACTTATATGACTCTTCAGTTACCCAGAACCCATTACTACTTTCATAGAATTTAAGCTCAATTAATTTTTTTGTCCTTTTTTAATAAATATTTTTTTCTTTTGCCCGGAGAAATACGAATACCATAGAATCATTGTCTTACCATAAGCAATCTTTTTTGGAAGTGCAGTTGGTGAAAGATGTTAATGTTCTCAAAAGTACTCAAGGCATATGAAATTGTGATGCTAGTTCATTATGTTTTGTATTCTGATTATATTCCAAGACAATATTGAAATTTTCTATATCACATGTGTCAAGTTGGAATTGAAATTTACTCTCCAAATTTAAAATTTGAAGAGTAAATTGAACATATAATTTTTTTGGTGTGTAGTATAATAAATGTTGTCCACTTTCATGTATGTGGTACTTTCTGTAATAACAAATGGTACTGGAAAAATTTATTTTGTATGTAAAAATATAACATATGAGAAGTTAAACTATGGATATGGTGAATTTGACATAAAACAAACAATTTCTTCATTTTTTCTATTTGTTGGTTTGGTTTTGTCACTTGTATTCTTATATAGAGTCAACTTGACAAATGCATCTCAAGGACTCCTGGAGGAAAAAGTTGGAAATTGGGGACCATTTAAACTATTAAATGGACATTGACTTAGCTTCTGCAAAGTTTGAGACTTAATCATGTACACTATTTGTTATTTTTTTCCTTTCACTTCACATTAGTGCATTTATATGATTTATGCATTTTAATTTGAAAAGCATGAAGCATGACTTCTTTTTCATCTAAGCTATGCATTTTAATTATGAAAATCATGATTTCTTTCTTCATATGACCTAATGAGTGTAACAAAATGGAGTTTGTAACAAAATGGAGTGATACTTTACTTGAATTTTTTAAAGGTCTTACTTGAATAGCTTTAACAGGAAGATCCTTAATAATGCATGTTTTTAATTTGTATAGTGAATTGTTGCAAATAGATTTTTAATAAAAATAGAAAAGATGTAATGACAAATACAAAGTAATACATAGATTTTATTTAGAAACACACCAAAAAGATTTATTTAGTATAATCTATTTTTACAAGATTACAATAGAATACTTATCTTCAAGCATCCATAAACTATCAATTCGTTTATATTGGATGAAATATAACCATAGTTTCCTAACTAGAATTATGCACCACAAAACTATTACAAGCAAAAATCTCAAAAGCCACTTGTATTGCTTCACCCCCAAATAGGTGTTAGGAGCAAAAATCTCAAAAGTCACTCATATGGCTTCCCCCCCAAATAGGCGGATTGCTTGCCCTGCTCCCAATGCAAGATACAATGCATCAAGGTAGTCACTCTTTCAATGGGTGGCGAGAGAGACCACGTTTTTGTTGCTAGTGAAAGACTTGGTTCTTCAAAACGTTCTTTGGTTAATTAACTCGTAGGATTTGAATCAAAAGTTCTTAACAATGCACCCATTTACCATCAATAGCATCAATCCAAAGCCCCATGCCCTGAAAGATTTCAATGTCATTCAAGCATTTGGAGCATTTTTCTTAATCCATCAAACCACATCTATAATAGGAGGGAAACAAAGGTTGAACATAGTCTACCTTGAACATAGTTATTGAAGGGTAAATTTTTAATTGAGTTTTTATTGGTGAAGGGTTAATTTATTATGAGAACATCACTCTTGAAGGAAAAATTTTTAAATATAATGTTTATTTACAAGAAGCCTAAAGGCCCACAAAGTCAAAAACAATTTGTATGACGGGTAAAAAGAAATCCAAATTCCAACCCTGGTAGGAAGTATGAGATATGTCAAGCTTGGTAGATAGGTTGGCAATTTTTTTTTTACAATATGATTTGCTTTGACTATAAATATAAGCATTATTACCTAATAAGAATAATCACTATCTATATTTTCTTTAAAATGGGATACATTTGTAATTTTATTAATAAGAATAAAATCATAATATAAGAAATCGAATTGAGTTAACATACTATTATTGTGTTTAGAGGAATGGGGTGGGTTCGTACTTATATGAAACGGGATCAATTTTCATAGATACCAGATACCATTATATTTTTGGAGGAACCCATGTGTGCCCCCACACAAAGCCCTCAAGGCTTTCAAGGTAATTTGAACCTTGAACCACACACTTCACAAAGACTTTATATCATACAACAATAGCCAATTAAATCGCCTCCCAAAAGTTAGTCAACTTATTATTTTTATTATTGGATTTATTACTTTTTATTTTTTATTGTTTTTTCATAAAAACAACATTATGTTTTAATATTATTGTTTTTTAATTTAACTCTTCATTACAATATATCATTTAACACTTCATCACAACATTTTCCTTATACTAAGTTGTATAAAACCTATAGGTGGACGAGTAGGAGTGAAGCTCCATTGTTTTCCTCTTCTTTTGGATGTTGTAATTTGGCCTATCTTGCTATTAGGGAAGCATTTTGGGGCTTTATTGTTAGTTAATGCTAGTATTTTGGGTTGAGACTTCCTTGTTTCTGATAATATTTTGGAATGTATCCCATTACTATATTTGAACTAGTACAACTGGTGGGTCTAATTCTGAGTGCCATCCATGTCCTATATTTACTTATTATTGATACTTTGCAGGCCTCCAGACGTAGAACTTGGTTTTTACAGGTGTTGAATATGTCTATTCCCAACAAATCAGAGAAGGACTCTATTGGTGAATTTGTCTCATTAGAGGCGCCCTTGCGAAAGAAATTGAAGAAGTTTAATTGGCCTTTTACCAAGCGATACAAAGCTATCATTTTTCGGTGTTGTTATAGGTGGTGGAGGTGCTTAGGTTGTTGGTGTTGTTAAATGACTCATTAGGCATCTGGCTGGTCAGGGATAGATTGGCTTCTTCCTATTGTTCCTATATTTTTCTCTAGACTCAGACACTAGGGTGGTGTTCTGATCTTTTTTCCAGTTGTCGCATTTTTATTTCTATATCCTTTTTTTGGCTTTCTCTAGTGACTTTCGGATGGATGTACTTGTTTTTTTCAATCCCCAAGGTCTACTCTTATCACGTAATCTCCCAGGATTTTCCTTTTTAGTCATCTCACTCGTCCACCTTTATTTTATTGTTACGAAACTCCATTCTATCCACCTTTATAAATGTGGCGTGCTTACGAACAATTCTCCCATTTATTTCCCTTCTTGGGTTGTGGATCCAATGTTGAGATTCAATAAGAAAATTTGAGCACCCACGCCTAGTGCATTAAGCACCTACACTAGGGTGGGGCCCACAGTGCTATTTTTGGTGTATGTCTATTTTAGTTATCCTTTAATTAAGATGGACAATAAACTGTAATATAAATCTCAAAATAACTTGTAATAGTTAATTAAGAGTGATAAACTCAGTTAGCTAGTGGATTTCGAGTTAGAGGTAGTTGGTGAGGCATGCAGAGTAATTCTAGTTGTAATAGAGTTCGAAGTGCAATGGTGCATTAGTTAATGCATGTTGTAATCAGTTTAAATCATTTAAATGAGTTAAACTCAGTTGTGCTAGTTGTAACTGTTAGATACACTAGTGAGAGATCAAGTGAGTTAAATATTAATTAATTCACAATCAGTGATCTCACATGCAACTAAGAATTTACTATTATTAGCTACATGCATGTCAAATCTAGTGGAGACCTAGTTGAGATTTAGGTGAAATGGAAGTTGACTATCAGTTGTAGGATTATTGGGTTGCATCCATGCAACCAAACACCCATTGGAGTGCCCATGATACTTGCACAGTCAAGGAAGGCAAAAATTCCTATTCTTTAGGGATTGCAATCATCAGGGATTGCGCAAGCAAGGCAGGCTGTCTGGAGGTAGTAAATTGGCTAAGTATTGGTCAGTTTTATGTATGACAGTGTGAGACAACTAGATGAGTACTCGAGGGCTCTTGTGAAAATATTTTTATATGTAATTGTTTCATGATCCATGCTGAATATACAATAGAAGATAATGGGGTTTTGAGCAGCAAGCTTTCCCCAGGAAATCATTTGTGTTGTGTTCGATTTGATTCTTCTTTACTTCATGTGATTGGCGATTGTGTTTTTAATTCTGAAAAATATTTGTAGAAGCGATTCAATATTTAACTTTAATAAATTGTTCGATCGGGTGAATCCAAGATATACATGCATGTTGTATAATTTCTACATGGTATCAGAGCACAGGAAATGACATTGTGAAGAAGGAGTTGAGTTTGTGACTGGATAGAATTCAAATTTGCAGAAAAAATTTCTTGGTGCTACAGTTGATTCAGGATTGAAATGGATTTCAATGGCTTGAGGTTGGAGTATGCACTCGAGGGCAGCTCAAACTATATTTCTTACAAGGATAGGATGGAGGTAGTACTCGAAGACAATGGCCTGAAGGAATTCATTGACAATGATGTTCCTAAACCCACTGTGACAGATGTTGCAAATCTTGATGTATGGAAAAAGAAAGTGGCAAAGGCGAGGAGGATCCTATTAGAGGGAGTACGAGACCACATTGTCTCAAGCCTCCATGGGAAAGCCACACCATATGAAATGTGGAAGGCTTTGACGGATCTATTCCAGAGCAGCAGCGATCATAGGAAATTTATGCTCAAATATAAACTCAGGAATATCAAGATGGAAAAGGGAGACATCATTCCAAAATATCTAACAAAGTTTGTCCAATGTCGGGATGAGTTGGGGAGCGTTGGAATAACAGTTGTGGATAATGATTTGGTGAGCTTAGCTCTCCTAGGACTTCCTAAGAGTTGGCACAGTTATGAAGACTTTGTCAATGGACGGGAAAAATTTCTAGATTGGGAACGACTATGGTCGAATTTGGTGCAGGAGGAGTTTAGACGGAATACCAAATATGGATCTTCATATAAGCATGAGGATGAAAAATATTGTTCTTTGGCTGCCAAGGCGAAGAAGGAGAAGGGGAAGAAATTCCATTCCAAATCTGAGTCCAAGAATTGCAAGAAGCAGGACATGTCCAAGGTGAAGTGTTTTCATTGTCACGAACATGGGCATTTTTCTACTAACTATCCATAAAAGAAGAAGAACAAGAAGGTTGTTGAATCAGATGGTGAGGCTCTTGCCTCACAATTTGAGCTTGACTTCTCATTGATCGCATGCATGGTGTCAAGTGAATTGGGATCTGTGTGGTATTTGGATAGTGGCGCTTCCTTTCACATGACGGGAGACAAGGAAATTTTCAGTGACTTGGAGGAGAAGGATCTCCAGATGCATATTGAAATGGGTGATGACGGGTGGTACAGTGCTACCGGGATTAGTACCATTACCTTCCAAAGGCATTCAGGTAAACCCTTTCAATTAAAATATGTAATGCATGTACCAGGTTTGAAGAAAAATTTAGTCTCAGTCGCAATATTTGAGGATAGAGGCTATGATGTTGTTTTTAGTGAAGGAAAATATTTCCTGCGACATAAAAAAATAGGACAAGCTAAGAGGATAGGGATTCGAGTTAAGAATCTCTACAAGATGGAGGTAGATGGTTGAGCAACAATGATGGGCAAGGCAGATCAAGTGGTGAGCTGGTATGAGGGTGAATTATGGCACGGGAGATTGGGCCATATTCACCATGGAGCCTTGAAAGTCATGCAATAGATTTCTATTGATCTTCCCAAGGGTACACTTACACAGTCAGACACATGCAAGGGATGTAATATGGGAAAATATGGAAATGCTACCTTTCATGAGAAGGAAAACTGAGCTTCGGGGATCGTTGAGAGAGTTCACATAGATGTATGTGGACCATTCTTTGTTGCTTCGACAACAAAACATAAGTACTATGTAATATTTGTTGATGAATTTTCTCATAAGTGGTTGATCTTCTTCATGCAGAAGAAATATCATACATTCTCTAATTTTCTTGAGTTTAAGGCACTGATGGAGAAATATTCGGGGAAGTAAGTGAAGGTTCTTAGGAGTGATAATGGTGGAGAATACATCTCTAAAGAATTCAAGAACTTGTGCAGCAAAGAAGGAATTCGAAGAGAACCCATAGTCCCTCATAACCCACAACAAAATGGGGTCACAGAGAGGAAGAACAAAACGATCATGGGTGCATCACGAGCGATGTTGCATGATCAAGGCCTACTAATGCATTTGTGGGCGGAAGCATGCAACACTGTGGTTTATGTGCAAAACCATTGTCCCCATAGAGTACTTGGCATGAGTACACCTGAAGAAACTTTCATTGGTAAGAAACCAGATGTTTCACACTTTAAGATTTTTGGCTCATTTGTTTATGTGCATGTGACCAAGAACACCAAGAAGAAGTTGGAGCCGACTAATGAAGTTGGGATTTTTGTGGGGTACACAGAAACACCCCATAATTATCATGTGTATTTTCCTAACAGTACGATGGTTGTTATGCGACGGGATATAAAATTTGATGAGGGGAAATCCATGCAGTTGTCGCTTGAGAGGGAGCTAGACTTGCATGCGGAGGAGGAACTGCTCGTTCCCAAAGATGAGTCTCTAGATGTGGATCAGCGACAGGAGGAGGTTCATGGAGTGGAGGAGTCCACTCATGCAGAGCCAAACATCAAAACAGGCAGAAGGCGTGCCATAGAAGCTGATAGGCTGAGACTTGATGTTGCACAGAATGTAGGAGCCCCTACTTCACAATGCAAACAAAGATAGTCTCCTAACCGATTTACTGGATACATGGCTCTCATGAGAAAATGTATTGTGACTGAGCCATCTTCCTTTCAGGAAGCAGTGCAGGATCCCTCATAACCCACAGCAGAATGGGGTCACGGAAAGAAAGAACAGAACGATCGTGGGTGTAGCGCGAGTGATGTTGCATGATCAGGGCCTACCGTTGCATCTGTGGGCAGAGGTATGCAACACAACGGTACATGTGCAGAACCATTGTCCTCATAGGATACTTGGCATGAGTACGCCTAAAGAGGCTTTCACTGATAAGAAACTTGATGTTTCACACTTTAATATTTTTGGTTTATCTGTTTATGTGCATGTGACCAAAGACGCTAGGAAGAAGCTGGAACCGACAACTGAGGTTGGGATTTTTGTGGAGTACACTAAAACAACCCATAATTACCGTGTGTATTTTCCAAACAGCAAAATGAGTGTTGTGCGACGAGATATAAAATTGGATGAGGAGAAATCCATGCGTTTTTCCCTTGAGAGGGAGTTGGACTTGCATGGAGAGGAGGAATTGTTGGTTTCCAAGGATGAGCCTCAAGATGTGGATCAGCCACATGCGGAGGATCATGGAGTGGAGGAAAACATTCATGCAAAGACATCCATCATAAATAGTAGAAGGTGCACCATGGAAGCTGATAGATTGAGATTTGATGCCGCGGAGAATGTAGGAGCCCCTACTTCACAGTGCAGACAGAGACAGTCTCCTGACCGATTTACTAGATACATGGCTCTTATGAGAAAATGTATTGTGACTAAACCATCTTCCTTTCAGGAAGCAGTGCAGCAACCAACTTCGGTTGATGCAATGGTGGAGGAGTATGACTCCATTGTCAAGAACAGTGCATCAGAGATTGTCCCAAGACCAATCGAAAAATTAGTGGTTGGATCGAGATGGATATACAAGGTAAAGCAAGTTGCTGATGGGAGTGTGGAGAAATACAAGGGAAAATTTGTGGCTCAGGGATTCTCACAGATCGATGGGATCGATTGTGATGAGACATTTTCACCTGTTGCAAGGTAATCTTCTATTAGATCCATCCTTGCACTCTCAGCGCAGATGGACTGCTGCATTCATTAGATGGATGTGAAAACTGTGTTTCTCAATGGGATCATTGAGGAAGAGGTGTACATAGAGAAGCTTGAAGGTTTCGAGATTTTCAACAGTGAGTCGCATGTGTGCTGACTCAAAAGAGCATTGTATGGGTTGAAGCAAGCACCCCGTGCTTGGTACACTCAGATAAACAACTATTTCACTGGACCCGGCTTCACCAAAAGTAAAGCAGATGCAAACCCGTACCATATTTTGGTTGAGGGTAAGCTATTGATTATTTTTCTTTATGTTGATGATCTAATTTTGATTGTTGATGAGCAACTGATACACTAATGCAAGGAGGATCTTGCAAGGGAGTTCAAAATGAAGGACATGGGACTCCTTCATTATTTCCTTGGATTGGAAATATGGCAGCGGGATGGTGAACTTTTTGTGTCTCGAGGAAAGTATGCAAAGGAGATACTAGGTAAGTTTCACATGGAGATTTGCAAACCCATGGATACTCCTCTTAAAGGAAATTAGAGGAAAGAGGATGCTACTTCTGGAGAAGTAGTGGATGCTACTGTCTACAAGCAGTTAGTTGGTTCACTGATGTATCTAGTGAACACCAGACTAGACATTTTCTACGCAGTTAACTAGCTGAGTCAAGCTATGGTTAAGCCTACCAAGCTATTTTGGAAAGCGGGGAAGCATGTCTTGAGATACCTGAGGGGCACATTAGAGTATGGTCTATGGTATAGATGGACAGAGGGAGTGAAGCTTCAAGGCTTCGCGGATGAAGATTTGGCAGGCAGTCCATCGGACAAAAAGAGCACATCAGGAGGGATATTTAGCATTTGATCGAAAACAATTTCTTGGTACAACAGGAAGCAACGATCCATGGCACTCAGTTCAATAGAAGCATAATACATGGCAACAAGTCAAGATTCATGTGAGGCTATCTAGATGAGAAAGATCTTGGTTGGTTTGTTTGGTTCTCAGATGGATCCGACAATGATTCATTTTGATAATCAGATTTGCATTAAACTCTCAATTAATCCTATGTTTCATGATAGGTATAAGCACATAGATATCTGGTACCATCATCTCAAAGATTGTGTGCAAAGAAGAATAATGTTGCTTCAGTACATTCCCATGGAAGATCAAGATGCAGATATTCTGACAAAGGTGCTCACCAGGAGCAAATTCGAATACCATAGAGACAGGATCGGGGTGAAGGATAATCCCTTTCTTGTTGAGATTCAACAATAAAAATTCAACACCCACGCCTAGTTCATTAAGCACCTACATTAGGGTGGGGCCCACAGTGCTATTTTTGGTGCATGTCTATTTTAGTTATCCCTTAATTAAGATGGACAATAAACTGTAATCTAAATCTCAAAATAACTTGTAATAGTTAACTGAGAGTGATAAACTCAGTTAGCTAGTGGATTTCGAGTTAGCGGTAGTTGGTGAGGCATGCAGAGTAATTTAGTTGTAACAGAGTTCGAAGTGCAGTGGTGCATTAGTTAATACAGGCTGTAATCAGTTTAACTCAGTTAAGTGAGTTAAACTCAGTTGTGTTAGTTGTAACTGTTAGATACACTAGTGAGAGATCAAGTGAATTAAATTTTAATTAATTCACAATCAGTGAGCTCACATGCAACTAAGGATTTACTATTATTAGCTGCATGCATGTCAGATTCAGTGGAGACCCAGTTGAGGTCTAGGTGAAAGAGAAGTTGACTATCAGTTGTAGGATTATTACGTTGCACCCATGCAACCAAACACCCATTGGATTTCCTGTGATACTTGTGCATTCAAGGAAGGCCAAAATTCCTATTCTTTAGGGATTTCATTCATCAGGGATTGCGCAAGCAAGACAGGCTGTCTGGAGGCAGTAAATTAACTATGTATTGGTCAATTTTATGTATGACAGTGTGAGACAATTCGTTGAGTACTGGAGGTCTCTTGTGAGAATAGTTTTGTATTTAGTTGTTTTATGATCCATGCTAAATATAAAACAAAAGATAGTGGGGTTTGGAGTAGGAAGCTTTTCCCAGGAAATTATCTGTGTTATGTTTGATTTGATTCTTCTTTACTTCATGTGATTGGTGTTTGTGTTTTTAATTCCGAAAAATATTTGTAGAAGCGATTCAGTATTTAACTTCAGTACATTAAATTCGGGTGAATCCAAGATATACATGCATGTTGTATAATTTCTACATCCAAATCAATCGTTGCTCTTGGTTAGTGATCCATATTTCATACATTCTGAGTGTCTCATGACAACTTTAAGTATGTAGTGCCTTGTGTATTTATTTTGAGACCTCGGGATTATGTTATACCTGATATGGTAGGTGGGACTGGCCGATTTTCTTCGATCTTCGTCAATCTGGGAGCTGCCTAATATTAATTCACCTATTTGGGTTGTTGGAATTTTTATTTATTTTATTCTTGGCTTGTGGCATGGGGTGATGGATGTCTTGGAAGCTGACGTATCTATTTGTTACACCAATTTTTGGTCATCTAACATGTTACTATTAGATGGACTAAAGTACACTATGTAAGACCAATTTTACCATAGTAAAATTGTTTTCACTGTGAGAAATAATTTAATAATCCATAGTTTATTATGTTATTTCTGGTCTAAACTGGAAACCTCATGAGGAATAATTAAATAAATCCTTATTTATTTGATTTTCCTTTAGGGATAATTAACTAAAGCATTGTTTAATTAATATTCTTGGTCATATTTAACCCAAAACAGGAAAAATAATTAGATAAATCATTATTTATCTTATTATTTTCTAGGAATAATTATTTAAATCATTACTTAATAATATTCCTTGTTAAATTTGACTAAATCATTTATAAATAATTGAATATATCATTATTTATTTAACTATCATTTAACCACATTCTTAAAATAATAGATAAATAGAAGGGTTTTCCATTCATTCACTACCTTTTGTTTCGTGGAGATCACCTTTTGATCTATAATTTTGATCTTACTTTGATCCTCCATCATTTTCATATTTTTTCCACTTTTGCTTGTGAGCTCCCTTTGAGTTCCAATTTGTCATGGTTTTCTGCACCATCAAGAGAGAGAGATCTTGGAATTGAAGCGTTGAGGACATACAAGAACCCATTCCATTGAGGGGGACTGGTAACATCTTTCTATGTTCCCTTCCCATGTGTCATAATACAAAAAATTCTTTATAAATTCTTGTCTTGTCTATTGGATGTATGGAGCAAACTCTTGCTTATTTTTGCTATTTAATGTCTTTAACTGCATAGATCTAGATTTTGTAGCATTTATTCTGATCACCTACTGCAAATCTAAGGAAATTGACAGTCGCATTTGATGTTAGGGTTGTTTTTTATGCACAACTAAAGTGAGTTTTTTTCATACACTTGCGATTAGAATTCACCTCTGGTTTCTTGATGTTTCTGCACTTCTTTCTAGCAGATCTGACCTTTAGATCCCTATTCCTCTTGACCTTAGATCCATTGGCCATTTTCTATGTTTTGAGTACATTTTGCTCACCCTTAGACTAGTTGTTGGGAAGCCCTTCTCATTGGGTTTAAATTTATGCATCTTTAGCTGTTTATTTTACTATCGCTTTCAATTTCCTTTATTGTTGCTTTCTGTTTTATTTACAGTTATTCAAAATCTTTTTTCTTTTTTCTCTACACACGTTTAGGCTTAATTAAAATTAACACACTTAACACACACACACACACCTAAAGCGAAGAGCGCCTGGTTTACATTGCCAGGCCAAGACTAAACATTTTAATTAATTAATTCATCGGCACCTCCATGCCCTTGTTTACCTCTCTTCCTTATTGGGTTATGTGTATATTTTCCTTTTTTGCACCCCTAAGGCATTTATCTTGGAGACTCCAAGGCCTTCATCCTCAGTTTCCATTAGGAAGACTTACTCCACTGCATAGGGTCTGAGTTATTCCTCCGCCGATTCCCCATTCCGACTCTGATTCTGGTTCATCTAGTTCTCCTTTTGTTTATATCCCCGATTCTCCTCCACCTTCCACCTTCATCATGTCTGGTGCAAGAGTTACCATTGGTGGTGGCCCCGGCTCTAATGCTGGAGCCGCTACTAGTGGAGCCGCAACAAGAACGATTCCAACTACTCCCTTGCTTCCTTATATGGTAGGCCTAAGCCTTCCTGATTTCAGTCAGTTGATTAATGACCCTATACACCATGATCTAGGTTGGCCTGCTATGCCAACCAAGCTTCATTTAGATATCCCTAAGTTTGAAGGAAATGCTGGAGAGGATCCTACCAACCATGTTCGTTCTTTCCACATGTGGTGTTCGTCCAACTCTATCACTGATGACTCTATCCATCTTCGGTTATTCCAGCGTACACTCACTGGAGAAGCTTCCAAGTGGTATGTTGACTAGGCCGTTGCCTCTCATACTACTTTTGCAGCTCTTTCCAAGGCATTTCTGTCCTACTTCCAACTTCCCCTTCATTATGACACCGGTACCAAACTTTTGGCCTATTTTCGTCAAAATTCTGCCACCATTATTTCTGACTATGTTCAAGAATGGCGTAGAAGGAAGATCTTATGTTGAGTTCCCATTTTCAAAGACCATGTTTACATGGATTGGTTTCTCAGATCCCTTTTTCCCTCTATTGGTAAAGATGTCGCGTCTCACTTTCCTCAGACAGAGGAAGAAGCCCTCCAAGTTGTGTTGAAATATGACTTGATCTACGCGCAATATGGTTATGTTTATATCGGCTTACCTGATCTCCCTAGACCTAGTGGTGCCAACGCACCGGGGGCATCTCATGTCGCCCACGATATTGTTGGATCCCTTTCACATCCATGCACTCATCCTCCTATGGGTTATGGTTTCCCTTAGGGAGGGGCCAGCTCTTTTAGCATTATCCCCCCTCCCGACAGCATGTATCCGAGACACGGCATGCCTCACGCCTTTGCCCAACCACATCCTCCGATGCTAGGGACTGATTTTTCCCAACCTGTTTACCCCAATGTTGCTCAACCTCCTACTATCCGTATCCATAGCCAGGTGCTCCAGCTCCTCCAGCACAAGCACCTCCGCCTCCCATTCTTTCTCAAGCTCCACAGCAGCAACCACCCACCCCTCAGGGTTAGGTGTATGCGTAGCAGAGTGCCACTAATCCTCCCACTTCCAAAAAGAAGAGGAAAGGCAACCAGAACCAACCCGCTCTAGGTAATCCAGGAAACAATCCCCAAGGGAATACATCTAACATTGCAACCCAGCAATAGGGCGATCAACCCAAGAAGAACATGCCTCTTCGCAAGAATAAGCCTTGTTCTTGTTGCGGTGTCTTTGGTCACTATACCCTTGATTGTCCCCTTTTACCTCAAATGCATCAACTGTGGGAAGATCAAGCAACATCTCGAGGACAGAAAACCTCTGCTTTGGTTCCTCCTAATGTTGTGCCTACTCAATTGGTTGTGTTTACCAATCCTTTCCCCCAACAAGGATATGTGGCTTCCCAATCCCTTGAAGGTCAGGTGGCCGCTCAACCTCCTCGATCTGGTACCTCTGATTACCATATCCTCATGATGAACTCTGACCGGGCCAATACCGCCGACCTCAACCTTCAGACTTGGTCATGCCAGTACACCAAGCCTCCTGCTACGTTCGCAACCGAGTTGTAGTCTTCAGGTCCCACAGAGCCAATTTTGACACCCAATGGTCCTTTACAGATTCCTCAGCCTAAGGCAGAGGTACATACCAATATCCACAAAGGACCGTTACACTAGAATGTTGCTTCTGGTAAAGCCTCCCACACCTACAGTATAGTAGATGACTTCGGGAAATCCGTTGTTTCCATGTCAATACTAGAAGTCCTCCAGTCGTGCCCTTCACAACGTAAAGCTCTACTAAATTCCATGGGCACTGTGGACCCTTCAGATGATCGTTTGATTGTCTTCGATGTTGATAAGTCAGAGCATCCCCCCCTTCCTGGATCCGTCATCTTCCAAATACATGTCAAGATTCGGAATGCCAACGTCTCCCGATGTATCATTGACGAGGGGGAATCCACCTGCGTGATGTACGCTTATGTTTGGAAACAACTTGGATCGCCCGAGTTAGCCCCTTCCACTATCATCCTCCGTGTGTGGGATGGCCATTCTTCTCAGCCCCTTGGCATGTTCCACAACTGTCTTGTTACTCTTGTGGGAAAACTGTTTGTGTTAACATTGAAGTCATTGATGCCCCTTCGACTACAACATTCTATTGGGTCATAACTTGTGAATTATTCTTTGTCTCTTCGAAACTGGCAATTAGCATTCCTTCACCACTAGTCCCATTATCTTTGTTGGGCTTTATTGGAATCTTCTTATGGCATTCATTCCTTTTGTAGTTCCCCCCCTCCAGCCCCATGATCTTCTGATGTGGATCCTCCCTGGAGCCCACTCATCCTCTTTGAACTCCCATCTTCTCCTAATATCCAAATATTATTTCTCAAGGCCTCCATGAGGAGATTTATATCCACAACTTGTTGTTCCAACCATGAAAACCTCTTCTCTGCAGGATCAAAATGGTTATTCATAGATTCATTAGCCATTATTAGGGTTTTATGACTTTTGGCCCAGGCGATCTAGATCCCCTATGAATCTCCACAATATACCCAAATAATATTGCTTTAATACCAATATGATCTGTAAATTAGCATGGATATTCCGCTGGACAATTCGTCACAACAAATATGATAAATTATATTTAAAATCTGAAATTTTACACTATTATAGTTCTATTTCTTTTTAGATTTCTATATTTGTAGAATATTGTTAACAATGCATGCATGTGAATTGAAAATTACATAGAAAATAGAGAAAAATGAAATTAAAGACATAAGATATGACCTGGGAAACCCTTTTGGGTGAAAATCCTAGCTGGAAGGTGAGGTCGTTGTGCTCTCTTTCTCTGAATATAAAATGTTATTTAATACAAAGAAGTATAGTTTGTGGCATGTGGGCTACTACAATGAAAAAATCATCTCTATATGCTCATCTACTATCCCACTTGGCTATTTTTTCTCAACTATGGAACAAATTCGCTCGAAAAAATGAAACCCTCTTTCCTCCTAGTGGCCTGATTATAACATAGCTTGATATCCTACTAGTGCTTAGGCTTGAATACCTAAAATCCTAACCAAAGTTACAATATAAACTCTTCTAGATTGTTCTACATAATAATCAAATGGATATCTCCTTTTTCATGAATAATGGGGGTTGACAGACATCCTCTCAAATCATTGTGGTGAAAACATGAAGGTCAATTTCTGAGTGGCATAACTTTCACATACGAAATATGATTGGTGTGATTATTGTGTCATTGGAAAGGTATATCTGTGTGTAATATGGAAATAAGGTGTTGCACAAAAGAAAAAAATTACCCCCAAAAAATGTCATGGTGCCTCAAAACACTCTCAAAAGGTTTCCTACCCCAATTTTCCAAACTAGGTTCCACAGGTAAAAATGGTCCTCAAAGATAATTCCTCCACCTTTTCCACTCTAAAAGCATCAATATGGATGGAAAAAAATATAATGATCCAATGTGGATCAGTCATAAAAATTGGGGTCTACTCCTGCCAACCGTATGTTACTACATTTGACATACTCATACCTGAGTTATGTTGTTCGTAAATTGCATGTAATAAGAGTTAAAAATAATAACCATGTTTGATGGGACACGTATTTCAAGATGAATGTTGAGAAATACATCTTAGGGGGTGTTCATTTGGTTTAATATGGCTAAGGAAATTGGCAAAGGAAAAGACAAATGATTTGGAAATGAAAATTGGCATATTTGGCACATTTATTTATGAAAATAATGGAAATTAGGAGAAAATGGAGATGAAAGGTCACAAGTTGCATGTGAGTAGGAAAATGAAGGAAAATAATGGAAAATGAAGAAAATATAGGCCTCATCAATAAAAAGGCTTCTGAGAATCAGTTGGTACCTTTTGTTAGTTCAGTTTTTGGAGCTCTCTCATTATTCTCTCTCTCTCTCTCTCTCTCTCTCACTCTTGGATACTTGAGTTTTCTTGGAGCACTTTGGCATTGGAGCAAGAAAGCTAGAAGAAGGAATGAGCAAGCAAGGAAGAGTAGGATCAAGCAACTACAACATGATTCTTTTTAGGTATTGATTTTCATGTGTGATTTCCTTGCTGGATCTGGCATGCATGGTATTACATGTGTTTGTTTTCTGTCATGGCATGGGTTTTTCCAAGTATGATAGTGTTTTCAGCCTAGCCTTGCCATTTCTGGATAGCTTTGATGAGATGGGTTATCATACTTCGATTGAGCTGGATTTCCGGATGGATTTGAAGTTGAGTGAGGTGGAACTTTGAATTGATATAATACATGGCCTAGTAGCCCATGAACTGGACTGTGGGTTGCGATAAAGCTAGATACTTTACTTCTTCGGTGGGCCTAGGAATCCTTTCCTGTGAATGGTGGGATATACGATAAAGCCTAGAGGTGGTTTGCCTCGGTATAGGGCCTAGTGATCCGGATTTGGATTGCAGTAAATCTTGAGAGGTGGGTGCTCTTCGTTAGACTTAGTAGTCTAGGGATGGGACGTACGGTAAATCCTGGAGAGTATATATCGGTTTAGGGCCTAGTGATCTGTGATTCGAAGTATGGATTGTGGTAAAGCCTGAGAGACCAGGAGATAGGAAAATTCCTCACGGTGCACTCGGAGAACTTTAGTAGAATTCGTGCTTGTTTGGTTATTTTTGGTTCATTATGAGTCTCGCATTTATGCTTGGAATATGGCATGGGGCTGATTGGCTAAAGAGAGATTTGGCTCAGCTAATCTATGGTCGGGTGTGTTAACCTCCACAGTGTCCCAAGGATGATAATGGAAATCGAAGGAGGTAACCTCGAACCACTAAGGATTTGGTAGCTAGCCCTACCAAATTAGAGAGCGCTCTCTCTGTGATCTTGCATCCAAAAGGTGACTGAAGAAGGTAAAAAGATATTAGGCTAGGTATTGAGCTCTAGGGTTTTGAAATTTAGTGTTTTAGCTAGATTAGGAGGAGAGGTCAAGGAAACTAGGCTAGATCTAAAAGATTTCAGTTGCAGGGATACAAAAGGGCATGACAGGTATGTTCAATGACACTTTGAGGTTGTCAAATGTAGTGTAGGGTAGAAAATCAAAGGTTCAAAATTATCATGACAAGCATGAGTTCATTTATTAGAATATGAATAACATAAACATGAAATTCGTACCAAAACAGAGCATAAAATTTGAGAATTTTGTTTAACATCTTATAGGAAGATCACTCAATCCAAAGATATGGAACGGAGAAGAGCTAATCATTCATAAAATTAATTAAGTTACAGAATAAAAACATTGCCACAAAATCATAGAACATGAATCTCTATATAATAGTTGCAACTTCCCTTGTATTTCTGCAAAAGTAAATTGTACACAAAGCTCCAAGCCTTTTACTCCCTGATGTCCAACCTTCAATTTGACTGAAAACTAGATACATATATACCAAAACCATCTTCCCCTCTCTCAAGGGTCGAATCCCTCTTTAGAGGAATAGTTCACACAAATTTTTCTAACCGAACCTAATGACTAGGGAGATTAAAACAAACTCTCCTTTCAGCCTTTGACTGACCTATCCGTCATCAATGACCTTCATAATTACATCAAATTCACATTAACAAGCTTAATTACATTCATCTACATCATTTCAAATCAAAACAAGAGAAATTACATCATGAGAAACCAAGTTTGACTGGAAAAACTCGAAAATTTGACCTTCAGGGATAACCGCAACACATTCAGAGAAAATCACAGTGTCATCAGGGAAAAGCGCAGTGCCAACTTGCAGGGTCATTTTGAGTGACCTCCTGTGCTCCAAATGTTGATATGAAGGTACCATTGGAAAGCTTAGGATGTCTAGTTGTCCATAGAGTCCTTAATCAAGAAAAATGACCTCTCCAAGGCTAAGAAAAAAAAATTCTCCTAAGGTTACTCCAAAAGTGCAATGCCAGGGTGAAAAAGGTGGCAGAAAGTGGTTTTTTAGCATGTTTTTTGCATTTTTCTTCCACCCAAAATGCTGACATGGCACAAAAACTATATAAATGACATGTTCAGGTCATGATCTATCCATTCATATAGTGTTTTGGTGATTTGGACCATCCATAGAAAAGTGCAGCGCCAAGGCGCTATGCTTTTGGCTGATTGCGTTTCCAGAATTTGACAAAATGACCAAACGTTTCCCAAAAATAGGAATCAAAGGTGGAGTAATATCTCTCTATCCATAACGTTTTTACATTATTACAATCATGTTTTTTCATATATTTATCACTTTTCGTGTAGCATAGTTTATCAAAAATATGCAACATGTGTACTCCTTGGATGAAAAATTTAATTTTGCTTCCAGCGAGTGCTCCCGTTCGGATTTTGAGAAAAATCATAGAAAAAGAAGTTGGAAAAATAGTTTTTTTTTCCCCTCTAAAATTTGATGATGTAATCTAATCTTATTTTATTGTTTCCACTATTATTTTATAATATTTCTTAGGAGGCTCATTTTAGACCTTAAGTTTTCTTTAATGATAAACCCTCTCACCATAAAAAATGTGGTTATTTATTTCAACTTGCGGTTGGTGGGAGCAAACCCTCAATTAGCCAAGTAAGATTCTCAAGTTGTGTGACCAATAACACTAGAAATAGTCAGGTCCAATGATAGTGGCTCCTAGAAGAAAAAGAAAGTGGATCAGAGTAAGTCATTTAATGGATATGATTTCTATAAAAAAGGATTTGAACAGTCCAAATGAATATGATTTCTATAAAAAAGAAAAGAAAAAGGATTTGAACAGCCCAAGTTCCTAACCGACTGACAGAGATAAGTTTTGAAAATACCCATTACTAGGAAAATAAAGCAATTGAAACATATCCTACGGAGTTAGGTTAGATACTCTCAAAGATGTATTTTAAATTGAATTCACTTTCAGACTGGTTTTCTATTTATAGAGATCAAATTTAGCTATCTTTAAATAAAGTCCACTCCAATAACATGAGACCGATGTTCGAAACTACCTAACTTGGAGGCTGGAAGTGCGTTATCAAAAACATAATTCACTTTCGCGTGATGATTAAGTTAAACTAGGGCACTGTGAATTGCTTTTTCGATTACAAAATTGTTACATCCATCATCAAGCACTTCTGTAAGATGGAAATTATAAACACAGTGCAACTCCAAAGACATAGTGAAAGATGGAAATTATAAACACAGTGCAACTCCAAAGACATAGTGAGAACTTTGGTATGCGGAATTATGTTTTAGTCATAACCTTTGCATAAAAAACCAATAATTTATGGATAATGGAGGCAACCATAACAATCCCAGACTTCCAACAGATGGGAATTAATATTGACTTCATAACTGAACCTTTGTTTGTTATTGAGTGGCCATCACCAATAGTCCTTGCAAGAACACAATCCATCCTTGAAATGATGAAACCGGTGTGCATCCCTCACAATAATTTCTCGCTTGGAAACTTTCGAAATGAATTTAGTGGCACTATGGCAATCACCACATACACGCAATTTTTTTGTAATCCGGATGGGAGTCCCAGGGTATGTGTTGATAAGCCCAAAAGCAATGGCCAGCTTCTCACTGTGACTTCCAAGCATGGATTCCTTCACTTCACCCTCCACATCATGCAGCACAAAGTTCACATCAGGCACATATCCTACCTCTTTCATCTGCAGATATAAAACCTCTAATGTAGCAGAAACGTCAACAATTTGAGAATGTGACCTGTCACCAACATGGAATGAATGAATCCTGCCATTGAATTCAATCCAGCTGGATGCTCGTCTCTTCACCACTTCCCTGCCTCTCATAATTGTTCTAACCTTTTCTACATCATCCCACCTTCCACCTGCAGCATAAATGTTTGACATCAATACATAGTAACCAGCATTTTTGGGGTCTAACTTAAGAAGGTGTTCAGCAACATGTTCTCCTAACTCAATATTGTGGTGAATTCTGCAGGCACCAAGCAGAGCCCCCCACACACTAGCAGAAGGTTCAAATGGCATCCTATCAATGAAGTCTTGTGCCTCAGCCAATTTCCCCGCACGGCCAAGAAGGTCAACCATACAGGCATAGTGTTCATCTTTGGGTGAAAGACCATATTGTAGGCTCATGCAGTTGAAGTACTTCCAGGCCTCATTTACAAGGCCTGCATGACTGCATGCTGATAAAACAGAAACGAAAGTGATACCATTTGGTTTCACGCCCGACTGCTGCATTTCTGTAAACAGAGCAAGGGCGTCCTGGCCCATACCATTTATCCCATAGGCTGCAATCATTGCACTCCACGTGATCACATTTTTCTGCAACATCCTATCAAACACTTGTCGTGCAATGCTCACACTCCCACACTTGGCATACATAGCTACAAGGGAATTTCCCACAAAAACATTCGACTCAATTCCGACTCGAATTACATGATCATGTATCAATTTACCCTGTTGCAGAACTCCTAAATCAGCAGATGCCTGGAGAGCAGTAACTATGGTGACAGCATCAGGCGCAATACCTTCAAATTGCATCCTAACAAACTGTTTCAAGGCCTCATTTGCATGCCCATTTTGTGCGTACACAGAAACCATCGAATTCCACGAGACGATATCCCGATTTTGAATTTTGTCAAACAACTTGCAAGCCACCTCTGTCCTGCAAAACCTTCCATACATAACTAAAAGTGAATTCTGCACATTGAGATCTGAATCCAACCCCCTCCGAATGACAAAACCATGTAACTGCTGACCTCTTTGTAGGTTGCGCAAATGCCCACATGCCTGGATTGCACTCACCATGGTCACTGAGTCCGGCGCCATGTTCTCCAGCTGCATCTGATGAAAAAGTATCAAGGCGGCGTCCGCAAATCCATTCTGAACATACCCTGAAAACATGGCTGTCCAGGAGACTAAATTCCGTTCAGACATTTCTCAAACACTTGGCGTGCATCCTCTATACTCCCACATTTTGCATACATATGTATAAGGGCATTACCCACATGAACATCCCACTCAAATTCAGTTCCAATGATGTCCTTATGGATATCTTTTCCCTTTTGTAGATCAGATAAACGAGCACATGCTTTTAGCACAGAGGGAAACGTAAAGTTATCTGGATGTAACCCCGCCTGCTGCATTTGATAATAGAGGCGAAGGGATTCTTCACAGAACCCGTTTTTTGCATACCCTCTGATCATAACATTCCAAAACAGAGCATTTCGTCTCTTTCTTCTGTCAAAAACTAGCCTGGCACTGTCCATGCTACCACAATTGGAATACATATGCAAAAGCTTGGTGATCAGAAATGCGTTTTTGAAATGCCCTGTTCTGAGCATGTGCGCATGGATTTGATGAAGTTGTTGGATGTTGGTAGCTGCCTGCAAGAGAGAAGCGCAAGTATTGGTACCACGATTGGCATTGGATTCTTCCCTCGGAACTTGCAGAAATGAAGAATTGGGAATTCTGGCATGTAGTTTTTCAGTAATTTGTCCATTGTCAGCGGTAGAAATTGAGGGAGGAACGTGTTCATCATTAAAATGAATATGACGGGGTGGAAGGATTTGTTTGGAATTCGAAGACTGGCCGGCAGAGTGACAATGAAGAGATGAAGATGCACCTGGAACTGCGAGGTCCATTGGTATTAATCGATTTGATTCGGAAAGAGTCCATATATTCGGGTTTGCATTGCCTTGTAGGCAGCTTGTTTTGGCCTGCAATCTTGGGTCAATGTTGTTACACGGAACCTGGCCCTGCCGTGGGGAAACATCCCTTTTCTCCGACTTTTTAAAATGCCGTAGTCTAATTAGCCAGAGGAAAATTCTGATAAGATTTTCAGAAAATTTGGCAGGAAATTTTCTAAATCCATGTTATAACTATCAAAGTTTAATATTTTGGGTGTCCTACAGGTTTTTGATGATGCTGAATCCATTTCCAATGTCAAAATCTCTGCAAGATTTCAAATTATTTTAACTGTCCAGGCAATTCCTCCGGCTGACTCTTTTAAAATAGGGTGAGACGTGGGACCCAGTGATAGGAATTTGACGGGCATTTTTGTTATTCCTGTGTCATTTTGCCTATATTGGCCAATATTTGAGGTTTAAAATTTTTTATAGTTTTTTTATATTGGCCAATATTTGAGGTTTAAAATTTTTTTTGTGACGTAGTTGAAATTTTTTTGGTTATGTAATTGAAATTTTTGGAAAAAATATTTTTGAAAATATTATCGAGTTTTATTTATTTTCATTTAATTTTCTACTTTATTAATCCTGATTTCTTTTCACTTTATTTTCTTCTACATTATTAATCTTTATTTCTTGACTTTATTATTTTCTAACCATTACCAGATGAAGCTCCCCACTAACCAGTACAACGTTTCTAGAATGTCTATGCACCGTTTAATTCAAAAATGCACTGACATCAAGTTGGTTCTACTCCATTCATAAAGGAGATCAGTAACACAAATCATATTTTCATTTTCCAGATTTGCTCTTTAATTTAAATATATTTTATTTTCTAAAAAATTCTTCATTCATTCAACCAATGCGCTAGAAGTTATTTTTCCATCAAAATCATGCAAGTTTTTCATGCAGCCTAAGTGATGCGAATTTGATGTGCTTATTTCTGCTAATTTGATAGAGGAAAATTTATATGACTCTTCAGTTACCCAGAACCCATCACTACTTTCATAGAATTTAAGCTCAACGAACTTTTTGTCATTTTTTCAATAGATAATTTTTTCTTTTGTTTGGAGAGGATACTAATACCTATAGAATCACTCTGCCACAATAAGTATATTTCTTTTGAAGTGCATGTTAATTTCCTAAAAGGTACTCAAGGCAAATGAAATTGTGATGATGGATGTTAATTTCCTTAAAGGTACTTAAGGCATATGAAATTGTGATATGAGTTCATTATGTTTTGTATTTTGATCATAATTTAAGATAATATTGAAATTTTTCATTTTGTATTCTGATCATGTGTTAAGATAGAATTGAAATTTACTTTCTAAATTAAAAATTTAGAGAGTAAATTGAACATATAATTTTCTTGGTAAGTAGTATAATAAATGTTGTCCACTTCCAAATATGTGGTACTTCATTTAATAATAAATGATAGTGGAAAAATTTATGTTGTATGTAAAAATATAACATATGAGAAGTTATATTATGGATATGGTGAATTTGACATAAAACAAACAACTTGTCTATTTTCACTATTTGTTGGTTTGGTCTTGTCAGATGTATTATTATATAGAGTCAACTCGACAAATGCTAGCAAGGAGTCCTCGAGGAAAAGATTGGAAATTGAGGGTCATTTAAACTATTGTCTTAGCTTTTGCAAAGTTTGAGACTTAATCCTGTACAATATTTGTTATTTTTCTCCTTTCATTTCACATTAATGCATTTATATGATTTATGCATTTTAATTCGAAAAACATGAAACATGACTTCTTTCTCATCTAAGCTATGCATTTTAATTCTGAAAATCATGATTTCTTTCTAAACATGACTTACTTCTTTTTCATGTGAGATATTCCTTTTAATTATGAAAATCATGATTTCTTTCTTCATATGAGTTGATGAGTGTAACAAAATGGAGTGATACTTTACTTGATTTTTTTAAAGGTCTTACTTGAATAGCTTTAAGGAAGATCCTTAATAATGCAAGTTTCTAATTTGTATAGTGAATTGTTGCAAATATATTATTAATAAAAATAGAAAAGATGTAATGACAAATACAGAGTAATACATAGATTTTACTTAGAAACACACCAAAAAGATTTATTTATTATATTCTATTTTCACAGGGTTACAATAGAATACCTATCTTCTAGCATCCATAAATTGTCAATTCATTTATACTGGATGAAATATAACCATAGTTTCTTAACTAGAATTATGCACCACAAAACTGCTAGAAGCAAAAATCTTAAAAGTCACCTCTATGGCTTCACCCCCAATTAGGTGGACTACTTGCCCCGCTCCCGATGCAAGATACGATGCATCAAGGTAGTCAATTCTTTTGAATGGATCGCCAAAGAGGTTGTCACTTCTTTCACTCGGTCGCCAGAGAGACCACATTTCTATTGCTAGTGAAAAACTTGGTTCTTCAAAACGTTCTTTGGTTAATTAACTCATAGGATTTGAACCAAAAGTTCTTAACAATGAACCCATTTACCATCAATACCATCAATCCAAAACCCCATGCCCACATTTATATTGCTAGTGAAAAACTTTGTTCTTCAAAACGTTCTTTGATTAGTTAACTCATAGGATTTGAAACAAAATTTCTTAACAATGCACCCATTTGCCATTAATACCATCAATCCAAAGCCCCATGCTCTGAAAGAGTTCAATGCCATTGTTGGGTCAATTTACTATTGTGAACTAACGCAAGTATTTATTATCAATCTGGGTTAGTGGAACTTAGAAGCATCCCCAAAGTATATGGGTTTCAAGTGTGATCAATTCAGAATATGGTTTATTAATGATTAGGGAAATGCATATTACAAATATAAATCTAACTTAAACAATTTCTAAATTCAGATGTGTAATTAGAAGCAGAATAATCTCCTAACTTAAGAGATTTGTTTGTCCTTCTCTAACAAGATTACCATGTGAATTAGAAATAAAAAACTATTTAACTAAATAATAGATTAAGATACATGAAGTAATAATTGAATAGGCTCTTCACTGAAGAGGTCCTGATTGTTCTTCATCATATATTCACTGTTTATCAGTAATGCTATTGTTAAAAACATGAATTCAGAAAAAGATGAATCTTAGTTTTTAGTCTCTTGATCAGATAGAAGAAGTATTTAACTTTAAATACTGCGTTGACTCTTCATATGCAGAATAGAAACAAGATTAAGATCCATCAACAATCATTTAAAAGCATGTAAAAGCATGTAGAGATGAATTCTAACTGAAGACCTTGATTAGATAGAAAGAATGTTTAATTTAAACATTTGTTTGTCCTTTCATATGCAAGTTAAGAATGATCATTGATTCATCAATACTCAGAAATAATCAGCATAAACAAATTAAACATAAGCAAACTAATTCATAAATTGCAGCTACAAAATAAACTAAGAAGTGCACTTAGCTCGGTGTGGAGGCCCTCCACCCTTGCCTCACATGCTGAAGGTGAGTTCAGCTACTTAAGACTTCAATCAATCAACCATCATATAACAGTGGAAAATATGATAGAACATATCCTCAATTATGTCTCCAAGTCTCAGAAATAATAATATTAAGTCATACAAGTTCTACATATCAAAGCTTTCAAAGTTTGAGGCTTAAATAGATAAAGTATCTCACAAACTCGTCTAAAATAGCTCAAGTAGTCATAACTATCCTTATCCTATCAAATCAAGTCGAATTCATCCATCAGATCCATCAGAATCTAGAAAATCTCACAAAATAATAGTTTTGACCTAGTTTCTGGGGATCCTCCATAAAGACGGGTCCTGTTTGACTGTCTTTGACCGGGCCTATTAAAGCTCGCTTTGACTGTACCAACATTTGTACTCTTATTCTTAGTTCCCGAGCCTTCTAGAAGTGTATCTAGCTCGAGCCCAAGTGTCCCACACATATGCAAACCATAATGTCATTACAGGAATTTCTGTTGCTGTCCAAAAATGCACTTCAATTTCAATTTTTACAAAAACATCTAATAATTGAAAAACATAACTTAAGTACATGTATATGCATCTTTTGGTCAATATAAGTTGGATATGATGGTGAATAGATGAATAATATGGAAAAATAAGGTGTATTTCATAAACAAAAAGAGATAAAAAACGAGGGCCAACATCTCCCCCAAACTGATGATCAAGCATGTCCTCATGCTTGTTTTTTTCTCTTTGACCTTCTGAGTTAGATGCTAATCCCATTCTTGATCTTGAAACTTCTTGTTGTGCTGCATATAGAAGAGAATCCATGTCTTTACCTTGTTCTTCTTTATAGATGGAGGTCTTAACCTTCTGTTTCTTATACTTAGCCTTCCAGGAATTTTTCTCCTGAAGCCACCTGAATGCCTATGTATAGAGAAGATTGATTTTGGTTTTCAAATTTCCCATTTCTCCACTTATCTTCTCATTTTCCTTAACCAATTTTTCATTGGTTATTTTATAAGTTTCATTTTCTTCTTTCAGGTGCCTCTCCATGATTTTGCTTATCTCCAGGCTATCAGTTAATTCTCTAACTCTACAACGGTTTTGATCTTCCTCCTTGGTATTTTTAGAAACTGAAGTTTCCTCATTATTTTTAAAATAGGAATCTCTGTCTACAGGATTTTCACACTTCTTGTTGCAACCTCTCAAGGATTTCATTTGCATGTTTAGTTAAAGGAGATGTTTCTATGACTTGCACTTCTGGTTCTGCTGAATTCTTCTTTTTCTGTCTTCTAGAAATAGTTAAAGATGATGTCTCCCTCTCTACCATATTTGTCTCCTAATGTTTCTTTGACCTGGTTTTAGGATAAAGAGGTGAATGCACAATATTTCTTGTTTCCTGTATTGGTTTAAGTTTATTTTCAATGACTTGTTCTACAAAATTTTTTCTAGTCAGAAAATTTTCCCAAACCATTCCCTTAATTTTCAACTGATAATCCACAAGGATTTTTATGAGCCCCTAGTGAAGAATTTGAGCTTCTTTGGGCTTGGTCTCAGATTTGACACTCTCAATAATTTTCATCAAATTTTTATAAAATAAATAGGGCAGATTGATCCTTATATCTCCTTTAATATGTTGTAGTAACCTGACATGATAAAGGTGTACTACACTATGTCTGTTGTCACAGGTGAAATTTTTTTGAATTATCAACAGTAACTTTGCCCATGGTTCATTTAACCACTCCCTTGGAATCCCCTTTGATCTATCAAAAGAACCCTTCCTGTTTTTATCCAAGAAGAATGTCCAGCCTTTGTCTTTGAAATGAAATCCCTTATGGTATAGTTCTCCTGATGATGGTAACTCTAAAGCTTTGGAAATATACTATGGAGTCAAAGGGATATGTAGAATACCCACCATGGTTTCATCCTGTTTGTAATTATTTACAAATTCTCTTGTGACATCCTCATTGTGACCTTTGAACTTTTGAAGAAAGCCTATTAAACCAGACTGATAAAGTTTTTCAACTGTTTCCCTATTCCAGTGTTCAATTTGAAAAACTTTAGGTTCTGCTCTTGAAGAAATTTTATCTGAAAACCATTTTATGTATCCATATACTGTCATTAACTTCATCTTTGTCAACAAAAATTCAAGTACTGGATGTTATTACAGTAGTAGGTTTACCTCCTGTGTTACTTCTCTTGCTAATGAATCATTTGTTTTCCCTTTGAAAAATGTGAGCTAACTGCTTCAAATAAACACAAGAATTGATAGAGAGGTTTAAGAAAACATAAAAATTCATGTTTCTATTATCCTATTCTCCATTTAATTATATGTCCTCTTTTAAAAAACAATCATCTATCTCTGTTTTGTAAAATAAATTTGACTGTGTAAAAATTGAAAATTTTTTATACAACAATGTCTTTCACCCTTCAATTTCATACAAAATTCTTTTTAAAACATAGCATGATATATATAATTTAAACTCACTGTGTATGCAAGAGAATAGCTCAACCATTTCATCAAAAATCTCATGATAAATTCATTGTTTTCCTTCAAACATTCTCCATACTTTGTCCTTTGTTATGTAAAAACATTTTTTAACTGCCTTCTAACTCAATCTTTCTCCACAAATTATGTTTTGAATCCTTCTACTAAGTGTGCTAATAAAATAAATCTATTACACAACTCAATTTAAAACAAACTCACTGCACAATTCGAACCAGAATTCTCCATTCTCTATTTTCCATTTATTTTGAAATAGAAGACTGCATGTGAGGACGTGTTCAAGCTTACATGTCTTTGCAATGATCCTTGTGATCTTCTGTTGTGATCCTCGTGATATTCCTTCTTGTTTAACTAAGGTCTCTCTTTGTTTCAATCAGTGTCAATCTCATTAAAATCCTCACTCATTTACTCACTTAATCAACAAAAAGATTTAATTGTTGACTTATGTCAAAGTATTTATGAATGGTGTCAAAGTGTTTATGAGTGGTGTCAAAACAAAATATAATGCACTGACAGGCTTTAAAAATCGAAATAGATGACTCCTTTTATAACTCCTAGTTCGTTTTAACAATCCCGAGATCTATTCATGCAACCATCCATTGTTTTAAACAGCCAAATCCACATTTACTTCTTACCTTCTTCTTCATGGGATTTCGCCTCCTGATAGCGCGGTTTCTTGACAAGTTTTCTAGATTTGTTGGGTTTGAAACTCTAGTTAACTCCCTTATCGCTCTGTTCCTCTTCTTTGCTATATTCTCTTCTTTCTTCACTACATTTTATTTCTTCTATTCTCCTCACGACTTCTTCACTGTCTTCTCTCAAGTTCTGCATTTTATTTTGTTTTCACAGAGTTGTAAACATGGATGCGTGCTTTAACAACATGCTCTCCCTCTCTCAGTGAGCCTTTGGAAGATGACGATGGTGAAAATGCAGCGTAAATGTCTTAGCAATGGTCGTTTTAGGTCTTAGCAATGGCGGAAATGGTCTCATACTTTTTACACAGTATTGTGTTATGGCGTTTGAAAATATTTTGACCGTTCACTAACCACCATTTGACTAGTTCATGCATGTCTTTTCCTTGACTGTCATGCTGGCTCTGGTGTACATTCTGTCCTTTGTTTTATTCATTATGCAACTCCTTTCACTTTTTTTTTTTTTAATGACAATGTCTGCTTCCATATTCTGCATCATCTCCATTTTCATATGTGTCATCACACTGTCTTCTTCCATACTCCGCATTATCTCGATTTTCATATGTGCCATCATACTTCATCATTGTATGCTATCTCTTCGTTCCTCCACTGCTGCATGCATTACGGTCTCATCATAGCATAGCATACATCATCATTGTCATGCATCTTGCATCATACTTTAGGTTAGTTGCATTCATTCTTTGTATTATGATTTTACACTTTACTCCATTACCATAGCTCGTCACCTTTTATGATTGCACTCTTTTTGCATTGTTTTGACATTTGAATAGTTGCACTATATCATATGACTTTTGAACTTTGAGTTTTGCTCTTTTATTTAATTTTTAAAAATTGACTAATGAAATAGTCACATTTTTAAAATTAAATATTTATAATGTTACTAACCTTTGTTTGTTGTATTGTAGGTCTTCCAAGGGTTTAATGTTAACTTTTTGTTTATGATTCTCTTGTTTAGAAAAATAGGGTAGGGTATGGTATGGATAGGTTATGTAATGTTTTATTGAGTAGTTAGAATAGTGGTATGGAAATGAATATGGATAGAATAGGACTACAAATCATAGATGATGGAATGTATATGAAAGTATAGGTGTTAAAATGTAGATGAAATGTAGGAAATGTAGCTGATGTAGGTAAAAATGCACAACTAGTACTAAATTAGTCTTTACAATTCTAGAATATTTTCGAAAAAAATTGAAATTTTAAGAGTGATTTTTTTACTTATTGTACTCGTATTCCCTTTTGACGTTCATGATGGTTGAAATTTTTTTTATTATTGCGAAGGCTCTTGTAGACTATGTAGAGAATTTATTTCTTCTTGCTTCTTATTTGATTTAGAATAATATTGTTCAGGTCCCTTCTACACGTTAAACTTTGACATTTTCAGGTCCCTTCTGATATGATATTCATTTGATTTTACTTAGGTCCCTTCTGTAGGTTAAACTTTAACATTTTTAGGTCCCTTCTGCAAGTTAAACTTTGACATTTTTAGGTCCCTTCTGATATGATATTCATTTGATTTTACTCAGGTATTTTCTGACATTTTAAATTTTGAGGTCCCTTTTGGCGTAATTTGCAATAGTGTTCAGGTCCCTTCTAGCGTATTTGCAATAATGTTCAATACTTGAAAATTTCTTCTTTTGTAATGATATAGGTCCCTTTATGAATAATTTTCTCAATAACAATTCAGGTCCCTTATGTAAATGTCCAATGATGTACGAGGTTCCTTTGTAATTGTAGTTCATATTATATCTTCAATTCAGCTGTTGAAAACTATTTTCATAGTTTTTTTTTATATTACAAACCTTCCCCTGAGCTGATGATTTGACTTGTCCTCAAGTCTGTGATTTCTTGGAGGGTATAGTTGCAAAAAAATTTAGTACAATAAAATGAAAATAAAAAGAGAATTCATATTGGCCAAACAAGTTGGTTTCCCGACATGAATTCGAGTTTGTATTGTGCCAGTTTCTTAGATTTTCACAACCAAACTCTTTTATTATTATTATTATTATTTAATTATTTTTATTATTTTTCTTTTATTCTTCTTCTGCTGGAATTATGGAAGGCATATTGCTATGCTGTCCCATTAATTCCAGATCTGAATCCATCGAAATTTTTCTCAGAAAATCCTCTTTATTTATAGACTTATTGTAAATTTTAAGCCTATGTCCATTGACAACAAACGAAACAAATGCTTCATCAATTGCTTTTATCTTGACAACTCCATTGTCAAATATTTCTTCAATCTCATATGGCCCAAGCCAATGAGTTGTGAATTTTGCTTTGAAGTCTTTAAAATTGTTGTCGAACAAGAGTGCCCAATCTCCTTTCTGAAACACTTTATTCTTTATGAATCGATCATGCTATTTGATCATTTGTTCTTGGACAAGAGATGTGTGTCCGACTGTTTGTTATCGTATCTCATCCAGTTGTTTTAATTCCATAATTCTTTGTTGTTGTGCCTCAAACAATTCCATCCCCATTCTATTGCTAGCTTGTATGTATGTATTTGAAATTTGATGGGCAATAGGACTTCTTTTCCATACACTAACTGATATAGACTGAACCCAGTTGTGTTTTTCCAAGTTATCCTATATGCCCATAGTGCATCTGTCAATTTCTCTGACCAGTCCTTTTTGTTCATTTTTACAGTCTTCGTCATGATGTTTTCTAGGACTTTTTTTTTATTCCACTTGTCTGTTTTCTTGCGGATGATATGGAGATGATTTTCTATGCTTGATCTTGTATTTATGCATAGGATCTCGAACAAGTTTTGATGTGAATTGTGTGCCTTGGTCAATTACTATCTGTCTCAGAACTCCATACCTTACAAATATCTTTTCAAACAGAAAAGAAACAACAATATCTTCTGTTGCCCGTGCTACTGCCTTTGCCTCCACCCACTTAGTTAGATAATCTATACATACCAGGATGTACTTGTTTCCATCGAATCGAGGGTTTATTGGGCCCACGAAATATAAAGCCCACTGTTCAAATGGTTCAATCAGTACTTGTGGCTTTAATGGCATTTCATTTGATGCCACTAGTCTACCAATTCTTCGGTAGCTGTCACATCTTTTCACATAGCCTCTAGAGTATTTGAAGATGGATGACCAGTAGTAGCCAAGTTTCAGCACTTTGTATGCTATTCTCTTATCTGCAAAATGACCACCACATGGTTCATCATGACATGCTTTAAAAATTTCAATAATCTCGTCTACTCTAACACATTTTCTAATCATTAGATCAACACCAGTATAAAATAGATCTCCATTGACCCAACTATATCTAGCAGTTTCTCTAATTATTCTTCTTTTCTGCTTGTTTGTGTAATGATATGGTAGGATGCCAGATGATAAATAGTTAGCTATATCTGCAAACCATGGAGTTTTGACATTTATAGAAAATATATGTTCATCTGGAAAATTATCTGATACTGAATTTGGATCACCAGGTGAATGTAGTCTTGACAAAAACTCTGCAACTTGGTTATCTTTGCTTGGTTGATCTTGTATAGTAATGTTAAATTCTTGCATTAATAACAACCATCTAGTCATTCTGCCATTTGTGATTGATTTATTCATTAAATATTTTATGGCAGAATGATCCTTGTGGATATAAACTTGATAACCTATTATATAATGTCGAAATTTATTAACTGCATGTACTACAACTAACATCTCTTTCTCTGTAACAATGTAGTTCAATTCTGCCAGTGTTAAGTTTTTATTGATGAAATATATAGCATAATTGAATTGATTCTCTTTTTTTCCAAGTGATGCTCTAATAGTTGTATCAGATGCATCAGTTGAAATGTGAAATGGAAAAGACCAATTAGGTCCTTGAAGAATGGGTGCAATTGATAATTTTTCTTTTAATTTTTCAAATGCATTCTGACAATTATTTGTCCATTGGAATTCGACATCTTTTACAAGTAACTTGAATAATGGCAAAGCTATTTTACTGAAATTTTCAATAAATCTTCTATAGTAGCCTACATAACCCAAGAAACTTCTAACTTCTTTTTGTGTTGTGGGTGGTGCTAATTTCACAATGACCTAAATTTTTGTCGGGTCCACCTTAATTCCGGAAGAAGAAATATGGTGTCCCAACACTATCCCCTCAGTTAACATCATAAAACATTTTTCATTACTGAGTGATAGATTTGTCTCAATGCATATTTTTAACAATTTTTCAAGATTTTGTAAACAATCATAAAATGTTGTACCATACACAGTGAAATCATCCATATAAAATCCACACACTCATGAATCAAATCAACAAAGATTGCAATAACTGCTCTCTGAAAGGTAGCAAGTGCATTACAAAAACCAAAGGGTAATACATTGTATGCATATGTTCCCCATGGGCATGTGAATGTTGTCTTATTTTGATCTTCTAATGCTATCTTTATCTGATTATATCCACTAAATCCATCCAGAAATGAAAATAACTTCTTTCCAGCTAATGAATCTAACACTTGATCGATAAATGGTAAAGGAAAGTGGTCTTTTAATGTAGCTTTTTTCAATTCTCTGTAATCCACACAAATTATCCATTTCCCATTTTTCTTAGGTACTACAACTAAGGGTGAAACCCATTGACTATCTAAAATAGGATAGTTAAATCTGACTTGTAATAGTTTCTGTAATTCCTCTTTCACTATTTCCTTCATCATGAGGTTCATATGTCTTTGTGGTTGCCTTACAGGTTTTATTTCATTATCAGTGTAAATGTGATGGATTCATGTTTTTGGATAAATTTCTGGCATGTCTTTATAATCCCAGGCAAAAGCTTTTGAATATTTTTGCATAAATGTTATTAGATTTTCCTCTTGTGGTGATTGTAAGTTGTTATCAATATTCAAATGTATCTCAAGACCAATTTCAATGATTTTTCTATTTGAATTGGTAATTGAATTTACAAGAAAAACTCTCTCAAATTTATTTTGTAATGACTGTATAGTGCAATTTTCCTGAAAACATTCATTTAAAAGAAACTAGCAACTGTATATTGAGTTACTCTAAGCTACTCTGAAATATTTGGTTTTGAGATTAATAGATCTAATAAGTCCTCATTTCTTCCTCCTCTCTAAAATTATAAACTTGATTAAGAATAAAAACAGATTGAAGTTCTTATGGTTCCTCTCCGTCAAGCCATGATAATAAAGAAGGAGATTGAGCGGGGGGATATAATGTAACATGATTTCTTTCATCTCCATGTGCAATAATCATACTTCCTGACCTGCATCCAATGTAAGCATCTGTAGTGGCTAACCATGGTCTACCTAAAATTAAGGGATGCCCTCCCAAGTTTGTTTTTGGATGCAAAATCAAGAAGTCTACAGGATACTCCCATGAATCCAGTGAGACAATGATATCTTCCAATATACCTTTTGGGACAACTTTAGATCTGTCTGCAAGTTCTAAAACTCTAGTAGTAGGTTTAATGTTGTTCATATTCAAATGTTTCATAGTCTATGTTGTCATAACTTTGATACCTACTCCCAAGTCTATTAAAGTATTTGGCACTGAAAATTTGTTAATCGAAATGGTAATCATAATAATTCCTGGATCAACATATTTTTCAATAGTTGTGTTTGTGGACATGAGACTAGCTAAACTTCCAATTACCTGGATTGTAGGTGGATCCTTCTTTCTTCTGCCAGATTTCTTAATGAATAATTCCTTTATTGTTTTTGCATATATCGGAATGTCTTTAATTTCCTGCAACAAAGAAATTTTAACATATGTGTTTTTCAATTCATCCAAAATATTAAATTCAGGGAGAGATATTGGAATATTTTGTTGTATCAATCTCTCTGGATATGGTGGAGTCTGTGTCATAATAGATTTACCTTTCTGAATTTGCTTTTCTGGTTGAGATTGTTGATTTTGTTCTCCTTGTTCAACTTCTTCTTCAATTATCGAAGGAGAATCATTTTTTAATACCTTCCCAAACCTTAGGTGGACATCTTGTACGAGAAGAATTGAATAAGTAGGATAATATGTTGCCTCTTCCACATGATATGATGGTCTATCCACCTTGTTACTTGGATTAACTACTCGCTGAGCTGGAAATTGTGTTGGTCTAGGAGGTGGTTGGTTAGTAGGCAATTGAAGTTGCTGCGGTTGAGTTAGCATTCGTGGGTTTTGAGATGGATATGGCATTTGTTGTTGTTGCTGGAATTGTTGATATTGAGAAAATGGTTGTGGAGGGTATGGTTGTTGATATTGATACTACTGGGGATACATTTGCTGTGGTGGTTGGTTTCCATAACCATATCCTCTCCAACCTTGTGCAGGTTGGTTTTGATATTGTTGTGGTGGCCAAACCTGCCATGGCATTAGTGTATTCCATGTATTTTGAGGATATTGAAAAATTTGGGGATTTTGCTGAGGGAATTGTTGAGGTATCCTTGGTTGCCAAGGTATCCTTGGAGCCATATAGTAGAGATAATCTACTCCTTGCACTTCTTCTCCTTTCAATTCTGTTAATTTGGGACATTTTTTTGTTGCATGATTTTTTGTGCATAGTCCACACACTTGTATACCTTGCAAAGGGCATTCCCTGAGTGGATATTTTTGTCTACACTTTGGAAAAAAAATTGCTAGGATTTCATCTTGCTCTTTTTTCTTTTTCTTAGCTTTCAAAACATCTACTTGTGTTCCCAAAGTGCTTAAGAGATTTGTTTTAAAATTTTCTAGCCTAGCTTCCTATCTCTACTCTTATTACTGCACTTGCTGCAGATTTGGAAGCTTTTGATGAAATATCTCTCTGCCCACTCTTTGCTCTTCCCCTAGAGTATTTTTTACATAATTCAACAATTTCCTCAAATGGTAAATTGGAAATATCTCCTTTTCCCATTACATTAAGAATGTCTAAATACTCATCTCTAATACCCTTAAGAAAAATAGTGCGGATGGTATCAGAACTAAGAGAATGATGTTTGGATTTCTATAAATTGTAAAGGAATCTTTCCAAATATTCTTCCAAAACTTTGTCTTCTTGTCAAGTGTCATTCAGAAAATGTCTTCTTTCGAGTCTCTAGCCCTGCAGTAAGCTTGATACTTTTTAAGAAAAAATTTCTGCATATCCTCCCAAGAAGCAATTGTATGTTCTCCTAATCCCATGAACCATTTCAAGGCTACCGCTTTCAGAGTAGCAGAAAAAAGTAGAAGCTTGTGTGTGTCATTAGTATATCCATAGGTTCTACACAATATATCAAATTCGAACATGAATGCATCAGGATCTTATGTTGACATTCCATAGAAATTAGGCAATACAGAAGGTGGAATATTTTTCATTTTTATTTCTTCTCCTAGTATTTCTCTTGCATCTAAAATAGGAAAGCCAAAATTAGTTTCCTGATCATTGTTAACTTTGCGCTTATTTTCTTGTGTTCTTCGATATTGATTTTCTCTTCTTGCTTCTTCCTCTATTCTTCTAAGTGCTTCTGCTCTTCTGTCTTCTTCTGCCTTTCTATCTACCTCAATTCTTCTTTCTTATTCTCGTTGTCTTCGCCACTCCCTTTGTTGTCTTTCATATTCTAGTCTTTGTTTAGGAGTCATGTTTAGTCTAGTTGATCCTTCTCCTTCTTCAACCATTTCTTTTTCAGAGATTTGTAGTGTTTCGATAGGAGGTTGATTCTCTATTTCTTCAATTACTTTGATTTCTTCAAGGATAGGTTGCTCTAGTTGTTCAATAGTTGTTTTTCTTGTGTCTTTTTGTTTCCATACGGAAGGAGGTTCTTAGGTGATTGATTTTTCTTTACCTCTAAGGCTAACATGATTTTTATTTCAACTAAAGTTAATCTCTGTCTTGATCTCTATTTTTCCTCTAACTCTTCTATAGTAGGATTTCCAGCAACTGGTGTTGTTAATCATGTGGATGAATGAGTTGCTGGAGGGTTTTGTTTCACAAATCTACCTTTCTGATCTCTATTTCTAGGCATAAGAAAACATTGCTTGAAAGAAAAATTATGTTTTTGTTGTTTTTGGTGATTTTATATTGTTTTTGTTTTTTCTTTTTTTCTTTTTGTCTTCCTATTTGACCGTTTTGAATATGCTTCCCCGACAACGGTGCCAAAATGTTGGGTCAATTTCCTGTTGTAAACTAATGCAAGTATTTATTATCAATCTGGGTTAGTGGAAATTAGAAGCATCCCCAAAGTATATGGGTTTCAGTTGTGATCAATTCAGAAGATGGTTTATTAATGATTAGGGAAATGCATATTACAAATATAAATCTAACTTAAATAATTTCTAAATTCAGATGTGTAATTAGAAGCAGAAGAATCTCCTGACTTAATAGATTTGTTTGTCCTTCTCTAACAAGATTACCATGTGAATTAGAAATAAAAACTACTTAACTAAACAATACATTAAGATACATGAAGTAATGATTGAAGAGGCTCTTCACTGAAGAGGTCCTGATTTTCCTTCATCATATATTCATTTATTAGTAATGCTATTGTTAAAACCAGGAATTTAGAAAAAATAAGAAAGATGAATCTTAGTTTTTAGTCTCTTGATCAGATAGAAGAATTATTTAACTTTAAATACTGTGTTGACTCTTCATATGTAGAATTAAGATCTATCAGCAATCATTTAAAAGCATGTAGAGATGAATTATAGCTGAAGATCTTGATTCGATAGAAAGAATGTTTAACTTAAACATTTGTTTGTCCTTTCATATGAAAGTTAAGAATGATCATTAGATTCATCAATAATCAGAAACAATCAGCATAAACAAGTTAAACATAAGAAAACTAATTCAGAAATTACAGCTACAAAATAAACTAAGAAGTGCACTTAGCTTGGTGGGGGGGGCTTCCACCCTTGCCTCGCACACTGAAGGTGAATTTAGCTACTTAAGACTTCAATCAATCAACCATCATATAACAACAACAAATGTGATAGAAGATATCCTCAATTATGTCTCCAAGTCTCAGAAATAATAATATTAAGTCATACAAGTTCTACATATGAAAGCCTTTAAAGTTTGAGGCTTAAATAGATAAGTATCTAACAAACTCATCTAAAATAGCTCAAGTAGTCATAACTATCCTTATCCTATCAAATCAAGTTGAATTCATCCATCAGATCCATCAAAATCTAGAAAATCCCACAAAATAAGTGTTTTGACCTAGTTTCTAGGGATCCTCCACAAAGACAGGTAATGTTTGACCGTCTTTGACTGGGCCTATTAAAGCTCAGTTTGACTGTACCAACATGTGTACTCTTATTATTAGTTCCCAAGCCTTCTAGAAATGTATCCAAATCGATCCCGAGTGTCTTGCACATATATCAAACCATAATGCCATTACGGGAATTTCTATTGTTGTCCAAAAATGCACTTAAATTTCAATTTTTACAAAAACATCTAATAATTGAAAAACATAACTTAAATACTTGTATATGCATCTTTTGGTCAATATAAGGTCGATATGATGGTGAATAGATGGATAATATGGAAAAATAAGGTGTATTTCATAAACAAAAAGAGATAAAAAATGAGGGCCAACAGTTATTCAAGAATTTGGAGCATTTTTTTATAATCCATCAAGCCAAATCTATAATAGGAGGGAAAAAAAGGTTGAACATAGTTATTGAAGGGTAAATTTTTAATCGAGCATTTATTGGTGAAGGGTTAATTTATTATGAGAACATCCCTCTTGAAGGACAAAATTGTAAATATAATGTTTATTTATGGGAAGCCTAACGGCCCACAAAGTCAAAAACAATTTGTATGACGGGTACAATGAAATCCAAATTCCAACCCTGGTGGGAACTATGTGATTTGTCAAGCTTGGTAGATAGGTTGGAAATTTCTTTTTGACAATATGATTTGTTTTAACTATAAAAATAAGCATTATTACCTAATAGGAATAATCACTATATAAAATTGTTTTAATATGGGATATATTTGTAATTTTATTAATAAGAATAAAATCATAATATAAGAAATTGAATTGAGTTAACATATTATTATTGTGTTTAGAGGAATGGGGTGGGTTCATACTCATGTGACACGAGATCAATTTTCACAGATACCAGATACCATTATATTTTTGGATGAACCCATTTGTGCCCCCACACATAGCCATCAAGGCTTTCAAGGGAATTTTAACCTTGAACCACACACTTCACAAAGACTTCATATCATACAACAATAGCCAATTAAATTGCCCCCTAAATGGTAGTCAAATTATTATTTTTATTATTGTGTTTATTACTTTTTATTTTTTATTTATTTTTCATAAAAATGACATTATGTTTTAATATTATTGTTTTTTAATTTTTTATTTTTTTTAACTGTAACGGATATATGAATTTTATTTATCTGAAAAGTTTATGGGTCATTTCCGGAGTGACCCCAATTACATTGCATATTTCTAACTGCTGCTGCTTTTAATCTATTACATTTTTCAGGGCATTTGAACAAAGCTTTCATTGTTTACAATTAGCAGTGCTTTCATGAGTGAGCTGCCTTTTTTTTCCATCTGATCAGCTTCACTATTTGACTTTCTAAGAATATGATAAAATTTGCAGCTGTCAAAGTCTAGAAGAACTCTCTTAAATCTGTCCAAAATTTTGTTGAGGCTGACATTGTTGAACCGTGCCTCCAAGTTTAAGTTTTTAATTATTATCTCTGAATCACCGAAAACTTGAAGATCTTTTACTCCTTTGTCTCTTGCGATAAGGCAAGCTTTGAGAAGCCTGAGGATCTCTTCTTGATTGTTGGATTTCTGGCCTAATCCCCAATAGAAGCAATCTTTTGAAGAGCCGTTCGGAGAGTAGATGACCCCCCAAGCACCAGCAGCACCGGGGTTCCCTTTGGACGCCCTGTCAAAGAAGAGTGTGGTTAATTTTTGAGACTGCCACCAAGATTGAAAGGAATCATCATTATCTCTTAAGCGCCAGTCCGGATTGCCACTTTGAGGGGAGAGGAGATACTTGCTCGGATAAGGCACTAGAGGGCCTAACCACATCTTTTCTTCGGGAAGTAGCAAAGGATCTTCTTTTAAATACTGCTATTGGGCTGCTTCTAGGAGGAAGGACTTGGCTTTTGCAGCTACTTGCAATGGGGAGTGCTGCACCTCTTTGAAGATCAGCTGATTACGTACCAACCAAAGCTGCCAACATACATATTTGGGAAGCGCTATCCAGATTTTGTGCCAAAATGATTTGGGGGGGATTCGTTGGGGATAGAAATGACTCCAAGAGGCAAAGAGATCTAAAACAGAATTTTGGGAAGGGGCTGGAATCTGAAAGTCCTGTAAAATGAGCCCCCAGACTTCTTTAGCAAAAATGCAATCCATAAATAGGTGCTGGGCTGTTTCGGTGTTGTTGCTGCATAACACACATCTATAAGGCCCTACTATGTTCCTTTTCTCCAGATTATCTCTCGTTAGAAGTTTGTTATGGACCAGGGTACAGAAAAAGAAGTTCACTTTTGGTAAGGCAAGAGATTCCCAAACGTTTTTCCAGAAAGCCGGTGTTTGACTGCTATTTCTTGAGGCCTGCAAAGCTCTATATCCTGCTGCTGTGGTATAAACACTGGTCAGGCCCCAACCCCAGCTATCTTTTATGGATTTATTGACAGGGGCAGTGTCCTCCAGCAGATCTTCTAGCAAGGTTTGTTGATGAGCTAACCTGGCTGGTACTCCATGAAAATCCCAACCAGCCCAATCTCCACGTTGATCCCATTTCGATAGGTCGTATAGGCTATTCACTCCTGCTCGCTCCAGCCAGTTTCTGAGGTTTGTTATGTCCACGTTTTCTGCCAGAGATTCATTCCCCATGATGCTATCCATCCACAGATAAATACGTTTGTCGCTTCCAGGTATTCTATAGATCTGTTTTTTAAATAAGTTGCTGCTTTTGCAGCATAAATTCCAAACCTGTGTGCAATTTTTTGTGTTAACGTTATGCAGATTGCTGAGAGATTTGTTGGGACCATACTTTGATCGCAGAGTGGTACTTACCGGGTGTGTGGGCTCGTGGATCAGCTTCCACAAAATCTTACCTCCCAGCGCTAAATTGATAAGAGTGGGATCTCTTATTTGCAACCCCCCCTCCACCATCGATTTTTTGACTACTTCCCAATTCACCAAATGCTTTTTTTTTCCATTGCCCTTCCCTCCTTGCCACAGAAATTCTCTGAGAAGTTTGGTGATCTGCTCCATCACATTTCTTGGTGCCAGAAGAAAGGAAGCCCGGAAAATTGGAAGCGCAGACAGCAATGATTTGATCAAGATCACTTTGCCTCCCTTGGTCAACCAGTAGCCACCCCACGTAGCAATCTTGGTTTTAATTTTAGAGATTATTTCACTCCATAGAGATCTTTTATTAACTCCAGATATGATGGGAAGGCCGAGATACTTAAATCTGTCCCAATTTTCTTGGCCTTTGAACCCAAGGAGTGTGGTAATGCCTGTAAGTTCTTGTTGGTCTATATTCTAGCTGAATACTTCGCTTTTACTCTCATTGACTAAAACTCCCGAAACTCTGCAATAATTTCTGAGGACTGTGTCAAAAGCTTTGGCTATTCTAATGGAGGCTCCACCGAGGAGGAGTGAATCATCAGCAAAAAGTGCGTGATTCAGGGGATCAGATCCGTTGGAAGGTTTGAGACCCGGAATGTTACCAGCTAATCTTTCTGCAGTGAGATTTTCACTAAGGGAGTTTTCCATTAAGATGTACAGAAAGGGGGAGAGTGGGCATCCCTGCCTGATGCCTCTCTGAGCTTGGAAAAAGTTTGTTGGTCGACCATTGACTAGGGGGGCAATCCACGGATTGTCAATGCAGGCTTTAATGAGATGTACAAAATGAGGCGAAAAGCCAAAGGAAAGAAGAACATTGCTGAGGAATGTGCGATTAACTCTGTCAAAATCATTTTCCATATCTAATTTTATCAACATACCTTTCTCTTTTCGCTGTTTACTGGAATGGATTGTCTCCTGGACCTGGATTACGTTGTCCAGAATATGCCTACCTTCCACAAAACCACCTTGAGAACTGGAGATCAATCTTTTTAGCAATGGCTTGATCTTATTTGCTAACAGTTTAGCCAGAATTTTATAAGAAGCATTACACAGTGAAATAGGCCTGAATCTAGCAAATGATTCAGGCTTGGTGTCTTTGGGGATTAGAGCAAGGTAAGTGGAGTTGGTTCCTCCACCTATCTTGGCTTTTTTCATGAATCCACTTATCATTTTATGAAGGTCTACCTTGATAATGTGCCAGCAATATTTATAGAAGTGGATTGTGAATCCATCAGGCCCAGGTGCCTTGTCAGCTTCCATGGACCATATAACATTTATGATTTCCTCCTCAGTGGTAGGTCTACAGAGAATTGCGTTGTCTTTAGGACTGATGAGGGAAGGGATGTTGGAGAGGAAGTCAGCAGTTTCCTCATCGTTACTTTGAGCTCCTTCACTGTATAGGTTCTTGAAATGGGATTCGGCGGCTACTTTGACTTGATTGAAACCTTTGCAGACTTGGACCTCAGCTATTTTGATTTCTTCTATATAATTCCTTGAAAGTCTCGCTCTGTATTGTCGGTGGAAGAAGGAGGTGTTTCGGTCCCCAGCCTTCAACCACAGGCTTCTGGATTTGAGTCTCCAGTATTATTCTTCCTTTCGGAAAGATTGATATGCTGTTCATTGGACTTTTATTTCTGTTTCCAACAAATGCTGTTGTGATATATTTGCTTTCCATATCTGTTTGCAGGGACTACAATGACTGCACTGCCTCTTTTCTTTGTTCGGTAGGAGTAGGGGTTGGTTTCTTTATCCAGTCTTTCAGGGATTGTTTTGTGGCTTTCAACTTTTTCTCCCATACATAGCTTGAGGATCGCGTGAAGGATTTGGACCATGCTGCTTTCACCGTTTCCAAGAAACCATCTCTCTCAATCCAAAGAGGGCTGAATCGAAAAGGGATGGGACCTAGGTCTTCTTCATCTTCTAGGAGGAGCTGAATTGGCTTATGATCAGAGGTAAGTTTAGGCAGAATTTTGGTGATGATGATATTTTTTTTCATCATTATGGAGATTTGCACCAGAAAACGGTCTAATCGAGCAGAAATGTGGTCCGATCCAACCCGATTATTGGTCCAGGTATAAATGCCTCGGACAGGATTAAAATCTAAAAGATCCCAAAGCTGAGAGAGCTCCTCCACCTTGGGCAGCATGGGGTCTCTGATGTTGGTACCCCCCCTCTTCTCTTTTGCTTTCATTACAATATTTAGGTCCCTGGCTATAATGATATTGGTGGGAGAAGACTGCTCTAAGAAGGCAGAGAGAGTATTCCAGCATTCTCGTTTTTCAGAGTAAGAAACAGGTACATAAAGATTGAAGAGAGAGATGGATAACTTACTTGCATTGTGCTTCAGTTTCGTGAAGATCCAGTGCTGGGTTTCATGATAGTTATTCAATTGGAATAGGTCTTCGGTCCAAAGAGTTTCCAACCCACCATAGGTTCCCCTTGCACTGACTGCTTTGCCTGTTCTTTTATTCCACTTTGAACTGCTGATCTCTAGAAGGGCTTGCCCTTCTATTTTGGTCTCTTGGAGCATGAGAATGTCTAAGGGTTCTACTTTCAAAAGGTCCTTAACTGCATCAATTTTGGAGGGATTCCCCAGTCCTCTACAGTTCCAAGAGACGAGTTTCATTATTTACTGTAAGGGGGGTTGGGGCCTCCCTTGGAAGGCCTTGGTCTGGTATTTCGTCTTATTGACATTTCTATTGTGGGTTGACTTCCTTGTGTTTTGAGCCTTTTTGCCTCCTCCTCCCTCTTTTCTTTGCGGGATTTCCTTCCTGCTTTTTTCGATGGTCGCTCATAGGTTTCATCCTCCGAAGAGTCAGAGATTTCCATTGGTTCTTTCCTTGCTATTTCTACGTATGAAGGATTGGTGGGGCTGCCTTGATTGGTATCGATCTGTGTTGCTTCCCCTCCCTCTTTGTTTGAAGGTGGAGTATCTGCCTGTTCCACATTCTCCTGAGTTAGATTTACTTGGTTGATCTGCTGAACACTTTCTGTCCCATTTGGAGTTGCTTCCATTTCTTGGTTGATTTTGGATCTGCTAGGTCCTCTAGTTGTATTGCCTTTACCTGTGCCTTTTTTTGAGTTTGCATTTTTCTGAACTAGAGTCCATTGTTCCCCGTTTTGTTTGTCTACTTGTTCCTCAACCTTCTTCTTGCAGTGCTTTGCAAAGTGACCGTGTTCGTGGCAGTGTCTGCATTTAAAAGGTCGTTGTTCGTAGTCCAACTCTTGGACATGCGTCCACCCAACAACAGTGAGTTTGATTGCTTCCGGTAACCCCTCTTCTAGATCCACTTCTACCCAGATGCGAGCGCAAGAATACTGATCCTTTAGTGTAGCTTGGTCTATGTATTTTCCCAATGCATTACCTATGATCTGGAGGGATTTTTTATTCCAGCAATGGAGAGACAAATGGGGAAGCCTAACCCAAACCGGGACAGCAGAGGGGACATCCTAGGTGGGATAAAAATCAAGGGACCATTTGTTTAGATAAAGGCCCTGGGGACCCATGAAGTATGGTCCATTTCTGAATATTAAGCCTCTATCGTTGGGGTTTTCGAAGACAAACACAAAGAAGCCCTTACCTACGAAGTAACTTTTGACTCCCTCTTTGATAAGAGGCTTCGAGTTCCTTTGAGTCCATTCCTCAACCGATTTTGGAGACGGCCAGAGGCCCGTGAACTGACCTATGAGTCCTCTTTCTGCCAGATTCAAAGCCGCTTTGCAGGTATCTTCTTCAGGAAGGGCCACAGAAGGGATTGAGTCCATTTTCTTAACAAACTTCTGCTGTGAAGCTGAGGGAGGGCGCTTCGGGCCGGCAGCTACCAATGATCTGAAAGCAAGAACCTCCGGAGGCATAGGAGGGGGGCCAGGCTCCCCGCAGGCATCCATGATCAGAAAGAGCTCGAAGCAGGCCGAGCAGAAGGGCGCAGAGGTCTCAGGGGTGTGCTAGAGCAGCCAGCAGCCTAAGCGCTAGCAGAGCGCGAGGAGGCAGAGCAAAGGAGATTTGAGGAGACCACCCCCGGCCAGAGCAGTAGCAAGTCGACCAAGAACACGCCCAAAGAACGAGCCCGGGAAAAAATGAAAGAAATGGCACAAAAAGAGAGATCCGGCCCGATGCGCCGTGCAGCCAAACCAGAGCACCGCGCCCAACCGATGCGTCGCGCGGAGACAAAACAACTCCCACAGGAACCGACCCTGAGCGTCGAGCATGCCTGATGCGTCGCGCCGATAGCCCAGTGCGTCGCGCACTGCAACAAGGCTCAAACCTTAACCCTGGAAAATTTGCAGAGCACATTATTGTTTTTTAATTTAACTCTTCATTACAATATATAATTTAACACTTCATCACAACATTTTCCTTATACTAAGTTGTATAAAACCTATAGGTGGACAAGTAGGAGTGAAGTTCCAAATTTTTCTCTTCTTTTAGATGTTGTAATTTGGCCTATCTTGCTGTTAGGGAAGCGTTTTGGGGCTTTATTATTAGTTAATGCTGGTATTGTGGGTTGAAGCTTCCTTGTTTCTGACAATATTTTGGACTGTATCCCATTAATATATTTGAACTAGTGAAACTGGCGGGTCTAATTCTGAGTGCTATCTACGTCCTATATCTACTTATTGTTGATATTTTGCAGGCCTCCAGACACAGAACCTGATGTTTACAAGCTTTGAGTATGTCTATTCCCAACAAATCAGAGAAGGACTCTAGAGGTGAATCTGTGTCATCAGAGGCGCCCTTGCGAAAGAAGTTGAAGAAGTTATTTTTGGATTTTACCAATCCATACAAAACTATCAATTTTCAGTGTTGTTACAGGTGGTGGAGGTGCTTAGGTTGTTGGTGTTGTTGAATGCCTCATCATGCATCTGGCTGTTCGAGGATAGATTGGATTCTTCCTATTGTTCATGTATTTTTCTCTAGACTCAGACACTAGGGTGGTGTTCTGGTGTTTTTTATAGCTGTCGCATTTTTATTTATATATCCTTTTCTTGCCTTGCTCTGGTGCCTTTCATATGGATGTACTTATTTTTTTCAATCCCCAAGGTCTGCTCTGGTCACATATTCTCCTCGTATTTTCCTTTTTAGAGTGGCGACGTTCAAATCTAGTCATCTCTCTCATCGGGATTTATTTTATTGTTACAAAGCTCCATTGTGTCCACCTTTATAAATGTGGCGTGCTTTTGAATGATTCTCCCCTTTATTTCCCTTCTTGGGTGGTGGATCCAAATCAATCGTTGGTCTTGGTTAGTGATCCATATTTCATATTCCAAGTGTCTCCTGAGAAGTTAATTATATAGTGCCTCGTGTATTTATTTTGAGACCTCGAGATTATGTTATACCTGATATGGTAGGTGGTACTAGCTTATTTTCTTCGATCTTGGTCAATCTAAGAGCTGCCTAATATTAATTCCCCTATTTGGGTTGTTGGATTTTTTATTTATTTTATTCTTGGCTTGTGGCATGGGGTGATGGGTGTCCTGGAAGTTGACCTCTGTATTCATGAGGCATTTATAAAAGCCATGATGGAAGCTAATTTGAAATTTGCGAAGACTAGGCCCACCTTAGATCAACCTGGCACTTCTAAATTGCATGCATGCCAACTTGTTCCTTATTCTTGTCCAAGATAATAACAATACGTGGATCTCTCTTCCAACCGACTACTTGCTGCCCATTGGCAACATTTGTCTCGTTGTTTACATGGTAAAATAATCAAGTCATCCTATGAACAAAAACTTCTTATTTTTGGTCACAACACTTTGTGGGATAGGGTCACTAGTATTCAAAAGAGGGCATTGGTCAGTCAGTGGTTCTTTGTAGACATTTCTGAAGGTAACATGCAGGACTAGGTCCATACCTTATGCATATAATCCGAAATTGATTTTATTGATGAACTCTTGGTTTTATATCCATTTTCTGCACCAGGATGATGTTGAAAGTATCCTTAAATCCCTAGAGGTGTGTGGTTGTGGCTTCCTTATTCTTCACTAATGGTATATAGGGTTTAATCCCCTATTAGATTCCCCACATAACAATATTTCTTGGGTTAAATTACCAGGGTTTCCTCTGGAACTTTGGAAGCATCAGGCTTTGGAGGAGATAGGAAACTCGATTGGTAATTTTATTTATAGGGATCGAAGATATCTAGGTGCTTGAGACAAGCGGGTGGATTGGATTCTGGTGGAAATTGATTTCAAAGGAGGTCTCTTGGATCACATATACTTGGAATGGGAGTTGATTAGCCTCCGCCAACACCTATACTATTGGGGTATACCTTTTCACTTTCTCTTTTTCCATCATAATGGTCATTTACTAGAGAGGTGTCCTTGGCATTATTTTTCTCTCACTGATTTCTTGGATCGTGTAGGGAGACATGGAGGTGGAGGTCATCATCGGTCAGATATGGTTCTTCATAGATAAGAATAAGGTACTGTTCCTTTGAATATTCAGTCTCCATTTTTTTTTTGATGTTCCATCCACATCTATTGTCTCCCCTCCTTCGTCCTTGGTTGATCAGATTTTGATCAAGGACCTAAGTGATAGCTCAAATTGAAAAGTGTTCTAAAGTGTGTCAAAGTTGAGTGACCAGATATATCTCGTCTTCCTGATTCTAGCGCCACCAACTGTTCGAAAAACTGACACCGTATGAAGAAGTTATCACGATTTGAAAAGTCCAGTAAACTACAATTTTCAACCTTTGACCAAGTTTGACTAGGAATTTGAATATTCAGCAAAAAAAGTATTCCAGGAAATATTCCTAGAATATTCCTTAGAATATTCCCTGAAATATTCCTTCTAGGCCAGTCAGATCATGACAAGTGGCAGTTTATTATTCGTCAAAGAGTTTTGAAGGGCTAATCATAGGCCACCACGTGGCCCAGGAACAATGTTCTAAAATTTTGGTCGGGGACAGGAGTCGACCCCGCGACCTCCTCACCTTCATGTGCATGCCCTTACCATCTTTGTTATCAGTTATTTCTTAACCTATAGTTGTTATAGCTTATACTTAAATTGTAATGGTTTCTAATTTGGGGGAGCGGAGGGGCCAACCCCTCCCCATACGTCCTTAGCCTATGAACCAAGGGCCAAGAACTCCCATGGTTCAGCCTACTCGCAAGGTTTAACACATGGAAACTTAACATTTAATCCGATGGTTCCACAAATGGTTATTCAACATTAAACTCAGGTTTTAATGCCATAACCCCAGTCTATCCAGAGTTCCGCCATGATTTTGTAACTGTGTGGTTTGGGACATGTGTCCAACCACTTACACCTAGCATTTATTGTAATGGTTAGCGCTGGTGGGAATATTGGAGGCGTGCCAAAATTGACGCTCAGGCCAAATGTAGTTGGGTTAAGTGCAGTTGCTCCAGATTTAGTGGAGCTGATTTAGGGGTCACTAGACAAAATTTGTTTAGGCTCTATCTTGAGCTAGATTCAACCATTCTGAGAGTGTGAATAGTCAATTTTGAATATCTTAGACATTCCAGACTCATTTGTGAGGGTTTTAGATCCATTATAGAACTTCTAAGTGAAATTTTTCTTCAAATAATTTCTAGGGGCCACTAGGGCCATAAGGGGCCAGGAACAGAATGAGGCTTAGCCAGGGCAGCTAGAGGCCTTTCTCAGAAATCAAATAGTCAATTTTGGATTTTTTAGAAATTATGGAACTAATGGTGAGTTTTGAAGAGCCATTAGAGGACTTATGAGGTCTAATATGCTTCAGAGAAGTTTTCAGTGACCCGAGAGCCAGGGGGTGCCACTAGGTGTTAGAGGCGAAACTAGAGCAGCCAGAGGCCAATTTATGCAAGTGAATAGTCTATTCTGATTATTTTTGACATTTTGAATCCAATGGAAGGATTTTTAGAGCCATTTGGAGACTTCTGAAGGTCTAGAAGCCACATGGAAGTTTTGGGTAGCCTAGGGCCAACAATAGATGGAGGCCTAGATTGGGGAGCCAAAGCTCAATTTGAGCAAATGAAAAACCTATTTTGGATGTATGATGTATGTTGGAGATAGTGGAAAAGGTTTCAGGGACATAAAAATATTTCTAAGGGATTTAATGCCACAGAGAAGCTTAGGGAAGCTTAAGGGCACCGAGAGAAGGATTCAAGTCTAAGGGAGCCAAGGTTCATCTTCAGAGAGATTTTAGCCATACCAGGGGTATGATGGTATTATAAACTCATTGGTTTAGTTCAGATAACCATTGGAGTTGAGTTATTAACTTGTAAAAGATATTTTCCATCATAATCCCAAAGAGCCAAGTTAGTTGACAAAGGCTCAAGGAGACGTAGCCCACGATATTCAGGTGAACTCCTATATTAAATTTGTTGTTATGTGTTGATGCTTATTTTCTGCAAATTATGGTTGTTGCACATGATTAATATCAACAAAAACAAATGTTCTTAAAGCACTTAAACAGTTAAAAAAACATACCCCTATTTCAAGTAATCATTTCTACACAGTCATGTATAAGCAAGATCTTTTATTTGTTTAACTGAGTGAGAGGTGCTTGCGCATAAGCATTTCAAGTTATCCACCCATTTTCAGATTAGATGGTATTAGAGCACTACATTGCTTGCTTGACAAAGCACTAGGTTGCTTGCTTGACAGAGCACAAGGTTGCTTGTTTGACTTGAAAGGTGTTTAACAGTGCAAAGAATTTAACTATTTGCAAATTTATTGTTGCTTACAAGTTTGAGTTTACTAGAGGTGAAGGGGGGATATTGTTAGCTAAGTCCAGAAGAGGAAAATAAGGAAGAAGGATGAAAGAAATTTCCTTAGCTAAAGGACCTCAAGGCAACCCTGGAAGCACAAGAGGGTTTGTTTGCAAAAGGTTGCTTGAAGAAGAGCTTGACTCTACAGCCATTTTGTTCAGAAGCTTTGTCAATTGTTTTTGAAAGCTTTGTGAATTTTTTTGAAGTTCTTTAGTTCATTGACATAAGATGACAACTTCGTCAAGTGAGGTTTCAAAATACTCCTCCTTCACAAGATTCTTCGATGAAGAGATGAAGCGAGACTTCTACATCTTGAAGGATAGGGTGCAAATTCTGTTTGAAAATAGAAAGGAAAGCACTAGACTTCATGAGAAATTGGTTGTTATGAAGCAAGAGAAAGAAGGAATTATTCAAAGAATGCATGAGATGGAGATGCAACTCCATAAAGCCCAAGAGGCCTTAACCAAGAACATGCATGAAGTAGAGGTAATTCACTCAAATTTGTCTTCAAATTCCTTGTCAGATATATGTGTAGGTTCATTTGAAAAGAACACTAGAGGTATAGGGTCCAAGTTGATGTTAAAAATTGGCTATGAAGGCAAGGGTTTAGGCAAACATGCATAAGGCATGATTGATGCTATTTTGGTTGAGGAAAGGCCTAAGAAGTTTGGTCTAGGCTATGTTCAATCTTATGGTGAAAACTCTACAACCATGAAGGCATTTGAGACAACTCAAAGAAGAACTTTTGTTACAAGTTATAAACCCCAAACATGTCAAGTTTGTTTTCAAGTTGATTTCTATTGTTTGAAGCCTATGTTGCAGCAAGATGTTTGTAGACATGCAACTGATGGTGAGAAAGAGAGTTATGACAACTTTCATGACATGAACACTGATGGTAGTCTTCAAAATAAAGCTAGAACCTCTACAAGTTCATCTCCTTAAGAAGGTAAAAAAGATGGACATGCAAAGCAACATTTGAGGTATAATTCTTCGCATAGTCAAGTTGATTATGTTTTTGTTAAGCATGGAAAATCTGCATGCATGAATGGAAGAAAGAGTTGTTGCTCCTAATGTGGTCTGTGTGACCATGATGTTTCAAAATGCTGGAAGAGGATGAAGGCATACAGGAAATAGTTGAAGCAAAGGCAACTTGCAAAGAAGGTGCAAAAGACTTGCACACATTTCTAGAAGAAGGGACATGTTATTGCCCAATGTTGGACATTGCATCCAACTAATCATCCCAAGCACATGAAGAAAGAGGATAGAAATATTGCAAAATTGGAACCAAATATTCCATCATTGATGTGAGAACAAATGTTTCACATGAAGATTTTCAGCAGCAAAAATCACCATGGAAGTGGCTTGGTAAGAAGTGGTTTGACTTCTTAACCTTGTATGACACACATTCATTTGTACATATGAAAATTTCAGTTATGTATGCATTTCTATTGGAAACTTATGTTTGTTTGAGCCACCTTGGATCGATGATCAATGACATGATGTTCAGCTACCTTCAATTGAAAAGTTCTTTCCAGAAATTTCTGAATGAGTTCAAGGAAGATACAGTTCTTGATAGGAGGACAAGTGCATCCAAGAAGGGAAGTGTTGACTACCTTCGAGTTGGGCTCAAAGGCACTAAGCTATGCAAGGAAAAGTGAAAGAAGGCTAGAAATGTGAGGGTGTTTTACTCTCATCTACTGAAAAAATCAGGTAATCAGTCTTTTAGGGTCCAAAAGATTCCCAATGGGGAGGTGTGATCATATTTGGATCAAGGAACTAAGTGATAGCTCAAATTTTAAAGTGTTCGAAAGTGTGTCAAACTAAGTGACCGGATAGATCTCGTCTTCCTGATTTCAACATCATGAATGGTTCAAAAAATCAACACCGTATGAAGAAGTTATCACGATTTGAAAAGTCCAGTAAACTGTAATTTTTGACCTTTGACCAAGTTTGACTGGGCATTTGAATATTCAGCAAAAAATATTCTAGGGAATATTCCTTCTGAGCCAGTTAGATCATGACAAGTGGCAGTTTATTATTCGTTGAAGGGTTTTGAAGGGCCAATCATAGGCGGCCACGTGGCAGGCCCAGAGGCTGCCACATGGCCCAGGAACAGTGTTCTAAAATTTTGGTCGGGGACAGGAGTCGACCCCATGACCTCCTCGCTTGCACGTGCATGCCCTTACCATCTCTGCTATCTGTTGTTTCTTAACCTATAGTGGTTGCAGCTTATACTTAAAGTGTAATGGTTTCCGATTTGGGGGAGCGGAGTGGCCAAACCCTCTCCATACGTCCTTAGCCCGTGAACCAAGGGCCAAGAATTCTGATAGTTCAGCCTACTCGCAAGGTTTAACACATGGTAACTTAACATTTAATATGACGGTTCCACAAACGGTTACGCAACATTAAACTCAGGCTTTAATGCCATAACCCTACTTTAGCCAGAGTTTCGCCACGATTTTGTAACTGTGTGGTTTGGGAGATGTGTCCAACCACTTACACCTAACATTTATTGTAATGGTTAGTGCTGGGGGAAATGTTGGAGGCACGCCAAAATTGGCGCTCAGGCCAAATGTAGTCGGGTTAAGTGCAGTTGCTCCAGATTTAGTGGAGCTGAATTAGGGGTCACTGGACAAAATTTGTTTAGGCTCTATCTTGAGCTAGATTCGACCATTCTGAAAGTGTGAATAGTAAATTTGAACTACCTCAAACATTCCAGACTCATTGGTGAGGTTTTCAGAGCCATAAAAGAACTTTTGAGCGATATTTTGCTTCAGATAAGTTCTAAGGGCCACTAGGGCCGTCAAGGGCCAGGAACAGAATGAGGCTTAGCCAGGGTAGCTAGAGGCCTTTCTCAGTAATAAAATAGTCAATTTTGGATGTTTCAGAAATTATATAAATAATGGTGAGGTTTTAAGATCTAGTAGAGGAATTCTGAGGGCCGAAATGCTTCAGAGAAGTTCCAAGGGTTAGCACGACCACCAGGTGCTAGTAGGAGAATGAGGCATATCTAGAGCAGCCATTAACCATTCTCAACAAACCAATAGTCATTTCTGACTGTAATGAACCTTATGAATCCAATGGAAGGATTTTCAGAAGATTTTGAAGACTTTTGAAGGCAGATATGCTTCAGAGAATTTTTCAGCGACCCGAGAGCCAGGGGGTGCCACTAGGAGTTGGAGGCGAAACCTGAGCATCTGGAGGCCAATTTATGCAAGTGAATAGTTTATTCTGATTATTTTTGACATTATAAATCTAATGGAAGGATTTTCAATCTTATGTTTTGGTACATTGATTGAATGAGATTTATTTAACAACTGCATCACCTCCATTTATTTTAGCATTTTGACGCTTAGGCTCAAAAATGAAAGGGTGTTGGCTTCAACCGAAAATGCACCCGTTTACAATGTGATGCAACAAGAAATACAAATGACTCAAAATAATTCTCAAAGTACAAAGTGTGCTCCTCAAATGATGGAGGGCAATCAACAATGACTTATATCAACAATTTTCCAACAACTCAAATATTGATTGCAACTATGAATGAAGAAGCAATATCAATACAATGTCAATATAATATTTCTGCAAAATATGTGTAGCTGAAAACACTATGCAAAAACACTTTAAGGCAGCTGAATTTTCCTTCAAAGAGTTGTTTTCAATGATGGCAAACTGTCTTCAAATGTCAATTCTTCAAAAAATCACCCTTCAAATCAATGTCAAATTTGAAATTTTCTATACATATAGTTCATGCCATTTCTTCAGTCTGCTTGTTCATTTTTCTTGTCTTCAATGTCTTCACTCTCTCTGCTTTTTTTTTTTTTACTATTTTTAATTACATAAAATTTTATATCTTTTCTTTCAATTAAAATTGTGTATTTAAAATTAGATTTTTTTTAAAGTTAAACTTAATATTTTCAAATTAATTTGTTTTTTATTTTATTTTTTATTTAATATATTTATTTTAATTTATTTTTTTCAATTTTTCAATTTTAATTGATTTTTAAAGTTTTTTAACTTTTTATTTTAACAATGTTTTTTTTTTCTTTATATTTAAAATTTATTTTTTATTTCAAAATTTATTTGTTTATTCATTTATTTATTAAAATTTGATATTTTTTTTTTAAATTTAATTTGTTATTTTAATATATATATATATATATATATAAACTTAAATTGAAAATATATATATATATTATTACAATGATTTAAATTTAATTTATTTTTAAAATCTATTTGTTTTTTTAATATATATTTTTTTAAATTTTGAATTTTTATTGTATTTTATTTTTATTTTTTATTTTTAATTAATTTTTTCCTTTTTTTTACTTTTAATTTGAAGAATGTATTTATTTATTTATTTATTTATTTTTAATTTTAAAGTTTTAAATTTATTATAATTTAATACATTTCTTTAAATTTAATTTTTTATTTTAAAATTTTTTTATTTAAATAAATATTTTCTTTTCTTTTTAAATTTAATTTCTATATTTTATTTTCTCAATTTCTTTCTTTTTTTATCTCTCTTTTTTTCTAATTTAATATTTTTTGTTTTGTTTTATTTTTATTATTTTATTTCTATATTTTTGAAGTTTTAATCTTTATTTTTTTCTAGACCAAGAGCTTACTTCTATATTGATACAAAAAATAGTGTTACATAGAAGTTTGGGACTTCAGGAAATTCTTGTTGTTTGACATTCTCGAAGCATGGCGGACATTGAGTATACCATGATTTTGGAAGAGGATTTCTGTTCAATCTCTAGAGCAGTTCATTGTCAATATTGACAAGTATTGGACTTCTATGGCCAGAATTAAACAGTTTGGAAAAATAATACCCCTTTGTGGAGTAGGCCTTAGTAAGCTTGATTTTTACAATTCGTGTCATAACTTATAAAAAAGCGTATCAGCTGTGACTAAAATGCAGCTTTTGGACATATATAGTGGACATATAATAGCAAGTAGTTCCCACGCAGGGGAGACCATCCATAAACCAAAAGGAAACCCATAAGAGCAGTAGCAGAAATAGACATTGACAAAGTGCTGAAGAAATACACCTTCGAGATGACGAGAGCCAAAATGTAGTGGCGCCGCGCTGGAACCACATTACTGTTCAGTGGGAGGATCTTCCTCTACAATAAGACATCCGAATTTGTAGGGGTCCTCATCAGCAGGAGGTGGAGCATCATGGCGCTCTTGTTCCTCATCAGGTGGAGCCGAAGGGTTGGCCTCGTCGTCCAAGTTAACAGCTTTGTCCAGAGTAGAAGCATTCTGCAGAGAATCCGCCTGAAGATTGCGTTGCTCTGTCCCCACAATGGGTTCCAGAGAGGCCACCGAGGCGGCGCGAAACTGGTTCGAAGTATCCTGATCAGAGGGGGCAGCCCGAATGTCAATGGTGACTGTAGCCAAGAGAGAAGTGTTGTTGACGCTGCAAGGGAAGTGGAAGCGCGCATGGTGGGATTGAGCCTGAGAGGATAGGCGGAAGTGCCCTGCAGGATTGAATCGATTTCGGCCTCTGCCACGGCCTCTGCGCGGAGCAGGAATGCGCATATGGCCAAATTCTGAAGAATACGATGAGGAATCAGAATTGGAAGATGAAGACCTGTTTATGGCACGCCCCACTACCCCCGCGCGCCTGCAACGCATCCGTGGTCGTAATCGAGGCATGGAGTGAGCAATAAGGACTTGCTGCTGACAGGATTCGATGGAGGGCGAGCACAGAAGTTTGCAGGTGGTGCTGTTCGTGAAATGGTAGCCTGGTAAGATGTCAACACAACAGTTGATAATGCAACGAACCCCCGTGCTGGTGCGTGAGCAGCGCTCAGCTGCAGCAGAGGAACAACTAGCTCGGATGGGCGGAACACACAAACAAATTCCAGAATCCTCCATCGTTGAAGTTGAAATGCTCGGGTATCGGGGATAGAGCTCCCCTGCTTCCTCATTTAATGGTCGGACAGAGTCATTTATGTTTCTATGCATGTGAGGGTGGGTGGCGGTGGTGGTGAGCCACGCGCCGACCCATGTGCCCCCCTGTGCACCATTAATCACCCAATCCTTCCACCATGGGATTTAATCTTTAATTTTTATTTTATTTTATTTTTTTTATATTTTTTCATAAATTTTAGGTTTTTATATGTTTGAATTAAATTTTTTTTTTAATTCCTATATATTTCTAGAATTTTAACCTTTACAAATGTTTTTATTTTTAAATTTAATTTTTTCCTAAATTTTAGGTTGTTTTTAATGTTTGAATTTTAAAATTAAAAAAATGTTATTTCTATTTTAAAAATGTCAAAAATATGACACAATTTATTTTTATTATTCCAACATCAATTTGTTTTGTTTTTGAGATTGTTTTTTCAATCCTTTTTTCAAGAAACAATTTTGTTTTTAGCATAATTTTATAAAATGTTGAAATTTGACCTTAAAAAAAAACCAAGTGCATTCTGGAATACACTTTTTTTGTTTTTGGGGTGGGGTGTTTTTCCATGTTTTTTTGAGTCTTTTTGGGCTACAGTTACCGTTGCAGGTTACCTATTTCATTGGTAACCGTGTTTAATTGGTTCCTCCTAATAACTTAATTAAAAAAATAATAATAATTTGTTTTATGAATAATAACAATTTAAGTCTTTCTTGCCAGAAAATAAAATAAGCAAATTCTTTTTAACTAATTAATACTAGTTAACTCTTAATGACACTATCACACACTCCTATAAGAAATTAATTAAGACGTAGATGTTACAATTTAAAGTTGTTAATAAAGACATGAAAGTTACAATTTAAAGTTGTGGGTGCACTCTGAAGATGGGACCTCATAGAACTTTATTAAAAATGAAATATCTCAATTTATATTGAACATCATTCTTTATTGCAAGCTACCAGCTAATGTTTTATGTAGAGGATTTGATTTCAAAAGATAATATATTTGATATTATATATAGTAGGTTAAAGAAATAAGTGGACTAAGATTTGATTTTGATTTCAAGAAAATATTTTGAAGTCTAATATATTATCAAAAAAATCAAATCAAAGAAAAAAAATAATAACCTATTTAATTAAAAAATCCATAATTTCACTCCTGTTAACTTTGTTGGGTTGATTCGTTGAGTTTGCAAATTCCGACGGTGTAGCAATGGCATTTGCAATATATACTCTATTCAAATTTTGTCGGCGACCTACCAGATGTGAAACGGTGGCGATTCGAGCGGTTCAGCAACTACATCGTGGGCAATGTAGACTCCGTTTAAACATGTTTGGCACTAGTAATTTGTAATTTTTAAAAATTATTTAAATGGTTTTTAATATTATTTAGATTACTAAATTAAAAATGGGTATTAAAGTGTATGTACATATAATTTTGATTTTTTATTTTTTTTTAGAATTTGGTAGTCTTTCAATTTTCTATTTATTAAAAAGCAAGTTGTTATACAGTGAATTATAATACTCTCAAACAGCTCAAAGGAAACCATGTATGTTGACTCTCTGAGGGAATTAAATGCCAACTAGTATTGGTATTGTTTTTTCCTTCTACTTGCCGCTATAACTACTTTACTATGTCCATAATAACTACATTTTAATATCCATAATAACTACATTTTAAATAACAACTTTTAAAACTTTCTCGGATTTTGAGTTTTTTAAAAATTGAGTGTACATTATTTGATTTTAACCGAATATTCTTTGTTTTAATTTTAAATAAATGAGTGTATATGATTTTATTTCAAGAGATTATTGTTTGTTTCATAAATATTTGAAAAAGTTTTTATTTTTAAATAAAAAAATAAAAAATAACATATTTAATTTAAAAATCATTTATGGTAACATCTAATTGTGTTGAGTTGATTGGTCGGGTTTTGGAAATTTCAATAGTTCATCTATGACATTTTCAATGTATACTTTCTTCAAATATTGTTGGCAATCTACAGGATGTGAAACCGTAGCAATTTCAGTGTTTTAGCAACTCATGGGCACAGTATACTCTCTTTAAATATTGTTGGATGCAATGGATGAATATTCAAATGGTTTGTAATTGAGGTGAGAGATTCATTATATTATTTAGTATGAGTGGATGTGTAAGTTTGTTTGTCTATCAATGCTCTTTAAAATAAAAATAAAAAATAAAGATTATGTTTTAAATAAAAAAACAATGTAAAAAATAAATATATGGTAAAGTAATTAGAAATAAAAAATCTAAAAATAAGATGTTTAAGTTTTATTAAAATGAATCTATACTAATCTACTATTTAAATTCCTAAATTAAAAATTAGAAATTCATGTCTATACACATATAATTTTAATTATATAAATAAATAATACATAGTATTTTTTTTAAAAACATTAAACTTTATTTACTAAGTGTATCTTTTGTAATTCTTACATACTTTATAATATTATTTAAATTACTAAATTTAAAACTTGAAATTCATGTGTATAAGATATATTTTGTACAATTTCTATATTTAAAAATATGGATGTAATATTATTTAAATTACTAAATTAAAAACTTGAAATTCATGTGTATAAGATATATTTTTTAGTATTTCTATATTTAAAAATATGGATGGTTTATATAATTTTGATTATTGTTATATAAAATATATGAATGGCCTTGAATGTTTATCCATTCCAAAAAGGTGGATTCCTAAGCTATATGGGACGATAATGTAAACTTTAACCGTCATGTTAGTTTTTATTTTTAAATCTGAAAATAAATTGTTTACTCTATTGATAAATAGATATTACATATAATTAATCTCTTGATATTATATATAATTAATTTTTTTAACATATTATATTTATAGTTATAATTGTTGGTAATTATTTAAAATATATAATTATTATAAAAAAAAATTGACATAGGTGTAGCTTTATAAATTTTAATAATGTAATTTTTTTACTTAAATATGTGCTTTATTAAGAGAAAACCTAGTATATGGTTGAAATGAGAGAATCTAGTGTGTTTTTCAACTTGAGGTTTATTTTAAAGTTATTATACATTCAAAGAAATAGAAACTTATTTATATTAATCAGATTTATTAATGTAGTTGTAAATTGAAGCTTATCACTTATATCAATCATATTTATTAATGTAGTTATAAAATCATTTATGAAAAAAAAAGTAATGACAAATTTATGTCCACCTAAAACATTACTTGCTATTAAATAATAATAATTTGAAATATTGTTAGTCTGGTTTTTATTTTGAAATTCATTTGCCCGCTCCATCACATCGAATTTAATGAATCCTACATCGTGTTGTAAAGAAGAAGGAATTATACATCGTGTTTAATGAATCATTAAGATCTTGTGAAGAAGAAGTAATTATACATATGTTCCACTGCGAAAGTCACTGCAAAAATAATTATAACACATAAATCCACTGGTTGATTTTTTCTTCTCAATTACAGATTTCGTAAATATTCGGAGAAATTTTAATTATTTTGTCTGAATGCTCATTAGTCTTCCACAATCTTCTCCAAATAAAGTACCCAGCATAGAATTGAAATTGTTACATTCTTTCAATTTGGTTTAACCTGCAATTAGGATTTTAACTTATTGGGAATCTATTAGGTATAAGGATATCCTATTTTTTTTTCCAGATGTGTCACTGGATCAAGACCTTCAACATCATTCCAAAGAGTTGATTCATCGTCTCTTGCACTTGCTCCAGAGATGTTCTCTCATTGTCTGCCATGGATGCTCCTCAAAGTTGCCTAGAAGAATGCCTCACCAGAACAATATGGTGGTCCCCTTTTTGAGCCTTTGACAAATTCCTCGGCTGTAGTCCATTTCATAATTTCTCTAATTAAAGTCTATTAAATAGAAGTCCGTATTTTCATCTAATATACTATTAATTATAAAATTATGTAATAATTATTTCAAAATAAATTATGTATAAACTAAATTAAAACATTGGATAAAAATGATAATGCTATAACTTATTAAAAATTATTAAAAACTAAAATAAACTTACCACAAACATTTACATCATACTTTTACATTCTACAAAATCTGTCAAGGAATAATGGTTACACTTGGAACTTTTATTTTTCTCATTAAAAAATAAAATAAAATTAGTTTAGAAAGGTCATTTATACGAAGTCACAAAAACGGTCGTACTCATTTTTTATTATAAACATATTTACTTGATAGATATTAATAATTATAATATATAAAGAGACTATATACAAAATTTGCGAAGGAAAAATGATTTCACATAGAAACGTCATTTATAAGAAGTCATTGAAACGTTAGTACAAGTTTTCTATTATAAAACAATTGACTTGATAGATATTGATAATTATATATAAAGTGTCTATTGAAAGATAAGGAGCAATACATTAAAGCATTTCAATACATGAATTTTCTGACCGTTAATAAGCACTCTTATATAAAATTAAGACACAGAAGATCAACCTTCTTCGAAATCACAATTTAAAGTTCTGGTTCGACTGTGAAGATGGGACCATCACAGAACTTTATTTAAAAATGAAAATAACTAAACTTCTATCTGAAAGCCATGAACACCACCCTTGATTGCAAGCGACCAACTAAAGTTTTATGTGAACTGTGAAGACGAAGACTGCTCCTCTGGCCCATCGATGGGCTCCATAATTTGTTGATAGTATGAAGAAGCGTTATTGGCAACGGAGCAGTTGGTACGGATCTCTCCCTCTGTTCCCGTTAAAACGTCCAGCTGCCCCATTTTCAGAATTCCCAGAATGAAGTTCTGGAAGAAGAGGGTCTCGTTAGATGCAAAATTGTTGACAATGTCTTCAGAGTCGGTGGAATCCGTGTAGAGAGACTCGTCGGAGGTGAAAAGTCCTTCGCCGTTCTGCAGGTCGATGTAGTAATTTTTGTCGAAAACATTTGGAGTGATGAGATCATTGTTTGTTGCGTTGACAGTGTCATTAACCACTGGACATATTGAATAAAGAGTGCTTGCAAAAGTGGTGTTTAAAGTTGAATCCACAATTGTGTCTCCTGTGGTGGTGTTATATAATCGGTTTTCGAAGGAGGTGCAGTGACCAAGACCAATTGTGTGCGCACCTGATACAATTCATGTTATTTAGTATTGATGAGTTTTTTCAGTGTATTTCATTAGATATTATTTCTAGGATTCGAATATTTAAAAATTATGAGAAATTAGTCAATTACTATTAACTCTTATAAAAATAGTATAGTGATAATTAAATAACTTCAGACAATTAAATTCCAAAAAATAATATCTAATAATAATCTAATTTTTATTTTTTAAATGAAATTTTTTTTAAATGAAAAATCCATCAAATCGACAATAATTATAACACATAAATCAACTAGTTGATCTTCTACTCATCAGAGATATAATGAACATTTCAAAATTTTATAATAAGAGCAAGTTTAATTGCTTTATTTGAATGCTCTCTTATCAGTCTTCCAAATTGTTCTCTAAAAAATGGTACCCAGCATGTAATTGAAATTGTTAGTCATTCAATTCAATGAAATAACATGGATTGTCATGATTGTGCATGGAATTGAAATTGTTACCGTCGTTCAATTTATGGAAATAACATGGATTGTCATGATTTAGAAGTTATTGAAGAAAATCACCTGAATTGTTGAACCTTACGTAATGTTATAAGATATTTGAAAAAGCAATGGAGATAGGATACCCTAATATATTTCCCAGATATGTTCCTGGAGGTATATTGGAAACCCTCAATCTGAGTAAGTGTATTGGATGGGCATCCTTAACACTCAACTCTATTGCAGATTCCAGAATTTTTGAAATATTAAGTTAATTATTTTATTTTTTTCTGATTGTCAGATTACTAAACATTCACAAATTCTACCATCTATATAAATTAAGTATCACAGCACTAGAATAAAAACAAAAGGGTAAACTTATAAAACCTGAAAGCGATACCAAATCTGTCAAATTGAGATCCTTGGATTCAAAACTGGACAGCAGCGTCGTTATGTTTGAAAGCGGACTAGGCAAATTGTCATCCACGACCGTTGCATTGGCGTAGGTTAGGCTATCTCTGCGCCCAAGCGGTACTGGATAATCTGGACCTCCGGCCTTCACAATGACAATTTGTATCAATCCAATTTCAATTTTCCATCAGAGACAGCAGATCCATAAATTATAATGGCACAAAAGTAGCGTAGTACTAACCGAAGCTACGGAATCACGAGCAGCCAAAGTTATAATATCCGCGCACGATACAACACCGCTGCAGTTGGCCTCTACAGCGGCCTTGATTTCGTTGATCAGCGCGACGGCGCTGGCTCTCAGTGTGAGGTTTGGAATATCCTCCAGCTCACCAGGATCGGTTGACGTTCCTGTCAGCAGCAGAGATGCATCGCAACCCTTTCAAGATAAGAGCAAGAGTGTTAGATTCATAGCTTTTCGAAAACTCTAAGACGTATATAGGTGCAATACTCAACCATTATAATCTGTATTGCATATTCATATTAGAGCTTTTACCACTGCCCAAAAGTTGAAGAATGTATATAACAAGATAAATAGTTAAGTTGAAGAATGTATATAACAAGATAGTTAGGTTTAGTTAAGGGGAGTTTAAAAAATTCTGAAAATAATGAAAAGTTTAATAGAAAGATAAAATTTGATAGAAATTTTTGAAAATTTAGGTTACATTAGTTAAATTTTAAGGTTTTGAATGGAGAGATTTTTAATTATACTAAATTTATTTTCATCTAAAAAACCTATTAAAATACTCCAGGAATCTGATTTTTTAAATTATTCTTTTACTAAATTAAAAAAAACAAAAAAAACAAAAAAAAAACTACACTTAAAAAGAACATGCTAATCTTGAAAATCAAGGTATAGATATAATCTCAAAATCTACAATTTATCTAATAAAGATATAAATATCTATAAATTTAATAGAGATACCTGTCAATCCTGCAAATCACGGTATAGAGATAATCTCAAAATCTGCAATCTATCTAATAGAGATATAAACATCTATAAATTTAATAGAGATACATGCCAATCTTGCAAATCAGGGTATAGCATCTATAAATTTAATAGAGATACATGCTAATCTTGCAAATCAAGGTATAGGCATAATGCCAAAATCTCCAATCTATCTAATAGAAATATAAACATCTATAAATTTAATACATACAAAGATCTAAAATAACTATAACAGGTATCCATATTGGGTATAAATTTATTATAATATTTAAGAGAATTGAATATAGCGAAAAATTATATAATTAAAAAAAAAAAAAAATAATCAATACTCTAACTAAGAAAAAATGTATTAGAAATTTAGTAAATTTCTTGAGAATTTTTTTTTAGGTATTTAATATAATTAAATTTGAATAAAAAAATTAATTTCTCTAACTACTTATATATATATATATATATAATAAAACATCTTAATATATAATTAGATAATCATAATTTAATTAAAAAAAAATCATCTCTTTTAACTATACTTCAAATAAATAAAATAAAACTACATAAATATAATTATGAAAGTTTAACTATACTTCAAATAAATAAAATAAAAACTATATAAATATAATTATGAAATTTTATGAAAGAAAAACATCTATCTTAAATCTTAGTTGAATAATTAACATTACTTTATTTTATTTTTAAGATAAAAAGGAAAGCAATTAACATTATTTTATTTTGATGGTTTAATGTAAAAAAGAAAATTCTCTGTAATTAAAAATATTATGTAATCTTTTCCTTATATAATGGTAAAATTTATCATCACTGAGTTATTAAATCGATAGTAAACCACCACAGTGGATTATTTATTGGTGGTCCTTAAATTTATAGACTTCTCCTACCACCACAGGTCTTCAGATTTTGAGCTATTAACATGTTTCTTTACATCCTAAGAAGATGAGATCTTAGAGAAAGATTAATTTTTATTTTTATTTTTAAAAGAAAACAATAGTATATCAAATATATATTAAAAATAAAAATAAAAATTAATCTAAACATATTTAAATATTTAAATGTGAGATTATTAAAATTTTAATAATTAGAAAAAATCATTTAAAAAAATTTCAATCTTTGACCAAGTTACATATATTTCAACTTAAAGTGAATCTAACATCATTTTTTTCTGGAATAGTGGAAAAACTTATGATAAACCAATGAGACCAAGGTTCAAATCCCATTGGTTATATTTCATGCTATGATATCTTGCTAAATCATATACTCTTGGTGTTAGAAGGCAGCCAGCCTATACCTCCTTTCCATTAGTTTAAAGAGTTACCCATTTACCATGGTAAAGAAAAAAAGTATATTCCCCTACATCTAAGGAAAACTAGCTCAATGCTATATAAAAAAACCATTTTAAGACATACTCCAAACCCATAATCCAAAATATATGAAAATTATAATAAAGTTGCTTCAACTCAGTGGTATAAAACTCAACCTATACCTTTCTTAGATTAGTCTAAAAATTTACTGATTCACCTAGGTAAAAAAAATACATATTTCCTTACATCTAAAGAAAAATAACTCTAACCTATACATAAAAACTATTTTAAGATCTACTCCAGACCTAAAATTAACTCTATATAAGAACCATTTTAAGACCTGCTCCAGACCCAAAATTAACTCTGACCTAACTCTAAACCCAAAATCTAAAATATATAAAGTTTATAATAAAACCGTTTCAAAACCCAAAATCTAAAATATATAAAGTTTATAATAAAACCGTTTCAAACTCAGTAGTATAAAACTCAACCTATAAAAAACCATAAAGTTTGAGATTATTAAAGAAAAAAGGAAAATACTTGAAATTTAAAAGCACCATCCAGTAAATTTAGTATGCTAAGTTAATATATTTTATATCTGTTTTAAACCGAACAAGGCTCATAACCCAAGCAAAAGAGACACGACCTAACCAAAATCCCGGGGCTCAAGGTTCACAAGCAACCAGCTTTGAAACGAAGCTATATATATGCATACCTGCACAAAACAATCATGAAAATGAAGTCTCAGCAATCCTGCAGCTTGGGTGATATCGGTATCGAACACCTGTTGAAGTGTTGCGTTAACAATGGACTCCAAGTCTGGGCAAGTCTCGTTGTAAAACGTCCATGAGAGACCATCCACAGGCGTTGGCAGATCGTCTGTATCTATATCATATCCGCTAGTAGAGATAATAGCCACAGAAACAAACAAAAACACACAAATAAGGGTAAGGGTCTGCAAAACCCTGTTGTTGTCCATCATCATGTTGCCTTGCAGCTAGCCTGAGATTTGAAACCTGTAATACATTCACACAGGATTTCAATTCCAATAATTATGGCGTTTTCAATACAATATTGCTTGTATCAATAACTGATGTCACTAAAACAGAGGCTAAATCTTACCAACGTCTTCTCGGACGTGCAGGCTCTACAGACAATTCTATATGAGTCTCTCTTATGGAAATATTGGGGGAGTATTTATGAACAAAATCCAATACCCGTGGTCTTGACAAATATTAATTTTGTAATGACCAGCAGCAATGTGGGCACACGGTTTTCCATTGTCCACATATATTGATTTTTGAAATGACTAAACCGCTATTTGGACACGCACGTTCTTTTTCTTGCTTTGAAATTTGAAAACGAAGTGTCAACCCCACACCCCTGAGCTTGACACGTGCTTTTTTTTTTGGATCACATTGCAAATAACGTAACATAACTTTGTAGATGGCTTAAAGGTAGAACTTGAAACTTGCGATGTGCCACTGGCAGTTTAAAAAGGTTAAAACCAAAAAACTTATGAGGTGCGGGTGGCATAAAAGGTAAGTGGGAAATCTTGTGGATGAGGTTTGTGGATCTAGCAGAGATTTAACATTCGGTGAAGCCTTAAGTGGTAAACACTAAATGTTGCGAAGTGCAAGTTGCGGGCACTTAAGCAGTGAGTATCGGTAGAGATTTAACATTTGGTGAAGCGTTAAGTGGTAAACACTAAATGTTGCGAAGTGTACTAAGGTGGAAAAGGTAAGGAATGAGGAATAGAATTTTTTTTAGTGGTTCGCAAATGCGACAATAGTAAGTGGGTCTCACCAATATTGCATTGACAGAAATTTAACATTGGTGAAGGCTTAAAAGTTAAAACTTAAATCTTGCTGGTTGTGAAGTGCGGGCAAATGGTAAGTAATGTGGTGGGTAAGAATTAAACCCAGAGTATGGACTCTGCTCTATTTTTCTTTAACATTGAATGAAATCCCTCAGGCTCTTGGAACTATAGTTTATCCTTTCTCCAATAAAATTTTTAATGAAGTATGGGCTCCCACCATTCCTTATTCATAGTGATGGTTGGAAGTATGGGCTGCTACTGCTCCTTCATGATGGTGGTTACGAGTTATTTTCAACCAAAAAAATATTGGATTGAATAATGAATAGTGGTAATTAATATAGAAATTTCTAAGTCGAATCATTCATTAAATATAATGATCTCAATTTTCGACCAAGAAAATTAATACATTAAACTTTTCTAACAATTTGACAAGCAAATTGGTAAGTCATGGACATTTTCAGCATCCAATTGCATCGCTGAGCGGTGGCCAAAGAATGCGCTAAAGGCACGCTAAATCTAGCATTGACCAAATTATAACTAGAATATGTACTCATCAATCTCTTTACTTTAATGAATGGTTTGTTGGAAAGTCAGCGAGTAACACGCAATGGGCTGTGGAGCATGTGATGTTCTTCGCCTATCTAACTTTTATTATTAATTAAATCTAGCATTCAGAAAATTATAAAAATATTATGTAGTCATAAATCTCTTTACTTTAATGACTGGTTTGTTGGAAAGTCAGCGAGTAACGCGCAATGGGCTGTGGAGCATGTGATGTTCTTCGCCTATCTAACTTTTATCATTAATTAAAATAAGTTGCACAGGAGAAAATAAATAAATGTGACATGCATCTCTGTCCACAGCTATCTAATTAAATTAAACTAATCAACTTAGTGGATGGTTATTTATTTAGTGCTAATAAAAATGTAAGAAAATGAATACACTAACATTTTTTTAAGAAATTAAGAATTTAATGTACCCAATTCAATGAAGGCATCAATTTTTTTAATCACGTATTGAATGGTCGTCACACGCAATGGAAACTTCAAATCCAATGGTGACAAGTGAAGAATTTAACACTACTACACCGATAGCATTTTTAAAGTGTCTTAAAAAGTAATTTTTTTATTTTACTTATTTTATATTAAATTTAATATCAATTGACTTGTCTTAAATATAAAATTTAAGAAAAAAATAATATAAGATAAAAGTAGTTTGAGATAAAATTTTATATTTAAGACAAAACTTTATATTTAAAACAAAAATAATTTGAAACAAAAATATGTTAAGTCAAAACTTTATATTTAAGACAAAAGCATTTGACACAAAAATATTTTAATAAAAAAATTTATATTTAAGATAATTAGCAATTAAGACAAAACCATTAGTATTATGAAAGTTTGGAGTGAAATTTTATGAGTGGATAGTGGATAGTTATATCTTTTATTTTTTAATATATATATATATATATTCAAACCACATTAAATGTAATCATGTCAAATTTATTTCTTTTATATTATATTTTTCCTTTTCATTAAACCACATTCTAAAAATATAATAAATAAATAGATAAAAAATATTTTTTTTTGTTCACCACTGAAAGGGATTTAAGTTTGAATGTAATGTTTTTACATAATACTTCATAAAAAGGTGATTTTCAAATGAGTTACATTCCATAAACTAAAATTGTTTTTTTTTTTTTAAATGTGAAAATTTTTAAATTACTTCTACAAAAACTTTGATATAAATTTGCAATAAATTAAATACAATATAACCATAAAAAAATTTAAATATTTTCTCAATTTTTTTCCATTTATTCATTTTAAACCTTCATTTTTTTATTTCAAAATGAAAAATCAAAATTTTGATTCTTGCATATGTCTTTTCACTATGGAACAAATATATCATATCTTGATTTTCTTTTCACTATTGAACAAATATATCAAAGACATAAATAACAATAATTTAATTATTTCTTAGATAAAATTTTAGTATTTAATTTTTTATTGTAAAAAAACTTTCTACTAATATTGTAATATGTGTGTGTTGGCCGGGGGGTTCTTGGTTAAACGGTGATGAGACGGGCTGTTATAGCACTCATCACGTGTTCAATTCCCTCTTCCTCACTTAATAGAGATATATGTAAAGAAATTGTGAAGGAGGTTAAAAGAGTACATGGCCCATCACTATAGGTTTGTGGTGCATATCACTCAAACTATGTGAAACTTTGTGATTATATACTACACCTTGTTTTTTATATTTCAAGGTCATTAGAATTCCTATTAAGTCTAATTAAGTCTAATATAAGAAGTCAAGTGAGTCAAAGTTAAAAAAGCAATGCCTTGTAAAGAAAAGCTATGTGAAAGAAAAGAAAAATGTTGATTTATGTTAAAGTGAAGTTTGAAAAGTTTAACTAAAGCATCAAGTCATAGTTTACATGAAGAAAAGAAAGTTAGAGTTTGCATGATTCCATATTTAAAAAGTTTAGTTCTTATATACTCATGGTTGTGTCATTGTTATGTGAAGTAAGAAGAGAGAATAACAACAAATCAGTGGATGTATATGAGAGAATAATTAATAAATAGAACTTATTTATTTAAGAAGAAGCTTGTGTACTTATTTGTCTTGTGCTTACATGTTTATCTTTTCATCTAAATAAAATCTGGTATCAGAGCAAGGTTTAGCAAGGTTTCAAATAACCAAACAAGTTAAGAAGGTCATGAGCTAGCTCGACTAAGAGCATTGGCTATTGTGAGCACTCTGCAAATCAAAGTTTGCATCCATTGGTCCATAAGTAGAAACTAGAAGTTGTTGAGAATTTGTAAACCCAACTACTAAAATATTAGGGTGAGTCGCCTATAGAGCCACCACCATATCAAGAGGAAAGAGCCACCACCACTGACCAAAGAAGGAGTCTCCACTATAAGTTGTAGGCATGAGCCTCCATCAGAATATGCATATAAGAGCTTCGTAAACTTGATAGTAGTTGTTGGGAGCCATCGTTAAAGTGAAGGTTAAAATGTTTATTTTTAAATATAATCAAGTGTATGTGATGTTAATTTCTAGAAGCATAACACAATAAGGAAAGAAGGTAGAAGACAAAAGAAAGACCACAACCATGGGTCACAAAGTAAGAATGAAGCAAATTGAGAAAATAAATCGAGAGGAAGAGCCAAAGTATTTTAAATATCTCATAGAGATTCTCTCCACAGTCGAGGCATCTAAAAGAAAAGTAGGAAAAGTATAAAAATCTGAGTATGAATGGATCAGGATAAATATGGTAACAGTTCCAAAATTTACTAGTAAAAAATTTAATTTTTGGGAATTGTCAAAATGAAAACTTTTCTTCGATGTAAAGAGTTTATTGAGTATCAGTATAATAACCCATATGATGAAGTATGTGATACCTTATTATTGGATCTTATAAAACATGCATTGGATGAGAAGTCCTTGTGAAAGGTAGCGAAAGCTACATCTTCCTAGGAAGCATGGAAGACCCTGGAAGTAGAATTTGGTATAAAGAAAAGTGACATAAAGCAACACATTATGTTATATTATATTGAAGAATAAATAGAAAGTTAACATAAATTCTAAGATTAAATGAGAAAGACTCTAGAAGGAAAACAGAGCTTGGAGAATCCCACTCAAATGAGGATGATGGTCATAAAGACTATAAAATTGAAACCCATCATGTAGACATGCATATGGATGAAGAATACACATAAAATATTACAGAGTGAGAAGTTGAAGCCCCTACGTTTGAGGTAGAGTAAGAACATATAAATGCTCGAGAACCCCATTATAACATCGATGGTGAAGATGATGGTGAATCCCACTTTGATGAGGCACATGTGGATGTCGACTAAAAAGTGAATACTAAATTGGTGAATCCAACAGTAGTCCTTTTTGATGATGGTGAAGCTTCCAATAAAGAAGTGAATAACATGTGTTATTTAGTAGGTATGATTGTAGTTTTTGATGACCTCTTTGTATTAGATTTTTAAGAATTTAATTTTAAGAATAACAAAGACAATTTTTCATATGCAGTAATGATTTGTAAGGTTGAATGTGCATCTCTCATGAAGCCAAAAACAAATGATGAATTTGGTGAAGTTGATATTGTTAATGAGCATATGCATTCTCAAATATATCACCAAAAAGTGGATGAAAATTATGTTAATGAAATTTGTGGTCTCTTTTTTGAAACAAGGATTGATTGTGGAAATATGGAAAGTGCCATGTTTGATGAAGAATTGAATTTTGAAGCTACCACTATAGTAGCAAGTTGTAACATCCCTGGTCAAAAATCCATGTAAAAGTTAATAAAAGTAAAATAAGAACTTGGTCATTGGACACATACTCCAAGTTGAATGTTGGCTGAAAACATCCTAGTGGGTGTTCATTTTTGTTTATTAATGGTTATGGAAATTGGCAAAGGAAATGGTAAAGGATTTGGAAAGGCATGAGGCATTTATTGGCATTTTATTTATGAAAATAATGCAAAAAGGGAGAAAATAAAGGTGAAAGTTCAGAGGTTGCATGTGAGGAAGAAAATGAAGGAAAACAATGGAAATATGAAGAAATTAGAGGCCTCATTGATAAAAAGGCTTATGAGGATCAATTTATAACTTTTGCACAAATTTGTTTTCAGTTTAGTTTTGGAGTTCTCATTCTATTCTGTCTCTCATACTCTTGGACACTTTGAGTTTTCTTAGAGCACTCTTGGATGAGTGTGGCATATTTGGGATTTGGATCAAGAAGGCAAAAGAAAATCAGGAAAGCGCAAGAGGACAACGAGATAAATAGCTATAACAGTTTTTTCTTGCAGGTACTGAGTTTCATGTATGGTTCTCTTACTATTTTTGGCATGCATGGCATATGCATGTGGTTATTTGGTTGTGATTTTTCATTGGCATGAGGGATTGCATGGATTGAAAGCATAGTTTTCCATAGCTTTTCTATTTCCTGGATAGCCATGGTGTTGTGGGTTTTACTTTTATTTTTTGTTTTTTTTCTTGCGCCTTTGGTTGTGAGTTGAGTTATTAGTTCCTAGAAGCCTTGGTTGGACAAATGTTGTGGAAGCCCAATAATAGTTGTGGGCTGAGTTACTAGTCCTTTAAACCCTGGTTAGAAGAAACGCGTTGGATCCATGGAAAGCTCGGGTAGAGACCAATATGGTGATAGTTAGTGATTTTTTACCATGAGTTGGAATCACCGATTGAGGGTTGAGGTGGTTTTACCTTTAGAAGCCCCGGTTTGGTTTTGATTGATTTGTTCTATGATATCCCATATTCATGCTTGGAATATGGCATGGGGTGGCTGGCTAAAAGAAAGATTTGGTTCAACCTAGCCTATGGTCAGGTGGTTCATGGAAGTCCCAAACTTGTTCATCCGATGAAATCATCAGTAAGAGCTCTTTCTCCTTGGTATTTTATGGGTCAATATATTTTTTTATATGTGACTTATATAGTTGTTATATCCTTGATATTTGTAATGGTTATATGTTGGTTATAATTGAGTTTTATGACAATGACAATGTACATGACTCTCATCATTTTTGGTTAATCATTAAATGTATAATGACTATATGGACTAATATATATGGTAATGAAGTTATTGTGGCGAGTCATCAATTCTTCTCAGTGATCCTCAAGTAATTGTGAGACCCTTGTGCTCAGGTCTATTGTTTTAACCTATAGAATGCACATTTGTGACGTGTTTGACAAAATGGTTGTCATGGCTAGTAGGGGTCCACTCAAATCCTTGTTGAAGTATTTACATTTTTATCATTCTCTTGATGTTACTTTTCATTTCTGGAAGTTTCATGGAGTTCTGGATAGTGGCTTGAGTCCTGGCCCTGAAAAAGTGGCTCAGAATCTGGAGTCATTGGCACAAAACTACCTGGAAAAGTCCCTAGTCGCAGGCATGCCTTGTTGTGGGAGTGATTGGAGGTTCTAAGTCACATGAATTCCCATGTCAAGAGAGAGATTAAGGCTTTGATGGAGAAAAATGTTGATTTGTCTCAGGGGTTAGTCACCTGGATGGGTTGGATGGCTCCTTGGGGTTTTGTTCCAAGTGCAGATGGTTAGGTTGGTTGTGTTCTATTGGTTCCACTTCCTTAACTGATATATAGGGAGTTGAATCATATCATAGTAACTATTCGTCGCATGTCTGGCCCGGTTGGTCAATTACTTGGGTAGATGTGGGAGGAGGGTGTTATAGAGTGGTATCATAACATGAATCCATTCTCCTTGGGTGATGTCTAGATTCCATTCCCCTTGGATGAATGTGTTGTCGTATCTACATGTCAGTTCCATATAGGTCCTTGTGCCTTTGATCTATGTGCCTGTTGTTTATGCATGGCATTGGTCATGATTGTGGTGGTGTAGTCATGTGAAAGTTGATGGTGTCATTGTTGAATGTATTTGTTGCGCTTGTGTTGGTCGTGCATCGATTATGTGTATCAATGTTTATATGATGTTATGTAAACTTTGACTAGATGATGGTCATTGTGCATGAAGTCATGGTATTTTGTCAGCACAATCATGCATTGATAAATGGATAATGGTTGAAAATATGTTTATATGTTGATCTGATTATTATATATATATATATTACACTAATCTGGTTAGTCTTTCAAATGAGATATCCTCTTTGAGCTATACTAAGGTACACTGGTTTGTTTATCATTTGGTTTAGCTGACATAATATACCTTGCAGGAATAAGAGATCAAAGGTGACTAACAAAATGGTAGACTACAAAGATTCTACCTATGAATCAGATGAGTATCATGGTTTCGGGAACTCTTCTAACTTAATAGACACGTTGAGGAGTTTGAATGAGGAAATATTATTTTCAATAAAGATAATGACAAAATGATCCTGGCATACGAGAAATAAGCAGAATTCAATGCACTAATTCTTCAGAGTTTGTCATAATTGCAAAGATAGGGACCACTTCACATCAACTATGGACAGGAGGATATGACTAATGGAGCCTGTGGAAGTAGACCCCATAGTGGGCATAGGTCAGATAGAGATGACACAATCAAGGATGTCATGTACTTCGATACTTTGGAAAGGAGGGGTGATGGACACAAGTATTATTATTTTTCTGGTTCTAATAGGTATCATGGTCATCATCGTTATCATCCTTATGGGCAATATGTTTTTTAGCCCTTCAACTCAGTGGATTCTTTGTTTGTTCATGGTATTTTTTGTTCTCAACTTAGAATCCATGGATCACTGTGAAATGTCATGACAATGTAACTTTTGGAGGCATTGACGGACAACCCCCGCCCCCAAGAAAAAATTCATTAGAATAAAACTTTTATAAGCTGTTGTTAAATGACAGCCTCCAAATGTTCAGTTCACATGAATTTTGGGGAAGGGGGATCTTTTGGTGTATTGAATGAGGTAAGGGGACATAAGGGTATCATGGATGGGTAGAAGTGAGAGGTTAGTGCATGTTTTATTGAGATCTATAATCCTAACATTAGAGAATGAGAAGGAGTCATATGGCTAGGGGACCTATAAGTAAGGAAATGAGAGCAATTGATAGGGGAACCCCCAATAGTTCTGATATGGGGATTAGGGGCCACATTATCAAAAGTGGTAAGAAATTAACCCATAACCACTAAATTCCATATCCCTTTAACCACAAAGCCACAATCCCTTAACCCATACAGTCATAAATCATAACAAATTAACCCCTTGATCCCTTAAACCCCAAGCCACTAACCCCTTAACCCCTAACCCCTAACCTGGAATCCTTGAACCCCATAAACCCTAATCCCATATCCTCTTAAAACTTGACCCTTAACCCTTAACCCTTAATCCCTTAACCCATTGACACCTTAATACCATAACCCCTAGGCACTTAACCCCTAAATCCCTTGATCTGTAAGCCCTTGATGGCTTACCTTTAACCGCTAAAGCCCTTAACCACTAATCCATCAACCTCTAACCTTTAAACCCCATATACCTCAACCCCCTAAACCCCCTAAGACCTAACCCTTTACCCTTTACCCTTAGCCAATTACTCCTAAACCATTAAACCCCTTAACTCATATAACCCCTTATCCTTTCTCCCAAACCATAGGTGCTCCAACACTAATCTTCTTGGGCATATAATTCTTTTTCATGTTAACAGCTCCAAATAAAACCTCGAAGAACTAGTAGGGTCCAAGGGAAAGAGCTGCAAGGTCCCAAAATCCAATCTACATTTTATGGAAAATCACATTCCCCCCAAATATCCTCCACGTATTTGCCTTGGTGTCTTGGAGTTTGAAAAATACATAGGATGCAAAAAGTAATCCTAATCCTAACACTCAACTTCCCTAATGACTAGGAGGCCTTAAAAATAAAAAAACATATTAAATTCTACCTAAAATTACTAAAATTTCCCATCCTAAAGATGTGATTAGAAATTCTACAGAATTATAAGGAAATAAGGAAACCAACTTCCTCTTCTAGAAATCTCTAAGACCTTCTCGAGGACAAATACAAGTTTTGAAATAAATTGTTGAAATTATGTTCTTGCATCAATAACTACCAATGTATCATTGTAGGCCACCCCCTTTAACAATAGTAATACCAATGTCCTTTACCTAGAAGGAACTCCTTACATAATTCTCTCTTAGATCCTACCAAGCATGAATTTTTTAATAAAATTGATGTTCACCCTACAAGATTCTATCCTCATGGCCTAAGATAAGGCATCCCTCTATGTCACCCACGACTATTGCATTAATGGTACACTATTAAAGAGTAATAAAATTTGAATGGATCATTCTTTGCGTTGAGTTTCATGGATGACATAAGAGAGTTGGTTGATCAAGTTCTGTAATTTTTCATCACACTCGTGAAAACTTTCTCCAACCATTTTCTTAAGTTTCCTTTATCTTAGTAATTTTTTGTTGTTCAATGTTTAGCCTCTAGAACTTCAAAGTAAATATCACCTTTAATTCATCCAAGCCCTTAGCTACACCCTAGGGATAAATCTATATGAACTTCATGCACCATTAGAGAAGCTTCCCCCACAACGTGGTTACAAACTTTATCAACTTATAAACTAGCACTAAAATCCTTTTAACCCTCCAAATGAATCCACATAAGAATCAATGCAGTTTTTCATCACCATCACTCTTCATAAAGTTCTTGGAACTACTATAACCATAACGTTGGTTGGGTTTTTCACCAAGATAAAACCTTATGGACATGTTTGATAAAACCTTATGTGCTCACCTTGATGGCAACTTCGTTGCGACTGGTAGTACAAAGGGGAATCTTATAAGGATATTCAACACCCTATATGCCACTTGATTTCAAGAGGTATGGATTTAATCCTTACCTATTATGTTTGAAACATTTCTAAAGGCTGTTAAAACCCCTACCAATCCTTAGTTAAAGTCTCATGCTTTGAAGCGTTGATCCTAAAAGAATGTTTTATATTAGGGTATATGGTACTATTTCGATAGTGTGGACCCCTAATAGGCTTGTGTTGAAGGTTTTCCAGTTAGTGACTCTTCCTCTAGGGAACTTACTGATCCTCTAGTTGATCATGTATAAACTCTTATTATTATTTCCTATAATCAGGTTTAGGGATGGTAAAATTTAGAGCTTTTGTTGTTATTTTTAGTTTAAATGGCTCATGGCTACATATAGTATGATAATCCACTTTTCTCGTCATGTTTTGTAGATCTCAAGCGTGGAAATTATGTTTTATTTTCACCTTTACGAGATTGTATGAATATTTATTGTATTGTCGATGGTGGAGAGAGTATCTAGAGTGGCTCTTCATTTGGTCTCATTGTGCATGCCCTAGAAGTGGAGGATTCCCATTGTTTTTTGTCAATATTATGCTTACCTCGTCTTTTGTTAACAACTTATGTTTATGTTTTCATGATCCTTGGGATTTGGTGCTAGCATCAAAGTATACTCTGTTTCCCCTCATTTTATGGGCACCTGCAACTTGAATTTTGGCAATTGAAGCCTGTTTCAACATATGCTTTCAACTTGGCTTGTTTTTGGATGGATGAGTATGTTTGCCTCTGATAAAGTGGTTACTATTTTCATTTTAGATGGAAGATGTGGTTTTGTGTAGAGGACACTCAGGAAAACTATGATTTACTAATGTTTCCATGTCAAAGGACACTCTTTTCTAGGTTTAGAGCTCTATTTTCTTCTCGTTTTCGAGGCAAGTATCACTGAAGCACATTTGTTTTCAGTTTATGTGCACTATTTCTCTAGAATTGTCTCATTCTATGAGGGGCCTAAACTCTTCATGCAAATCTTTAGTTGTTGTTGAAATGAGATTGTTATTATTGTAATAGTGTTTTTGTGGTTCTTTGATCTTGTGATAATTAGAGAAGCTAGTGCTTTAGAAGTATATAAATTTGATGTTTAATCCATCAATGTAAATATCCTATTGTAAATCTCTTATTTTGACATGAATATGAAGTATTTTAATGTACAAAAAAATTATGTTGCAGAGAACAATAACTTCATCCTCGCCAAGGATAAAACTTCCAACTAATCACACTATTTATCATGTTTGAATTTTAAAACAATATGCAATTTATTTTGGAAGAAAATAGTTGAAAGTTTATTTTTCCTTGTTTATGCACGAGCGAAGCCATGCAATGATACATTTCTCAATTTTGATATAAAATTCTTAGATAACGTAGGGAAGAGTATATTTAAAGTTAAGACCATCTTATAATGTTTGTTGAGATAAACTAAGAGAACTTTCATTTTTGAGAAATATCATATCAACATATATTATAATTTATTTTTGAAATATTTAATATAAAATTTATTATTGATATTAATTTTAAAATATAAAATTAAAAAACAAAAAAATAAATAATTCATTTTAATATTTTTATAATAAAATTAAAATAATTCATAATTTGACTCATTTGATAAGTTATAAAAACTAAATTTAATAATATTAGAAATATTTTGAAATAATTTCATATCCATTTTTGTTACTATAAAAATAACAAATTAATTAATTTCGCAATTGATGTTTTAATATTTGTCAAAATCATATACTTTCCAATAATCCTTTCACATAATTTCCAAAATATCATATACTTTCCAACAATCCTTTTAACACATTTCCAAAATACGTATACTAGCAATTGCACCTAATGTTGCAAAGGAAACGTCGTAAGGAAGAAGCTAGAAAGAATTCAATTTTAATTAATTTGATGTTAAACAGAGAAATTAAGATATTGATTGTAAAAAATAGATATAAAGGAATTAGGATACAGATAGCCAAAACAACAAAAAATGATGATGTTTAAAAGAATGTTGGAGGGATAGAAACTATATAAAAACCAAAATAAAATATTCTACAAGACAGAATGGAGTTGATGTAGTTGTGGGTGAAATATAAGAGAATATCTAACATATATAAGAATGCAAAGGGCCCAAAAATGACAAAATATAGTTGTCAGAGGTGGACAGTAAGGATGCCTCTGTAGATGGTATCTATGTAAACTTACCATTAATGATAGTTGGCCCTGCATTGGAAAAGTATTCTAACACTCCCCCTTGAGTGAAATGTAAGAGTAAATAAAGAAGACAAAATGGGTCTCCAAAGTCAAATTCTCATCACAAATGAGAAAAACCTGTGGGAAAAAGCTCCTCCCTGAAAGAGAGAAAGAAACATAAACAAAAATGAAGGTAGGAAGACTTAACATGACCCCCAAGCACAACTTCTTTTACCCCGAGCATTAATTGTAACTGAAGAAAAGTAGGTGATTCCACATGTTTAGTGCAGATGTTTACAAGTTTTTGTTCAATAGTTAAATACTCCAAGTTGTGAATACCATCTTTCTTATTCTTCTTGGCTCTGTCCTGGAAATTGCAATGGCAGCAACCCTCATTCATGTTTGGTTGATTTTTGTTGGCAACGGAAACATATACTCAGAAGCTAAAGCCTGTGATGTGTCCTCCTGACTGTAGCCTCCTCATCTCCCACTATCCATCTGCCTTTTAATGTACCACTACTTATTCAGCTTACAAGATACAGATAACCAAAACAGCAACAAACAATGATGTTTAAAAGCACAATGCAGGGATATAAACTATAGAAAAACCAAAATAAAATCTTCTAGCTGTGGGTCAAAGGGGGAATGAACAAAAATACTTTGTGAGGAGTGACCTATGTGAGGTATTATGGCCTTTATGCATGTTAAGGAAAATATTGGACAACATGATGAAGTCTGCAAGGATAGAGATGGAATGAAGAAAAGAGAAACATTGTCAAATAGTGTTATGAATATGGTGCATAAAATTTGGTTTCCCCAAAGGCCAATATAACTAATTTAAAATGAATTTGTTGGCCTTTATGCATGTTAAGGAAAATATTGGACAACATGATGAAGTCTGCAAGGATAGAGATGGAATGAATAAAAGAGAAACATTGTCAAATAGTGTTATGAATATGGTGCATAAAATTTGGTTTCCCCAAAGGCCAATATAACTAATTTAAAATGAATTTGTTTGGTCACTGTTGAATTTTGATAACAGGAAATAATGCTCATCTTTTGGATACGCCAGAAGAATTTGATATCTCTCCTGTTATTAATAGTATTGATATTTATGATTACACATGGAAAAGGAATGTGGATTAGAGTGAACATGTATCAATGGGTTAAGGGTTTTCCTAAAAATCCATTTGAAAGAGATGGGAGAGTTCTGCAGATGGAGGTGACAACAGAACTATATTAGGCCACAACCATAAGTAACAGTGGTCAAAAAATAACAACAAAAGAACAATTTTGCATCGGATTTTAGAAGGAAATCTAATAATTTATTTATTAAATGAGAGTTTCAGAGATCCAAGTCATCTTGCACCCTAGCATTGGCAGCAAGGATTTTATACTTTTTTCTTGTTCTTCTTGGCTCTATCCTGTAAATTGCAATGGCAGCAGCCCTCATTCGTGTTTGGTTGAATTCTGTTGGCAACGGAAACATATACTCAGAAGCTAAAGCCTATGATGTGTCCTCCTGACTGTAGCCTCCTCATCTCCCACTATCCATCTGCCTTTTAATGTACCACTACTTATTCAGCTTACAAGATACAGATAACCAAAACAGCAACAAACAATGATGTTTAAAAGCACATTGCAGGGATAGAAACTATAGAAAAACCAAAAGAAAATGTTCTAGTTGTGGGTCAAAGGGGGAAAGAACATAAGTACTCTATGAGGCAGAGTGACCTACGTGAGGGATTATGGCCTTTATGCATGTTAAGGAAAATATTGGAGAACATGATGAAGTCTGCAAGGATAGAGCTGGAATGAAGAAAAGAGAAACGTTGTCAAATAGTGCTATGAATATGGTGCATAAAATTTGGTTTCCCCAAAGGCCAATATAACTAATTTAAAATGAATTTCTGCAACATATACATATGCACAAATTTCCCTCTGTTTTGCAAGTAATTTTATCTGAAACTATATAGATATGTTTATGTACTGTATTTATTGTGGCTTAAAATATCGATAATCGTGTGTGTCTATAGATATTGAATATATATATTATATATATATGACCATATGCATTTTATGATAAAAATTGTAATAGTTTATAGTAAAAATGCATGGTTATGGGGAATAGGTATTTTATTTTACCCCTAATAATACATAAATTTCAAAGGAGAATCTGATGCATTAGGCTAGTGATTTTATGCAGGAATCTACACAAGCTTCTTGCAATGGGTTTCTAATTTTTCTATTATTTTATCAATTTTACCTTTCTTTTGATCTGGGTATTGTTGCTGAAATTCTGTTATGTTAGATTTTTATTTTTTGGTTTGTTTTCTGTCTAGGAGTATTGTGAATTTCTTAGTGTTTTGAGTTCATTTGTAGGATTAGTTGGACATACCTATATAGATTTTAAGGATTACTTGCAAGATAGACTATTATGAGGGCATGGGTTTTATTCTCATGCAGAAAACTATGGAAATTGTTCATAGTTTGAGTTTATTTTTCTACCAAAAAGCTGGTTGAATTTCGAGATTGAGCTCAGTTTTAGTCATTACAATCTTCTTTTCAAAGCAGAATGTATTCAACATTTTTTTTTAGGAAGGTGTTGACAATGGGTTGTTGTTTTGAAGATTGTGAAGGAGTTGAAGGAGCTTGGCAGGATTGTAATCCCTATTACAGCCATGAACATCACGGGCTACTCATTTCTCTTTGGTTTTCCTTCAGGAATGGATCCTATTTGCAGCCAAGCATTTGGTTTTAAGAATTGGGATCTCATAGGCCTTTCTCTGCAAAGTACCATACTGATTCTTCTTACATCTTGTGTGCCCATAGGCATCTTATGGCTCAATTCGGAAAACATCATGCTGTGGATGTTCCAAGATGCCGCCATCACAGCAATTGCAAGCACATACTACCTATTTTCGCTCCCCTATCTTCTTACAAATAGTCTCCTGC